>JBCEWB010000009.1:879175-895050 GCA_039654565.1 Peronia peronii | reverse complement strand
AACATTCCTTAACATGGTTGAGATTACTCCTAGTCTTCCCCATCCAGCACGCCCTGCCCAAATCGCTTTACTTTCACCTGCGTGGACAAAGAAACACCATGACCACCCCAGGTTGTTCTAGCTGGACCTAGCCTATGGCATAAGCATCACGCAAACATTGTCTCGCCTTTAACCATTAGTGTGTAATCAGAGCAGGTGGACATTGTTAGGAGTGGATGAACACACAAAAAGCTGGTTATGCACTCAGTAAAACCATCTTTGGCACGCCGCCAGTGGTTTAACTCATCACTTCTGGGAAAGTTGTTTCTTTACAAGCGAGATCGGGAGGATTGGCATTTCGAAAATTCTGAGATTTTATTACAAGAAAGAATAAAGAAATAAAATGGGGCTGCATATTTTTTTCTTTATTACCGAAATTTTGCAACATCCGATTCTGTAATATCAGAGTTCCACTGTATAAGGCTTTACAATGATGTGGACATGCACAGGTTAGATGCAGCTAGGGTAGTGGAGGAAAATAGTGAGACTTTCACTGACATACATGTGTTTCTGAATTGTCTTATGGGAGAAATGTTTTTAAATATCTCAGCAATAAGCAGATTCCAGTTTTCTTCATTACTGCTCTCAGTTATTATGTAATGAAAATACTGATATAAATTAAAATGATTTGATCGGAAGACTGACCATAGTTGATGAACTGGATAAGATATGTATTATGGATCAGCATATGCGACGGCAAACCACAGACTGTTTTGTTAGCAAGAATTCTGGTGGCTTACATCTAACTGAAAATGAACAAAATTTGACATTCTTCAATCAACACAATATTTCACCAAATACCAATGGGAGATTGCTTTGATTAGCTCTGTTACTTCCCTTTGCCAGACACAAAGGATGTTGAACAAGCAAAAAAAAAAACCCAAACACTTTTGAGCTCTTTACTTGAGGCTTACGTCATGAAAAATTCCCAAAAATTTACAGTATAAGGAAAATGTTTTTTTCATATTGTATAAATTTTATCCAGTTTTTTTTTTTTGGTGATCAGTCTTCGGAATGAGGAAATAATGTGATGTTTTTTCTTCTTGACTCTGCCTGTTCAACACCTCCTGTATCTGGTAAGGGAGGTGATGGGGCTGATCAAAACAACCTGTCATTGAAAATTCTGCAAATGTTTAAATTTGGTACCTGAAATGTGAGATTTAGAATGGAGTAATGTCATATATGGTGTTGGTTGCACAAGTGGATGGTTCTCTTCCATGATATTTACTGAGCAACACAAGCCTGAGAAATGTGTAACAGGCAAGATGCCTCTGAGCATAGGCACACATAGTTTCAATTCAGTGTACTGTCAATGCTTGAATTTATTTTAAAAAATGCCTAATGAAATTGGAGACATGGTTTAAGTTCAGCCTAGTCCCAGTGACTCGGTGTTTTCCAACTATTGCAGAGATGAAAGGGAAGCAGTTGAGAGAAAGAGTGCTGAGAGATAGAGTTTTGAAGGACGCACCAACAGAAAAATAATGCATAGTTTTTAGTATTTTCAGACTGAATTTAATATTATCACCCTCAGAAGTTTCAGGTTGACAAAAACACAACAAAAACACACAGAGCAAGGAAACGTGCTTGTTTCTAGCAGTCAGTAGAAAAATTGCACTTGCCCTGATAAACAAATAATTTTTTTTGAAAGGGTGTATTGGTCATTCATGGTCCATTTCAACTTTTACACAGCTAATGTGTATGAAAATTGCTAAAAGAAAAGATAGAAATAAAATAAGTAGCCTCAATGCACTCAGACAGAAATTGAATTTAGACAGGCTGAGATATTGTTAAATAACTTGAAATAGTTATTTTTTTTGGTTTTGAAATGAATAATTGATGATCATTTTTCAAGAAAATGTTGATCATGTTGATTTCAGGAGAATTTTGGGCTCAGAATTTGAGTTAACTTGGGCTAGCTTTCATCACAGTCCAGGTGGTTTGCCAGTCCAGGTGTGATAACTTCTCAGAATAACAAAAACAAATACTTATCTGTGAGATAAATAGATAAGAATTTAAACATGATAGCGATGAAAAATTAAGACTAACATATCTATAATTTACAAAGAAAAGTGCATAAACAAATACAATCAAGCACAGAAAAATCAAATCTCTAAATTCACGGAAATGTCGAACACCACTATCAGTTCCGTTTAAATTGCTGTTTTCTTTGTAGTATTAACACGGATTTCTCGAACTCTCAACACAGATTTCTTGAATGATTTCATCATCATCTACCGAATCTCAAAGCAGCAGAATGTCTGATTAGGCCCATTTTTTAAATCTGGCTTTGTTCATCCCAGGCTGTCTGTGATAATGGAAAGGCTTGCAGGAGTGGTAGGGGTAGGCACTTTATAGTGTAGGTTTAAAATTGTGACTCACTGAAGATGAGTGACCAGGAGGGGGTGGTGTAGTAATTGAGGGGGTGATGGGCTAGGCCACACGCACCGTCTCTATTGCAAGGTATAGCCACAGCCTACATAACAAGATGTATGCAAAGCAGTGTCGCAGGGTGGTAACGTGCTGTCCGAAAGACAATGGATGATGTCATGTAGATGAACTGAAGGGCACTAATTCCTAGAATACTGTTAAGATCAGACCACATTAGTGTTGTCATGTTATGTCCCCTGAGCAGTCCTTCTATTATTCCTTTGTAAAAAAGGCCATCATGGATGTCTCGAACACATTTTTCGATCACTGAGAAATTTGAGTTTTCCATGCTCGACTGTAATAATTAAACTTCGCTGTAGATATCCCATCACACCCACTATAATCCATAACCTAGCAAGGACATGTATGATACTAAATAAAAATGTTGACAAGAAAGGTTCAACAGTCTGTTTATTATTTTCTTATTTGAATCACAGTCCCAGCCCATCGTTTACAATCAGAATAGTTATGAGATGACATGATTGGAAGATAAGCTTGTTCTGGCAACTGATTCATGTCAATAAATAAATGAGGTTTCAATTCACTAGAATCCAGTCTCTCATTTATGATAAATAAACAAACTCTTCCACTTTGCTTAAACTCTAAAGGATGAAATATAGGCCTAAACATATATGTTAATTTCAGTTATATTTTAACAAACCATGCATCAACATGTTTGAAAACTCAGATGAGTAAATCTTATACATATGAATACTCAAGAACACCAGACCATAAGAAGTTTTATGATACATATCTGATAAACTCAGGAGAATAGGCCAAGTACATATTCATCACTCATCACTCTCAAGGTATGTGTTGATTCATCGGTGGAGGAAAACAGAGCTGTAGAGCAATTAAAATTTTTGTCTGTCATGTGGTAGAGAGTCGAAAACTCCTGCCAAAAGTTTTTTTGTTAACTCAGAGACCTATAAATCTATGTCTTAAAATGTTACAAATTATTAATTTTTTTTTTTGGAGGGAAGGTGAAAGAAGGAATGACAGCAAATGAGAACAAGAACCAAATAAATAAAAGAAAAACAACAAAAGCAAAATCAAGAAGCTCAAGAGTGAATAAAGAAAGAAGAGAATCATACAATTTTCCCGAAAGTGACACCAAATCATTAAACAAATTACAAAATATGACCATTAAACTACAGATATAACTATTGTCATTGCTAGATTTGTTCTGTTAAACTTGCAGAATTACCTGCAATAATAATATTGGTAGTATAAGCTACATGACACTCTTTAGATGGATCAAAGAGCAAAATCAAATGCTGTCACAATGTTGCATATACAAAAGCAAGGAATCAGAGCATAAAGTTTGTATAGACGTTAAAGTAGATGTCATCAATTTCTCTGCATCTTATATCTTTTGAGAAATTAGGCTGTTAATAAAAAATCCAAAAGCGAGAGAAAAGTTTATTAGCAAGGATGATGACAATATTTGATGCATGTTTGCAGTTGTTTTCTTCAATCTTCATTGTTCATTATAAAATTAACAGATAGTTTTGCAGAGCAGTATTAAATTATGATAATAATTTGCAAAACTTACATTTTGATAATGGGATCCTGCAGTTTAAAGAATATCACATCTCTTCTCAGACTAGTCACACGGAAGCCTCACCAGATCATTGAGATAAGCAAATATGGATGGATGCATTCTGCCACTGAGTGTCTCTTGCATTGAAATTATGCCCTTTCAAAATATTTAGTTACAGTGCTGATCATCTCAGAAATACCTCATTTCATGACACAGGCAAAGACAAAAGGTGAATCCTGTATAGTGTAGCAGTAAAGTCATATTGATGAATGGAGTGTAGAAAAATAATGAAAAATGAATAAAACAGGAAGAAAAATCGGAACATTTCACATTATTAACAAATCCAGGATTGCCCTTGGAAATTTTTTTTACAATGCCATTGTTGTGAGGAAAAGATTGCACTTTGACCCTTGAGAACCTAATTGTGTAAAGTACCAAAGTCATGAAAAGTGAACTAAAGGAATATCAGGATTCAGGATCATGTTAATTTTCATAGAAAAGTGCCATAACTCCAAGCAATTGCAATTTTTCTCAAAACACATGGCTTACAGGACAATTGAGATTTTGGGAGTCAACATTACTCTTGGACATCAGGACTTCCATGCCTGCATGCATTACATAATATGGACCTGAAAAATATGAAAAACTTGTCATTGTCCATATGTGAAATGACCAGCATGTAATAAGCACTGACATGCACTGACATAAAAGTGAGCTAACCCATATCATTTACATGTGACTGAAAAATGCATCATAAAGTTCTGTGTACATCTGGACATTTTTAGCATTTTATAGGACACAGAACAAAGACAGTTTTTTTTCTTAAAGGAATTCATTGGCCAAATGAAAGCAAAGAAAAAAAAATAATTATCATTTTTCAGCTGTCAACCTTGAGTGGAGCAAAATAAAATTACCAACATCCTCCACTGAAACAAGAAAAATCATAATCCAGCCAGTGTATTATCATGGATACATTTTGGATATTCATTTACTGTTTATGTTCACTATGATGGAGGAAAAAAACAAAGAAACAAACAAACAAAAAACGGTGACATATTCCATGGCATTCATGAGTTAAATATGTGAAATGGAAACAGTGACATCCTCAATATCAAAATAATGATAATAAATTTTTTTTAAAAAAGCCTTTTAAGAAATGATTTAAAACAAAACAAAACAAAAACACTGACAGGTAGAATGGGAGGTCATTTTGACCAGCCCTGTTACTGTCCTTTGCCAGGCTGACGAAGTATTGAACAAGCAGCTTTTGCGCCCTTTTCTTGAAAATGCACGTGAAACATTTTTTTAAAAATTATGGTATAGATAAAATGTACCATATTTGTTTTTTTTGTTATAATTTTATAAAATTTTTGATGATTAGTATCTTGAATGACATAGAGAAAAGTTTTTTTCCCCTCTCTACACTGCCTATTCAACACCACTTTTGTCTGCAAAGGGAAGTATATAGGGCTGGGCATAACTATCTCCCGTTATACATTGATCAAACATGCATAGTCTTATTAGGTTTGACTACTCAGGCAAATTACAAGGAGTTGCATGTTCAAAATTTACTCTCACATTCACAAATAATGAAAGTCCGCCTGTCTTCAACCAGCCAGTCTATCAACTGATATTCATGGTAATGAGAGAGAGTGATGGAAAACATTCAGGAAATAAATATTTGCACTGTCTGTTTCCCCCACATCTGCAGGACCGACTGGCAGAGATCTTGAAGAAGTGGCAAGAATACAAGGAGCTCCTGGACACCACCCATGAGTATTTGACCGGTGACTTCCCAGAATGGTTGGCAGATTCAGAGAAAAATATGCCAGATACCCTGGATGAAGCTCAGAAACAAAGGGAGGCAACACAGGTAAGAGCATTAGAGAGTGGCATATTATCATTGATTTAAAAGCATCACAGCACACTGGGCTATCCATTGGAAGTTTCACATTTTTTAAAGTATCTAGGCACCTATGCAGTTGGGCTATGGATCTTTTTCATATAACTGACTCATGTGAGAAGATTGACAAATTACTCTACCAAATTTCCAAATCCTCGAAACAGCTCAGTCTACTCTGAAGTCTGATCCATTACCATGCCTAATGGCTACAACTGTTTTCTTTTTGACTTATTTCTTGGTTAGAGAA
This sequence comes from Peronia peronii, assembly GCA_039654565.1. Taxonomy (NCBI): domain Eukaryota; kingdom Metazoa; phylum Mollusca; class Gastropoda; order Systellommatophora; family Onchidiidae; genus Peronia; species Peronia peronii. Next base: position 888,891 of record JBCEWB010000009.1, on the reverse strand, counting down.
GAATATTTGGACAAAACATGGCATTTTGCCACATTGAGGGGACTTGGCAGGAAGAGCAGATCACCCTGTTTTAGCAAAACTGAAAGTATATCTTAGAAAAGTAAAAAAATCTGGGATAATGGGTCATATGCATAGATACTATCTAAGAGTGTTGAATTGGAAGATAGTCAAGGGTTAGAAAGACTTGGTGCCAAAATGTGACCTAATAAATATCAGCTTCTCAATCATATTGACTCTAGTTAACGTTTTTGTTTATTCATGCCAGGCGTGAATAATTTTTCTGATGGAACTATTTTTTATCTAGAACCAAAATTAAGAGGGAGCTATTTCTATCACCATGTCAGGCAAAATTGTCTTGCATGTAAAAAGTTTAACATACTGTTTATTTTCTTATTACATGAACTGGATTTGTTTATTTGAAATGATAATCTACATTTAACCATCAGGGGAGAGGAAGCATCTATACCCTTTTGTCTCTACTGTAGAATTTATTTGGTGTTGATCAGTTACTTGTTGTAATGTACACGTAATTGATGAAATCATGAAATAGGGAAATAGCAGCACCCTACATATGGTTTGAAGCATAACTTTATAGAAAATGATTTATTTCAAATACATATTTTCTGGCTTACTCACAGTTCTCACAACGATCACTTCTCTCGGAACATTTTAATAATTGTAGTTCTGTACTGGCATGGTAAATTTCCCAAAATAATTAAATGATAAAGATATTATGTTATTTTTATAACATGGAGGAAGTGCTCAGAATTATTATTTCTCGATCTTTAAAATTTTATTCCTATGTTGGCGATAGTTACTCAGAATAATGAAATGAAATGATGACAATGTTATATTATTCAGGCTGAACTGGAAAAGCTGTACTCCATGAAACAAGAACTGCAGACTGCTCTCAGGCAGTGTGAGAACATGGGTGGAGCTGAGCAAGATAAAAGTGAGGAAGGAGTGGAGTCAAAGATCACTGAATTTGCCGACCAGGTCAACTCAGAACTGACCTCATGTGTCAATCAGGTCGGTGATTGTCATGTATGAGGATGAGCCAGTAGACATCCTGACAACCTTCATCTATCTGTCCCTGTCTTTCATAAATCTCAGTATGACATCACGCAGGAGACTGATTTAATCCTTGAAGTTATCCTTCCATAATTTTTTCTTTTTCCTCGTCCTCTTCCTTTGATTATACAATATATAAGCAAAGCTTTGTGATTCTTGTGTATCAAAATAGTATTGCAAGCTAAATTATATCAGTAAACAGCCTTTTTTTTGCTCCACATATATTTATCATTGCCTTCTGGATTACCTATATTTATCATTGCCATCTGGATTACCATTCCAACTGGTGCTGATATATTTGTCTCTCTATAAACATTGTTTTATTTGCTCTCTGGAAAATCTTTATCATGTATATGTGGCCCATATATCAAATGTGACTGATCAGAATTCCAGACAAATTGTCATTAAGAAAAAGTGTGAACAGTCAAAATGCAAAGAAAGAAAGCATTCTCTGCACCAACAGCACTTCTGTCATTTTGCAATGAAATAGTTGTCAGTAATTGTAAACTTTTGCTGTTTTCAAAGCAGATTCTGTCTTTGTTAAGAAAAAAAAAACATTAAAATTTTTTTGCCTAAATTTAAAAAAAAAAAAGAAAAAAGTTATTTTTATTTTTAAAAAAAGTTATTATTGTTATTATTTTTTTTTAATGTTTAGGCTGAGAAACAATTGGACCGATTGCGTGAAATGATCAAGAAATGGGATTCCGTCGAGAGGATGAGACAAGAACTAAGACATTGGCTTCACAATAAACAGGAAGAGTTGGCTGACATTGAAAATCAGCCAGCCAAACTACACTCTGAGGCTGCTGAATTGGATATAGAGAGGCTAAAGGTAGGAAAGATAGAAAAGTCATAGCATGATGCTTATGGTCTGAAGATGAATGAAAGACAGATCTGCTAGTGTTTTTTTCAAAGCTTATTTAAACCTTAACTTCGAAAGAAATAGTTTGGTGAACAAGAATTTTACTTGAGAGTGAAAATATATGGATAATATGCTTTTTTACACATATTTATGTGTATACTTCAAGGCTATGCTTTATTTTTTAATTCTGAATGAAATCAAGTGAAAAAATACCCTGGCAATGGAAAAAATAGGGAAAGAAAGAATAAAGGAAATAAAGAAAAAAGGAAAGAAAGATAGGCAGAGAGAGAGGGATCCTGAAGGAATCTGTACCAAATAAAATTGTGGAGATGCTTGAGCTGTTATGTCAGAAGATGCTTTCAAGAGAAGTATGAAGAAAAAGAAAAGCAAAAATCATCATTGGAAAATATGTTCTGTTTCTTTCCCTCTGTCAGACCTTCCGAGAAGAAGTTAGAGCCAGAGCACCGGCTATAGAAGAGCTGCAGAGTTTTTATCGTTCTCTGACACAGCATAATCCTTCCTCTGTGGATCCTGTCATCAGAGCTATACAGGTACAGACCAAAGGGACATATTGGGCAATTGGACCATGTATTTGCAGTTTGTTTTTTTTTTAAAGGAGGGACATGTAAATGGTCATAAATGAAAAAGCCATTCTTTGAAATCGAGAGAAAAGCCTCCTATATATTTTTATGTATGTTTCAGTGTTACACTTAAAAAACAGCACTTTTAAGCACAAGGTTTCAAGGCCATTGTAATGTAAAGAAATCCTCTGTGATTACTGAAGAGAGGCAGAGATGCTTTTAGTTTTTTTGAGAAGACTTCAAAATCATCTAGTCTGTGATTTATTTCAAACTCTCTCAAGAACAACAACAACAACAAAATTCTGAAAACAATGAAAATAATAATTATGCTGATATCTTAGTGTGCTGTTTGTAGATAGGTAATTTTGTGTGAGATAAGCTCATTTGCAATGAAAACTTCATAACATGTGCAATGACTTTTTTTTTGCAATTTGTTTTAATGATCCCTTCTGTCTGACCATTTGTTGAATGCTGAAAAAACTGCATGACAGCTGGAGAAAATGTATGTTACCTGCATGCTTGTAACTGAACAAGGAAAGCATTTATACTTGATTAAACGGGACCACCATGACCATTATACAGGATGACTGGGAAGAGCTGCTGGGTCAGCTGGACATCCTGATCCACGACCGTGAGGCTGCCATGGCCCAGGCCCGAGCCCTGCAGGCCCATCAAGACACCATGGACGAGGACCTGGAGAGCTACGCCAGGGAACTGGAGAGAATCGACAGAGCTGACAACCCCGTGCTGGACAAGAGTATGCAGCTACAGGTAGGTGATCAACTCTCAGTGTGGTTCTGCACAAAATCTGAACCAAAGCCATGGTGTCTATCTCATAGAATAGAAGGAATATTCTGGTTGATGTTTTTGCCGACTGCTTGCATGTGTGACACGTAGAAAAATGGATGTAGATCTTTTAAGGTTGAATCCAATGCATTAATAGAACAGTGCCAAACTCCAATGTTGTATCATGGGGTGGAATGAGTTGTATGTCAAAAGGGGTTGAGAAAGTCAGATTTTACTGACTTTGGGTGGGTCAGAGGGCTTGATTTTGACTGTTAATGGTTCACCTTTCCATTAACACCAATAACTCTACATTTTCCACATTTGACATCAGACACAGTGTGACACACAGGCTTGCATGTGGAGAGAAAAACAGCTATCGGTTTTGGTGGCTGAAACCACGTTAATTAACTTGTTTGAGGTCATGCTGAAACCATTAATCCACAACAAGACTACACTAGCTACTCTTTTCAAACCATTACCAATTGAGAATTCTTGTCCTAGGCTGATAAAATGATTCATAAAAAAAAAAGACTAGTGAAATAAAAATAGATGTTCAAAATCTGGGGTAAAGATTTGGACTCCCTAGAAATGCTCCCACTTTTCAGAGATCTGAGAACTGATTAACATGGCTTTTGTCCAGTCTGTCACCATGCTTCTGCATCAATAAATGAAGTCACATTTTGTTTGTGAACAGGCAATGGCTTGAGAATAAATGGAAGTTGATCAGGTGCACTGATTAGTTTTTATCTGTTGTCTGTGCATTTGTGAGAATGCTGCAGACAAACCTGCTCATTGACAATAACTTTATGGGCTGTGAAATAAATGTAATGCTGTGCATTCAATGGAAATTTTTGTACAAGCAAAAATTCTTATGAGACAAGAGTTTCAAGATCAAAGGATATATACAATTTCATGAAGGAAATCCCATGCCATTGCTTTTGTTTACATTCAAATTTGACCAAAATGCTGAATATGATAAATGATTATGATTTCATTTTATTTCAAACATTTTTTGCACGCACTGCATCTTAGATGTGCATGGGCACAGGGCAGTGAACAAAACAAAATAAATATATACTACAAACTTTTAAGTTATCTAACATTGTTGGTTTTATTTCATGCTAACTTTCAAGTGACAGATTCATGAAGTGAATTCTTAGCTAAGAGAATGATTTTCATATAGCCAGCCAAGTAGACGCTTCTGAAAGTGTTTATATTGTAACTCTCTGATGTTGAATGACTTATTAGTGTTGGGTACTGCATAATCAAAGAGAAAATTTGACTACTGGGGTACCCCATAACAGATAGTCATGTTTGTTGCTGGGAAAAAAATGGTGTTTGGTTTATGGTAGTCACCACTTTAATTATTGTTCTCACATTATTTCATCACCTCATCACCACAGTAGCTTCATGTTGGCTCGGTTTGTTTGTGTGGTTCCATAGACAGTCTAGATGAGACAGCTTTCATTTAGGAAAATTAGCTGCATGTGCTATGGATGGGCAAACTAACAGCAGCAATGAAATCTAGGGGGAATCAGATGTTCCCTGCCAAGATTTTCATTGTTGGTATGCCAAAATAGTAATACCTGCAGTGAAAAAAATGCAGGAATCAAACATTCCGTCCTGAAATTGTTCATAATTTTTGTGCCATATAATTGAAGACATAGCTCTTGAACATGGAAAATTTATAGAACATAATGGAACAGCAAAAACTCTCAAGGAATGATGTTTGTCATACCTTGAACACTAAATTTTAAATTTTTTTTAATAGCCATAAATCTGCTTCAAATTTTTCTGAAATTGTTCTCAGGAGGGACATTGTGTTCCTTAAAGTTAAAATTGGCTTATATTTATGATTGTTCACACTTTGAGTGCTATAATACTTTTACTGGGGTAAAAGGTTTCAGAAAAGTTTTATGACACCCTTTGTCTAAGTGAAAGCTGTCTGCTAGAGTAGACTCTATGGCCTAAAGACTGGCTGTACAGCACATGATTGTAGAAAGCCACTTGACTGTTATGGTTTGACATTTGATTTTTTTTTCTTTTTCCATCCCAACTGAAGTAGTGCATGCATTTCCTCTGTCGGGCAACTGAAACTTGCCTTATCTTTGTAAACTCTAAACTTGCTCTAAAGCTTATTCAAGTGATATTTGCAATTCTGTCATCTTTTTTTTTTTAAATGAATTATTCATAAAATTACTGATTTTGTAATTGACATAAAAATATTTCAGAATGGATAAATATTGTCCTTCTCTTCTGGTTTAGATTTATTTTGCTATGGGTGCCTTTTGATGTGTTTCCTCTGTAAATTTTTAGTTTTTACACTTTCTTTCAGTGTTCACTTTTTATTCTTTTTTCGGTTTAGTTGTTATAATCTAGCCTTTAGACAAAGCCAAACTTGTGTGCCTTTAACTGGCAGACAGTTTTCATGTTTGCCCTAGTTTTACTTTTCATAGGTTTTTATGTAGTCTGTAGAGTTTTCTCTTTCTTTGTAGCTGGTAAAGCGTGTTTCCACTCTTTCTTATAATCACATTTGATTTCAATGTCTGGAACAGTGACGAGCATAATCAGAAGATTCACAGTCCATGTGTTTTTTAACATTGCTAAAAATTACCAAGCTGAAGTAGAGTTAAATGAGCATTGATGGTTTCATTCCACTCCAATGTAGTTCAATGGATACTTCTAAGACTATAATTTGTACAATTTTCACATAAGTTGTCTGTTTTAGAAGAACAGTATACAAAGAAATATTTAATCACAGAAATTTTTGCCATGGATTAAAAATCCACTGGGATTGTCAAATCAAATCCACATATTTTTTATATCCGTCATCCCCAACTCTCTTTTCATATAAATCTCTTAACATATGTATTTGAATGTGAAGTTTATGTGTTTGTGTGCAAAAGTCTGTTTAGTGTTGCACAAATGGAGTGATACTGAAGCCACTTCATGGCCACGAATTGATGGGATTTGAAAATACAGACTTGGGTTGCTTGTTTTTATGACATATGATACTGATTGGTCTTAGTAATTGAAAGGCTTTATTGGCTCTTTTGTGTGACCTAAGATATCTAGATATTTCATGTAGCAGCAAAAACAGTGAGAGATATAATGAGCAAAATAGTTCCATAATATTTTGGAACATTTGTCTGTAATAAAGGGGAGTTAACAAGGATTTCAAGTCATTGTATGTCAGTGGTCGTAATTGTGTGAACGGTGGACCTTTGAGTGAGACACAGCCAGTGTTTGGTGTTGTTTTGCTAGGGGCTCACACAAACAAACCTGAGTGATAAAAAATGTCCTCAAATTTGTCTTGTTACATATTTGATTTCAGTAAAGGTACAGACAACCATACCCTGTGTTAGTGTGTCCTTTTGGTAGTATGAGGTGCTTCAGAGATATCATGCTAAGCATTTGGGGTCACAGTGGGAGTGCTATGATCAAGTACAAAGGGGAAAAAAAAAAGCATAAAGCTTGGTGTTGAAGAACTGAAATCAGTGCCCCTATAATAATCTTACTAGTTAGTTTTTTCTTAACTCTTTTTTTTTTTTTTGTTAAGATAAATAGATGCCTTCCAAATTTCTACAATTTATTTCTGCTCCCATAGTTTAGAACAGAAAGAGTCTTGCATGACATTTCCCTTTTTTCTTTAGCCTTAGATTTGAAGCATTCTCTTTCCTTTCTTCCATTTATAATTTTTTTTTCTTTTCTTTATGATTTTTTAGCATTTTGCATTATCAGGCTATTTCTCTGCATCTTCTCCCGATTCTGGCATCCTGGGCTTTCTCTGATCTGGTCCACATTCAGCAATTCTTTACAACATTAGTGTCCTGTCCTTGGAAACTTGTCCCATACGCTATCTTAATGCCAATGCATTTACAATGACAATGATTTTCGATCTCCTCACGTCACGCCAAAACTATTCACAAACATGATTCTAAATGGACAGTGCGATGACCTCTCTCTTTAGTTTATAAATGAAATTTTACCTATATATTGGGTCAGCCACCAAACAAAGATAAAAAAATGGTTTAGTCTCTTTCTTTAAACTGTTAGTTAAATTGAGTGTAGTGGGGTCCATTTGAAATGAGTACTCAAGGTGGCTTTGAGAAGGAAGTCCAGCTAATCATTCAATATGTATGATTATCTGGTGTCAGTTTCAGAAAAAAAAAAGAAAGAAAGAAAGAAAGAAAAATAAAAACATAAAAATATTCACAAGTTACTGATTGCTCAGAAATAAAGAATTGAGATTATCAAATCAAATCACTTCTTTCTGACCTACCACTATCTGTCTAGGAGCACTGGTAACGGATTACCAGGTGATTTGAAATCACATAATATCATGTATAAATTATTGAAGAGCATTGTCTTCAGTGTTTCTATAAACTACATGTGGTGGGCTCATTTTGCATTGTCTTTTGCTACTCCCTGCTATCTGTTTACTGCTTGGTGCCATGTTGAACAGCTGAGCTTGTGAGCATGTAGCCCAAACAATGTACCGTAAGAGCGTCTGTCAGGTGTGGATGGAAAATATGCGAATACTTCTTATTCTCTGTCTTTCTATTCTGTTCACTCTTTCTCTCTCTCCTCCCTTGGTTGGCCTATGGGCCTGTTTGTTACTATTTCTGTCTCATTCTTGTTCTTGCCTTTGATATCTCTGGTTCAGTATTTACTTTTTTTTTTTTTTTTAGAATTCTTTGAAGTACATTACTTCCTTTTTAAACATACAGGTGTCATTTACTCAGTGAAATATTATTTGCTCATTAGATCTGTAAAATCTACTAACAAAATCTATATATTAGTTGTTATTATTATTTACTGAATGCACCCTTCCTGTGAAAAGATTTTTGAACATTTAAAAATTGTTCTTTACTAAATATAATTTTTTGATAAATGTTCATGTTGCCACATTTATGATCATGAAATACCAACGATTTTGATTTAATTATGTGTTTGTATACGTTGTTTTTTTTCTAATATTTAAAAAAAATGAAATGAATTTTTGGTACATTTCTTTTTTTAAAAATACTCAAGTTGTGGAATATTAACAAATACCATTCTGTTAATAATGCTGTGTGATTTTATACGTCAGTTTTTGAGTGGCCTAGATAATACATAAAATAGGTGAAAACTTGAGTGTATTTTTGTTTCCAGCAAGAGTATAAGTGTTCAGACGAGATGCATGCACTGCTGGGAATCAAATGTTTCCCAATTGTCCCTACCAATTTTTCATCATTTGTACATTGTTTTTTTCTACTTAACTGACTGCTCAGTTGCATTTTACCCATTTTTCACCAATATTCTGCTGCATTTTTCCTTTCCAATGACCTTGTGTGAAAAATTTGCTTCTAGCTCAGCAGCTGCAAACAGAATAGAATGATTGAACTAGAATTAGTGTACTTGCATTGTAGTGAACTGACTCCTATTGTTTTGCCATTCAAGAGTAGACTATTGAAAACGAAATCAGGAAATGTGGTCATAGACCAGGGCAGATTTGGGTTTTTTTATTTCTTGCTTGTAGAATTTAGTGAATTGCGTCTAGCTGATAAACACTTGATTTTTATTTCATTCTAAAGCCACTTGCCCGACAGAAACCGTAGTAGAAAGTTATTAGAGTTCGAGGTTTGAAGCTTCTGAGGACTTAGACTGTATGTAACTGGAAATTGAAAGCCATTGGTGATTATGACTCAGAACATTAGATTCTTCCCCTAGACAATAGAAATAGATACTGAATGTGAGAATGAAGTTCTTTTCAAAATACCCTAAACGGCAAAGGTTTGTTGAAAGAGTACTTCGGATATACGCACACTCTTGCCGTACATTTCATTCCTTGCAAATCTGACAAAACTACAAGTCATTGCGAACTGAGCTCTTCTATCTGTGCACAAAGGTCCCTATAATTGCTGATCACAATGGTTGTTTCCACGAAGAGCTCGAGATTTCCTTGTGGTATAAACCAAAGCAAGTGCCGGCCGAATCTTCAGTTTCATAACGATGATTTTGGTGAAAAATGTGCCTAGTGTTGATCAAGGTATGATGGTTTTCACTGACATTTTCTATCAAAATAAGAGGGGTAAAAATAGAAGAGCGGCGGTGGCCACATCAACTAAACCAGATCAGCAGAATTTGTGGACGCCAACTGACATCGCATATCAATGTCGAAAAGAACAGATAAGTAATCAGTTCATGAACACCTTCGTCTAACCTGAAATTTGCTGTCGTCAGACAATAGATTATGACCTCAAAAGATTTAGCCCATGCTATATAGGCAGATTTGTTAGTTCATGACATGAGCTAAAGATTATGTCATGAAATTCGAAATAGTATCCGTTACGTGTAATGCAGACTGCGAATGACAGTCATTGATTTGTGACGAAGTTTGCTGAAGCAGTTCACGAGATTTCTGCTGTTGGAAT
>JBCEWB010000009.1:822399-873707 GCA_039654565.1 Peronia peronii | reverse complement strand
ATCACTTAAGCTTAGTACAGTCGAAAAGAACCCATTCTTGCATTCCTTAACATAAAGGGGTAATTTAATGAAGAAACCGCCCTATAAATCAGTCTATTTTCCCGCCACGGCGCAGCGCACACAAAGTAACCCGATACTTGTGACCCTGCTTGTGGTTTCGGGTCCAGCCCAGCGCAACTAAAGTGCCACTGTTGTGATGCCGTGTATTACATTTTGCTTCAGTGTTATGATCTAGTATATGTCTTGTGCTCAGGACAAATCAGTCGGAAGTCGCACCGAGTGATTTCGAGCTACGGTATTTTCTGACTCCGGTACCAAATCTTTTTTTTTTTTTTCACAAAATGAAAATTTAACCTTTTTTAAAATGAAAAAAAAAAATTTTGGTATCTGAATCGGAAAATGGGTAAAAACGGCAGTAATTCGGGATCGCCCAATGCGACTTCTGACTCATTTGCCCTGGGCACAAGACATATGGTTAAAAAGACTAGAGATAAAATTAATCCTATTCTGTCATGAAAACAGTTCGACATCCCTGGTCTGATGTAGTTTTCCATATACCGAGCCATAGCCTGACAAGACGCTCATCTCATTTTGCCACTATATCCATTTCATCAGACCTCTAATATGAACAAAAATCAACATGGATACACTGGTGGTTTCTAGCTGTTTCTTCTGGGGTTTCTCAGAGTTAACCTAACGTCTTCCTTTTTCTTTTTCTTTCTCTCTCTCCTTCAAAGTTCTCTCTTTTATATGTATATATATCTATATATACACAGATATATATGGTATAATATATATTTGGGGGGGAAGGGATCTCTTTTTTCTTTCAATGGTGTTCAGGGTTTAAATTGTGTATTTCCAATATGTGCAGAAGTTTATAGTCTGAAATACGGAATCAGAAATGGGTGCTGGATTATTCAGTAAAACACATGCCATCATTTTCAGAAATATCTCTGCAAATGTGAAGTCATTACCTCAGTCAACAATGTTATATGACCACCAACTTTTTGTTCTTTATATCCACAGATCTTAGCGAGCTATGTGGTTCTGGCTGCTTTGATCAGTTTTGCTGTTGTGTACCGGTATGGGCCCATCTCTGACCATCGCACACTCAATCTGGTCAAATGGTCTCTACAGTTTGTGGGGCTGGTGCTAGTGTATCATGGAACACAAATCTCCGAGATCTCCATTGCAATTATCATTGCAGCCCTCGGCATGTACCACTTTCCCCCTAGTGTCTTTGCCTGGCTGAAGAAAATCAGGTGAGAAATATTGTGGAGAATTGGACGATGTTCTGTTTTTTTTTTTTTTTTTTTTTTTATGGTTGCCTTGCTGACTTGCTTTCCAGAGACTAGGCCATACACTCGATATGTGGTCCCACCACAGTCAATCATTTGATTCCATAGGTTATAGTTATTCTTCACATTACTAACCCATTATATATTGGAGGAGATCTCTGGCCTGCCATTTCATCTCTTTACTTGTAGCTCTCCTCCCCCTCCTCTGTACCAAACAAAACAATGTCCTCCAGATAGACATTCATACGACTATGAAGAAAAGGTAATGGATGAGATATAACTAGATTCAGTGGCTTTGCTAAACTTTGCTACAAGGAACAGGAAATGGGCAACGAAAGAGAGATAAGCAAAAGCAAACAGGGACCCACAACATGCTGGAATAGATTAAAAAAAACATATGGGGAGACCCAGGTCCTGACTCATAATCTCAATGGATGGAATAGACAAATGCACAACTTGTCAGGAGATGCCCCGATGTTTCCAGCTGGAGTCGAGTGCTATGTAGAGGGAGAATCCTAGAACCTTGACTCTCTGAGAAATGTGTTTTCTCCTGGAATCTCCTACAGTTCCCAGTTTTGCCCCAGAAATTTCTAAAATTTCAACATTTCTTCCCACTTCAAGCCTGTTTCTCACCACTCAAATGTGGTATCATTTAGTTTTGCATAATTTTATTCTTGGATAGTGAAATCAAACTTGACCAATGAATGAAGGATGTAATGATCAGGAGACAAAAGCACTTCAGTTCAGGACCACACTCAACTCTTTAAGGCAAGACATTGAAAAACTGTTTCCATTCCTTATGGAAGGTTTAAAAACTTGCTAGAAATATTAGATCTGAAATATTTGTCTCAGTGAACACAATGAACCTTGGTCAATAGTTGTAAATATGAACTAAATCCTCAGGCAGTGTCTTAAGCCTTACTTCATATTTTCTACAACCAGGTATCGCTACTTCCCACCAAAGATTAGACTCCTGACAGAAGAGGAATTTTATCTGGAAGGAGAAATGGAAACCAAAAGAGCTTTGGAAGAATTGCGAGAATTTTGCCAGAGTCCAGACTGCAATGCTTGGAGAACTGTCAGTCGGCTGAGCTCGCCAAACAGGTAGGTCATGTGTGTTGCAATGCAGCAAAAATCTGCCAGTTTATTTTGTTTATTTATTGTTATTTTTCACAAAAGAACAAAATTTGTCATGCCTACACAATTTTTTTTTGTTCAGTCTCAGTTTTTTTTGTCTCATTTACTGTCATAAATTCTTGGTCCATATCACACATAATAATTCAGCTCATCATTAGAATCACGGTTACACTTCTTGAACACTTCAAAACATGTCTTTTATTCAAATTCAACATTCAGAGATTAACATTGTGATCTCATGAACAAGAGTGAAACTGCTTTTCAAGTGGTGTAGTGGGTATAAGGTAGCCACTTCCACGAGCTTGCCACCAAAATTAAAAATGTTATTCACAGAAAGTAATGGATGCTTAATGTGAAGTTTCCCACAATTTCTGCAATAAAATAAAGGCAACATGAGGCTATAAAATTCATCCTGTAAGCTCATTTGCTGACTGTTTGATGGTGCTGCCAAATTACACATGTCCAATTAGACTCAAGTGAGTTTGACAGTTATGTCCTTTTTGTTCTGCTACCTGTTTTATTTTATTGTTTTGTTAATTTAATGATTTATTGCGTTCTTGTTGTACAGTTTGAAAGATATGTATTCCTAAGTATCACTGTGTGAAACAAAATGAGATGCGACACGATGAAATCAGACTCTCGTCAAATTCTGAGCATATGGAGTTATTGGTATCAATGTAAAGATTATTCATTTCCCTTTCTGTGTGTGAAAAAATATTTATTTTACCTTAAATGGAAGTCGAGATATTGACAATTAAAGATAATGGGGGTGGGCTGTTGCTGCTGCTGAATTTACTGAGAAAATGGCCAGTCTTTTTTGTTAATTCTGATTAATCCTTATTAGGCCATGCCACTAAATTACAATTTTTAGGCTTTTACTCAGTCTATTTCAGCAGATTTAGTTGTGAAATGCATTTTTATATTGATATAGAAGAGTTCTGTGAAGAAAAAAAATTGCATTAAAAATCCATTCACCGTTGAAAAACACATGATTTCTCCAGTCACCTCAGTCTGACGAGCGCCTGATTTCATCGTGTTGCGTCTCATTTGATTAAGAGAATAGTCTCACGTGCTGTTGTTGTTGTTGTTGTTTTTCTTTTTCTCTTGTTATTTGTTTGCTTTGTCTGTCATACAGATTTGCCAGTTTCATTGAAGGTCAGGGCCATGTATTAGATCAAGAAATTGAGGATCACGATTTGATGGCAGAGAGATATCCACAGGATCTGTCAGATGACAGCGACGACTCTGAACAAACCAGATGACAGAATTTGTCTTTAAATTTAAAAAAATTTTTCATCTTGGATTTTTTTATGTGTGCGATCTCTCTGTTTTTGTAATTTGCCATGAAATTTGCTGTTTGAACTTCCTTACACAGCATTATCATGATCATAATCCAGTTGCCTTTGTCATTTTTAATGGTTTTGAGAAAATGCAATACACTCGTTCTGCCAATGTCAAAGGTATGATTAAGGCAAAGTGAAAAAAGTCCAACTTTAGTCTATTTCCTGTTGGAAATGAATTTTAGTTTTTTGGGTTTTTTTTTTTGTCAATAGTGAATGGCCCAGATGTAATGTAGGGCCCAGTTCGGCTACCTCAAACTACCCCATAAAAGTGACTGGGGCTTATTGTGTTATGATCATGGTGTTTTATACTTTGTAATTGTTGAAGGTTTTGTGGAACCTTTATCCTGATTGAAATACTTGAAGCATTATTTGATTTTTTAAAATAAAGTTGATGAACAATCTTATGTGAACAAGTAAATGTGCCTAGTTTTCAATTGACCCAAGACATTGTGTTGCCTCACTAGAACAGTTTTGTCTAAAGTGCCATTACTGGTTGTAAGTTGAAATGGATAAGATCTGTTTGAAAATATTTATTACTTTTTTGGCACAAGTTGTAACACTGCTAAAACAAAAACTGTAGCAGTCACAGCATTTTATTTGAAAACGATTATTTTTTTTTTTTTGACACAGATTTTGTTCTTTCTATCCTCATTTCATTTTCTTCCGAGATCAGATATGGTATATGACACAAAATTGCTCTAAACAGGCAATGTGAAGAAAGGGATGTTGGTGTTATGTTTTTGGGCTGCTGCTCTTTTGACTTGCCTGTGGTGGATACAGCTTTGCGGTATCGAGATATCAGGCCATTACATTTTGCATGTTAGACTTTTGTATTTGGCATTGACACTGTCAGCTTCCCTGTTCTTGTGCTTCCACCGGGCACCGTGAGTTGGCGTGCCATCCCCTCCTCCCTTCCCTTAGGGGTTTGAGATATAATGACCAATCCATCATGTGTGCGGTCGAGATGGGGTGATTGTTGGTAGTATACCCCTTGTTTTTTTGTTGCATGTATGTTTGCGCTCATCTCCCCATTTCCGAGGTTTTTGTTGAAAAATAGATAATGATACTTCCTCGCACCAGAATTAACCCTTTGAACCCTGGTCATCAGTGCCTGAAAAACACCTGTCCCTGGCCTTCAGGGCCGAGAAAGCACATTTCTCATTTCATGTTCAATATATTTTGTAAACACAAGCTTCAAGCACGTTCATGGACGCAGACATTTGTAATCACCGTAGTCCTAAATGTCCTCGCCCCAAAGCAACCTATTAGATCTATTTTTAACTGTAGTGGACATATAGGACTGGAGTAAGTGTGTCAACCCAACCTATCGGGCTGTGGAGTATTTGACACCAGAAAATCTGCCTGGTATACCGGACTGTAGGGTTCAACGGCTTAAATTGTCCTAACTACAACAGTTTTATGTTGCAGATAGGACAATTTAATTCTGAGGCAACTTGTTTTCCAGCAGTGTGAGGACTACCCTGTGCTAGACACAAGGATTATTGAACAAACTTAGTCAATATGAAAGAATTCCATTTCAACCCCTGGCTTGGAATATCCACTCAAGAAAGTTCATGGCATATGGAAATATTTTCTATTATGGCAAAGCTTCCAGATTGTTGTCAAGGCATTACTGACAATGCTTGTCTTGACAACTCCCTCCATCCACCTCTGCCATTCTCTGATCTAGATTTCAGCTGTGCAGAGTTACATCCATTATCTGGTATTGATATGATCAGCCCACTTCTTCTGTCATCTGCTACTGTAATAAATTTTTAAATAAATACAAATATCAATACTTTATATAGCCATAAGAAAAAAGAGGCTAAAAAAGACAAAAAGAGGAAAAGTGACTTTTATTTTTTTCGTTAATCTTTGTTTCTGGGACAAATAAAAAAACAACAACAATCCCTCTTACAATAAGCCCCCAATTGTTATATATAACTGTGCAATAATTTTATTACATGTGTTTATTTGTTTCCAAACTGACATTTTTGGCCCACTGGATAATCTAGTGTAATGAACCTATGTTATCTGTGAATAAGGTCAACACAGAATGGAAGTAATATTTTGTATTTTTACCCCCTCCCCCCAGAGTTTATCTTATCTTATTTTACCTTTTCTCATTGTATCTTATAACAGTCAATAACAAAGACACAGGAATCTTAACTGTCATGTCACCTTTAAAATTAATTTGATGAAAAAAATAAATGGTACAATTTGTGTTTATTAAGAAATAATTATGAGCTTGAATATGTAATTGTAAAGACACTTCTTTCATAGAGGAAAAAAAAAAACGAAATTAATATCCATGTAACTTGTCTGTATAAATGGCAGTATGTGATTCTCATGGAGTGCATTAGAACTTGAAAAAAAAAAATAATAAAACCACCAGAAGAGATAGATTAGAGGTTTGATATTTTCATAGAATGAAGACGCAGCACAAACCCCTGTAACTGTTGTCAGTAAATAAACTTTATTTCATCCCATTGCACTTCATTAATGTTGTTAGTTATATGCTCTATTTGTGAGTTGCTTGAATTGTCAGTTAAATAAATTTGTAGTTCTGGACCTTTCCCTAGTATTTGTGAGAACAGAATACAGTGCGTTTCACTTAAAGTCAACTTGCTTAAAGTTAATTCTTTAAATTAGCTGCTCTTGGCAGCATCATTACTTTTCTATTTAACATCTATACCTTTGTCTTGGCTAATGTCAACCTTTGTTTGAAGTAAATAATTTTTGGGGACCCAAGGGGTTGAATTTAACCAGACTCGACTGTAAATGAAAAGATGGATCATGCAGCATCTTTGGGTGTCTCCGAGTTGAGTGAGGAGTGATGATTGTCACTTTTGTTACGCTGATAGAGTCTGCACTGTACGGAAATGAATTTGTTCATCCCATGCATGTGCGCTTGAACTTCCAATTATCGCTGGTTGTGCTTTCAGTAAACGTGTAATCTTCGAGATGGTTTATTATTATTATTATTATTATGCCCTTTTGCATATCAGTTATGTCCTCCATATCCACATCAATTCAAACAAACAATTATTCCCAGCTTTACTTTAACAGAATTATTCAGCTTGCCTGCTGTGATTTTTTTTTTTGTATGAGTGAGGAAATATATACATGTACGTATACTGCAGTTTTGAGCTGGAGGCATAAAATTAATGCTATTTGTTGTTGTTTTTAACTGGGACTAATTGATACACTGAGCAACTGGGGAACTAAAAGTGAGTGAAGCACTGCCCACCTGTTGTGCATGACATGCAGAATATCATTGTGTTCACAAATGACAGGAAGACTCCCCAAATAATGTCTTAGACATGGGCATTCACTCTGATCATTTGCATATGAGGCTGTGACAAAAGGATGTGAGTTTCTGTCCCTTGATGACCCATGACATCGCAAATTTCACTTTTTCATTTGATATTTCATCTTTTCTTATTCACAAGTATTTGGAAAATTGGTTCTTATGTTTCTTGTGCCATGTAAGTTCAAAATGTGTATGGATTTTCCTCCTGTGAGGTAAGAAAAAGGTCAATATCAATTTCTAGGAAAAGTATCATTCATGATGTAATTAAGGGACAAAAAAACTTTTGTCACGGCCTCATTTTCTGAGAAAGGTCAATTATATTAATTAAAGAAGGTCTAGAGCTTTAATAATCCATCCCTCCCCCTTTGCATGGTCCTCTTTTTCATGTACATGTATATAAATATGTAAATGATTTGGAAAGTGTAGATTGGCTTATAGGATCTCATCCTTGTGTTGATTTTTTATGTAAAAGTTAACCATTCTTATTTTGCCTGCTGCGTTGATGCATAACGTAATTTAACTGGCTTTGCTTGTTGACAGATGCAAGTAAAATTTTCCATAATCATCCAATGCACTGTATATCTATGCAATCAGTCGTCGCCACCGTTCCCAGTCCTGTGTGGAACATTTGGGCAGTTTTTAGTAAGAGCCAAAAAAATTATCT
The DNA here is from genome assembly GCA_039654565.1 of Peronia peronii. Taxonomy (NCBI): domain Eukaryota; kingdom Metazoa; phylum Mollusca; class Gastropoda; order Systellommatophora; family Onchidiidae; genus Peronia; species Peronia peronii. Next base: position 865,952 of record JBCEWB010000009.1, on the reverse strand, counting down.
TACAGATTTAGTTCTTATATATGGTGATAAAAAAAATCATCATGGGCTTCTATGTTTATGTGGTACATAAAATATTAGGAAGAATATTTAATGACAACTGAAATTATTTCTATGCATTATGGTGTCCCAATTCTTTTCTTCACTATCTGTCCATAGCCACAGCTTCACTCATATGTGAACAGTGCACTCTCTTTTTTTTTTTTGTTTGCTATTCACATATAGCCACCATTGCTTCAAATATGCATGCATTTGTATTAATCAACATGGTTAGAAATTAACAAAAGACATAGAGAAGAGGCTGTTTCTACATATCACATAATTAAGGATGTTATATACATGTATGTATAGAATTAGCTTGGGTTGAAAAATATCTGTAGTTGTGACTTCCAACTTCTCCATCAGCATTCCTTAGACCTCACTATCGGCAGCATATTGCATATACATTAAATATATGTAATCCAAATATAGTTCTAGTCACATCAGGCTTTTCTCACATTCTGCGAATTAAATTCACATACATGTATTCACATACATTTGACTTTTCTTTTGAAAGATTTTCCTTTCTTTTTTTTCTTATGTACATGTGTAAACTTAATTTAAATGCCTGATGTACCCATTTACTATTGTCAAGGAAACGCTACATGTGCTCCATTTAAAATTGAATGTTATGTTAATTATTGTTGCATTTTTCTGTCGCTTCCGACAGATGAGAAGTCAGGCAGTCATTTGCTGATATGAGTTGTCAATTGCGAGTGAAGGCCAACTGCTGAGGGATAAAGTATCAGTTGACATTTCCACTTTTCATTTAAGCCTGTCTGTTTTTGTTAACTGATTATGTATTGCACCATGACACTTTTTTTATTGATATTTTCCTTTTCTTATTCACAAGAGGTTCAAATTTATGTCATTTGTATCTCGTGCCATGTACATTCAAAATGTGTACACAGTTTCCTCCTGTGAGAGCAAGAAAAAGGGGGAAATGTCAATTTAAAAACTGTGATGTATAATCAGTTAGCGATCTATTGTCACAGACTCATTTATCAGTAGGATTTTTAAATTTTATGAGAGATTGCCTCAGAACAATACTTCCTTGTTTAACCTGTTTTCCATGAGATTGTTTCAGAACAACACGTCCATGTTGCACCATGTTTCCCACAAATACATGAATCCACATCCTATAGTCCTTGGGTATAATGCCGGTTTAATTTTATGCAGTTAATTACTATTATTATTAATATACATTAAAGTTGAATAACATTTATATCAAGATCATGTATGTGGCTTTGACAGGTCAAATCATCAGAACCAAAAAAGATTGAAAAAGTGATGATAATAATATTAATAATGATACATGTAATATTAATAGATCAAACATTTACTGCGATTTTGTATCACAAATTAAAAACTTTACTTTTCATACAAAACGTGAGTTGAGCTCTTTATTTCACTTGTCCATCAGTACATGAAAATTTTTTGGTATCTGTTTTTGCTTTTGCTTGTTTACTTTGTGTAAATGTAAAATGAAACTTTTCTTTTGTGGCCATGTTATCATAGCGAGAAAAAGACCAACACAGCTATACTGCCTGTCACCTAGAAATACTTCAGTAGGCCATGAGGACAGACAACCTAAGTACTTGTCATACTGTTTCAAGCGTCTGCACAGATGAAAGAAGGCATAAGAGCAGTATGAAATTTATCAAAAAATGGCACAAATTTAACTTTTATTCTCTATGTGGCAAAACTTGACTTGATCCTGAATGCTAACTTTGCCTGAGTTGATTTTTTGTCAACTCGGTACTTGAAACAATTTGGCTTTCCAAGATCGAACTGTAGTTTTCTTAAAACAACATCAGTGGCTCCAAAGACATCTAATTTTGACAGTCAGCCAAACTACTTCCTTTCACCAAGTATGACAGGTACTGGAGGATTCACCATATGAAGCTGATAATTTTTTATCGTGATAATTTTTTGCTTCACATGTTTCAAGTACATGTAACATGAGCTACAGTAATTCTTTCCTCGTTTACAATGCTTTATTCTTGTATGATATCACTTGTATTCGGCAAAGGGAAGTGCTTAGCTGGCTGAAAAAAATTGCTTGTCAGATCCTGAAAAATGATATTTTGGGACTGAAAAAAAAACAGAATTGGATTTTTGCTTTTTCTAAACACTTTGACCTTATTTGATAAGACTCGTGAGAAAAATAATGACTTGTACTGGAAAAGCCAGCTTTTTTCCCCAAAGTGGGATCACTAGGAATATTAGGAGATTGTATAGAAAGTTTATGAAATTTCCATCAAAATGTAAATGCATGTTTCCTTCAATTTTTTCCCTAAGGCTTTTTTATTTCTGAACGGACTTTAAATTTTGAATACACATTCCCCATAGCATGTGTTTTAATAATACACACCCCTTTTTGTGAATTTTATTCATGTTTTCAGAGGAGAATTGAGCATTTGGAAAAATAAGACTTACATGTATAACGCTTCCATCAACATACATGAGATGCAACACAATGAAATCAAGCTCTCGTCACATTTTGAGCATATGGAGTTCTTGGTATCACTGGGGAGATCATTCATTTCCCTTTCTGTGTGTGAAAAAATTTTGTTCTACCTTACATAGAAATCGAGATATTGGCAATTAAAGATAATGGGGGTGACCTGTTGCTGCAGCTGAATTTAGTGAGAAAATGGCCAATCACTTTTGTTAATCCTCATCATCCTTATTAGACCATGCCACTAAATTTCCATTTTTGGGCTTTTATTCAATCTATTTCAGCAAATTAAACTCTGAAATGCATTTTTAGATTGATGCAGAAGGGTTCTGTGAAGAAAAAAAAACGCATTAAAAATTCATTCCTATTGTGATTTCTATGGTCGCCTCAGTTTGACAAGCACTTGATTTCATTGTGTCATGTCTCTTATTTAAAAAATTTATGGCATATAAACAAAAAAACAAATGCATATTATCTTTTGTATAAAGCTATTTTATTTATGTCCATAATCTGAAATAATTACATTCAATACTCTAGGAGCCTAGGCTTTTGAAAATAGCTGATTTTCAAATCCAATATGGTGGTATTGTCATGCAACCCCCAACACAAAAAAAAATTCCCCCATTTTCCCTTCAATTTCAGCGTGCTGAATCTGAATTTGAAGCTCTTAGTTCAAGTCTCCCCCCCTCCCCCTTCTCCTAAAATTTTGGAAATGTTTACATATAAACTGAAAGACAGAAATGATACAAACAACAGACATTGAAATCAATACAATGCCAGCACTTAGGGTGGACAAATGGTAAGACCTAACATATGGTATCCTCAGTATTCAATATCAACATTTGTATCCTTAGTATTCAATACAAAGTTGCAGATATAATAATTATAATAAGTGGAACACATGTAAAGATAGTAAAGACTGTACTATGGTGACTTCACCATGACCTGAGATCACAAATGGAGAGTGGAAATGTTTAACTCTCGAAATGTCAATAACAGTGCTGAAATGTCAAGATTTCTACGATGACATTTATTTCAGTAAATGTTTAAGAAATACCAGTTGATGCTTTAGGCTGATATGGGATAAGTACAATGTTACCATACTCTGTACTCTTTGGGAAGAGATTCCAGTGCTAAATATGAATGATTCACAGTCAGACCAAATCAACCCCAACACTTGGAAGGTTACGCCTTTTTTAATTGTCTTTTTTTAGATTATGTACCTGTCATACTTAAAAAGCTAGCCTTGTGCTGATTATCCCTTCACTGTCCTAAAAAACAACTCAGATACAAAATAAAAAATAAGTCCAAAATCTGCTTTCATCCTTGTCAAAATGGGACATAAAAACCAAAAATTCAGTTCTTGAAAACTGAATCTGATCATTTGGTACCATTTGGATTGACACATATATTCCTCAGGCATAAACTGATGCAGATGATTCTACAGACAATAAGTTATAACCATATGTGAGGCATTCAGTGAAAACCGGGCACATGGTGAAAATTTTCCATTTCCAGTTATTATAGTAGATTATGAAACCCTATATATTTCTGAACAAATTCAGTTTGAATTTTGTAAATAGCTTCATTAGATGCTGAGATATTGCATTTTAATGATGGGGAACCACAATACTATGAAAATGAGGAAAACATACCTGTAGTTGAAGTTTTCACATTTATTTTGTGCACATTTTGACAGTGATAAACAAGAAGGCACTAAGTAATATCATGGACACCAAGTGCATGCCCACTACTCCTAGTCTGAAAACTTCGAATGTAGGCAAATATATTCACGCGAACCACACATCAATGGATAGCCCTGTTTATATCCTTCACAATACATGGGGGTTAGTGTGTCATATGGGACTGTGGTGATCTAGTAAAATAGGTGAAGTAATCCATTATATAACCTGGACTTTCGTAATAAATTTTCCATAAAGTGGCTTCAAAAAACCCTTTCAAAATACATTTGGGTGTTAAATTCGAGGAAAACCTTTTGCAGGATGAAAAAAAAAATATTTAAGGCACACTCTGGTGCGAAAATCTCTATATGCTTAAATTTCAACCTGATTTTGGTTTTTTCATCATTACTCGAAATGAATGCCAGTGACATGTGCCCAGTTTTTGCTGAAAGCCTCACATATCTCATAGTACAAAGAACTTCACATTCACATGACAAAAATTCACATCTTTTATTAAATTCCACCGGGGGAATAGGAAGAAACAACAATTTGAGATAGAGCAAATGCTCATACATTAACCAGCATAAAGTAAAGACAAAAGAAAGACTCAAAAATATTGGTGCATACGAATATCACACCATTCCTACTCAATGTTTGCAAACTTTTACACATAAAATGTGAACAAAGAAATTGCTTTACGAGCAAACATTGTGATTACTAAATTCGTTGTTCTATATACAAGTGTAATGAATCTCAAGCGCAACAAGCATGGACTATTCAACACAAGGACGTCGTTCCCTGGTAGTTGTGCCTGAAAAACCAATCCTGTGGATGATTATGATCCATGTACATAGAACCACTTCTCTCACTCTCCCCATATCTTCCTATGCCGATGTTAATTTCACATCATTACAGTGGTCACAGATGAGTTACATATGGCACAAGCTTTTATAAAAAACGGTTCAACTCAGAAGTCAGATTTTTGTTTAAGGACAAAACAACTAAACAAACAAAAAATTTAACTCATTCAAACCAATTTCAGGACTGCTGAACTGTTTTCATGAAAAAATCAGGACATTTTTTTTTTTCAGTTAATATCATACTTGTCCCAAGTTGTACAATCTTATAATGTTTTATCTATTTATTTATTTTTTTTTTTTCAATAATTCTTGGATGCACATTCCAGTTTGCATCACCATGTGAAAAGGCCACAAAACTTAAATCAATTGTGAAGGAAATCTCATTTTTGAATATCTCTGTTAATTTTGTGCCAGTAGTAAGATCTGACTGCACTTAAACCTTCATTTCTATACAGAACCATACACAAAAATAAACAATGTATTTGCTCTGTACTCTACATTCTTGAAGCATACCACCATTTTAAATTCTCCATTTCATTGGCAGCAGATAAAAAATAAAGTTTTAACTTTAAAACTAGTGGAGGTCATTTTAAAATTACAATTAATACCTGAGTCAGTTAATAAAATACATGGACATTTGAGAGCGAAAACACAACTAAAAATCTTTAGAAATATATATGAAAAAACATCTGGGTGAAACTGAAAATAATGTAGGGCAGAAAAACAAAAAAAAACAGATTAAAGTAAAAATAATCTGAAAAGTGAAAGTAGAGCTACAAACAATGAAATATCTACAGGAATAAACATTTGAGTAATTTTGTTTCATCAAATTAAAAAAAAAAAAAAAAAAATTTGTGCAGCAGTTAAAAAAAACATTTAGTCAATGTCGCTCACAGTTATACCCAAACATCTTCAAAGAATGTCTTGTGGATTCTTTTCTTCATCATGAACATATGAGCATCATCAGCAGACATCCCTGAAAAAGCACCAAAGCAATAACACATATGAATAAGACGTATAAACACAACCATACATATCTGACCCACAAAGAATGATCACTTTCTCATGTGGAACAGAACATCCATCCCTATGACACTCAAAAAGCAGTTTTACAGTTGATTTGGTGCTCATGTGTTCACATGATTCTTCTAAATTTCTGCGATCAATTTCATGCCTAAACATTTTGCTGCTAGCCTCTCGATCATGGGAATATGATCGCATACAATGGTTCAACACGTGTGTCTGCAGCAATGATCTTTAAAAATAACTTTTTAAAAAAATTTATTTACAATGCTTTTTGAACAGCAGTTATGTCTGGCAAATGGAAATAACTGGCTAATGAAAACATCATTTTCCCATTTATATTTCGTGCTCCTAGGAAATCTAAGCCGACTGAAAGAAAAGAACATTTAAAAAATGGCTCATTCACATCTCTGTGAAGTTAAATAGTAATCTGCTTTTCCAGTCTGTGTCATTAAAAGTTTCTGATTAGACCCTGGGCCATCAAATTCAGGATCAAAAGTTTGAGGTTTGCATTATTAGAGGTCTCTACATTTTGTCCTTGGAAAAGATAATTTACACACATTTCCTGACAACTCAGGTTACAGTGGGTTCCCAACTATAAACAGAAAACAATAGAAGGATTTGAGCACCTGACAGGCAACCACTTCATATGATATCCAGCAAGCTGAGAACATCCCTGGGTGCCTCTCTTGGGTCTGTCAGGGTAATGATAGATGATAAAGTGCTTTGAGCTTGCACAGTTGGGGGATGAATGCCATATTATAAATACTATCTATTATTACTATTATTTTTCATTACTATCAGACATAGAATTAAGCCCAAGATATGCAATGAAGGCACAAACCTTTCTCAGTCTGCAGCACCTCCTCAAAAGCAGCGTTCACGTCTTTCGCCATGTTTTTAGCATCGCCACATACGTAGACCAATGCCTCTCCCTCTGTCAACAGCTGGCAGAGTTCAGGCGCCGATGAACGCATCAGATCCTGCACATAGCGTGGGGGCGGACAACTCTGTCCACTGCTCTCAGCTGTGGAACTCTCTTGTGGCTGATCACGGGAAAATGCCACCAAAAGTTCCGACAGGATACCATCTGTCTCAAACTGTTCAAGTTCCTCCCTGAAAAGAAAGAAGAAAGAGAGAGAAGAAAAAAAAAAATGAAGGAAATTGACAACAAGAGACCAAAATCCCTATGTTTTTATTATTACTATTATTTATTATTGTATGATAATTATGACAGCATGACGATAATATGATTTCATAATTAGGCCTATTGCATAAATGACATCATTATTGTTCTCTAATACCATCATCATTATATGGCATCATTATTAATGATTATTATATAATATTATTGTTTCACATTATCATTACACCATATTAAAGTTGTATTATTATACAGTATCAGTATTGTTGTAAGATATTATTGTCAGACATCAACATTATTATACAGAATTCATATAGTAAAAATGTCATTAATAATATTGTAAAATACCATTACCACTGCAAAATACTGTTACTATAGCAAAATATCATTATCACTGTATATCCTTGATATTGTGGGCTACATCATTATACAGATGTTTTGAAATACAAGACACAGACTATCAACTGTTAATTAACTCAATTAACAATGACTATCAACTGTTAATTAACTCAATTAACAATGACTATCAACTGTTAATTAACTCAATAAACAACAAATATGGAAGATGAATGAGATGAAAACTGACCATACAGTGAGCACCAAATGGGAGATTGTTGTGCCCAGCCCTATTACGTTCCTTTGCCAGACAAAAGAGGTGTTGACAAGCGGCATAAAGAGGAAAAAAATCACATTTGTGCACTTTGCTTGAAACATACAATATCAGAAACTCAAAAACAAAATATGGTATAAAGAGAATGTATTCTTCTTCTTGCTATAATTTTATCAACTTTCTTTAGTGATCAGTCTTTCGAATGCCATAAGTGAAGAGATTTTTGTCTTTTACACTGCTTGCTCAAAACCGCTTGTGTCTGGCAAAGGGAAGTAATAGGGCTGGGCATAACCATCTCCCAATGTCATGCCCACTTTCCTCTCCAGCATAGCCACAAAATATTCGTCAAGTGATATAGTATAGCACTGTGAGGGGATATCATTATTATTGTATTATACCAAAATTATTATATGATCACTTTAGAGTTAAATTAACCACATCACCTGAATTTTTTTTTTTTTTCCAAATCAAATTTTTACCTGAAAAGGAAATCTTTGTTTTTGTTTCTGCAACCATAAAACAGCCAAGTGGCTCCATAACTTTGATCCTCATTCAGTGATTTTCTTTGCAGAGCCCTCTTGTGAAGGAAACCAATGAAAGGAGCCACACCTGTGCCTGGGCCAATCATAATCAATGGTTTGGAAAGGTCATCAGGAGGTCGGAAATGCTGATTGGTTCTCAGAAAGATGGGGATCTGCAAAAGTAAATATTTCAATAAACACTTGTGAAAAAAAGGTAGATTCATAAAACTGATTAAAGGCAGACATGCTACAAAAATTTTGTTACCACATACTCAGACGCAAAGTGTGCACTGCATATTTCAGAACATCATACATTCACTGGTAGAATTTTATTGGAGTAATGATACAATTGCTTTTTCTCCCATTCCCACACAGCTGAAAACAAAATATAATAGTAAAATAATAACAAAGAACTAGTTTTGTCAAGTCAACTAAGTTACTTCCCTTTCACAAGTACAAAGCGTTAATACAAGATGCAAAGAAGGGGAAAAAATCACTTTTTCTTCTGTTAGTTGAAATATGTGAAGTGAAAAATTATGCAAATATTACTACTGTGATTACTACTATAATTAGAGGAAACATTTCCATCATCCCATGAATTTTTGAGAACTTCTCTTACTCCTGTTTTAAATAACAGGAGAAAAAGTGATTTTTTCTTTCTTTACAAAATATGTCTCATGTGCCTGGCAAAGGGAAATTCATTGATTTAATCTTCAATTATGAAAAAAAATTTTAGGTGCCCATTCCTAAAACCCATACCTAAGAAAAAAATAAATTCAATGCATGTGAAACAGTTAAAAAGTTCATTATATCTGTATTTCTGCACGATAAAAAAAAAAGTAGAATTACACTGGTTTGGAAAAAAAAAAAGTAGAATTACACTGGTTTGGAATTTCAATTCCTTCTAAATCTTTCAATACTTGTTTGTCATTCTGTCACCCAGCCAAGTGGAATGAGCAAGATGCCAAGGGGGCTAAATTTAGAAAATTGAATGTTCCTTAGGGGTCAGGGGAGTGAATTTTAAACATGAAAATCTCAGCACAAAAGAGTTATATGTTGTTACTTTTTTTCAGTCAACGCCAAATACCCTCATTATCTTTGCCCTGATACCAATAGCTCTGCACATGAAAGTATTTCATATCACAGACTTTCTATCAGGTTATGCAAGATTTGTAAGTGAATTCACTCATAAGATCATGCAAACAATCTTGAAGATGTATAAATACATCAATAAAAGAAATATGAAAAAAAAAAAAATGCTTCTCAAATCTGTTGATCCAGAATACTGATCACCTACTTTGATTTCCTCTTCCTATTTTGAATGGGAAAAAACACAAAGAAAAACAATACTTCTTGAGTCTCTCAATTTATAGTGTTGACCACTACCCCAATTTTCTTCTTCTTTTTTTTTTTTCTTTTGAATAAAAAATATTTCTCACAATTTGTTGATCTAGAATACCGATCAACTACCTTGATTTTGTCTTCTTTTTTTCCTGCCTGTAAATTGGAAGTGATGTCATCAAGCCAGCCAGTACACACCCCTCGCCTGCTGTAGTAATGACCTTCACTGAGGTTTCCTGAAATTTCCACCACATTGAACACAATGTCAAGGCTATCAGGGCATGTGTCTTGACAACTGGAGATAGATAATAAGAAATATATTAGAAAGGATTTATAAAACTCTCTTTCTGGTATAGCAGAGACTCTAAATGCTTTACAATTATCATGACCTCAATGGACCCAAAAAAGACATATATGTTCTCAGCTTCCTGAGGAGCACACAAGAGGGCTGCCTGTTAGGTGCTTAAATCTATACCAACCTAACAATAACATATAGTCAATTACCCATTCTAACTTCGGCTGACTCGGGAAATGTGTGTAAATTGTGTCTTTAATTGCTAATACCTCGAATCCTATTTACGGTAGAACAAAAATTTTTGCACACACAGAAAGGGAAATGAATAACCTTTCTACTGATACCAATAACTCAATATGCTCAAAATTTGACAAGAGCCTGATTTCATCATGTCCCGTCTCATATAGTTAAATTTTACTGTAGGTTCTTGAAATCCAACATTGGTTTGAAGCAATGTTATCATGAACATTTCTTAATGGGAGATCCTTTTGACCAGCCCTGTGTATTCCCTATGCCTTTGCCAGGCACAAATGGTGTTGAACAAGCAGTTTAAAGAAGAAAAAAATCACTTTACATCTTGTCATTCGAAAGACTGATCATCAAAAAAAAAAAAAAAAAAAAAGAATTTGATAAAATTATTTTAAGAAGAAAATATTTTCTGTATAACATGAATTTTTCAGAATTTTATTATGATGTAAAAGTTTCAAGCAAATGAGCAAAAGTGACTTTTTTTTTTCTTTACACTTCAGGTCAACACCTCTTGTATCTGGTACAGGGAAGTAATAGGACTGGTCAAACAATCTCTCATTAGCTCTCCAGTGCTTGAAGAAAACTTTGACAGAGTTATTTTGCACAAGGAAAAAGTTCATCTGTAGTTTTACCTGCAAGCTGAGTAAGGCCTAGGTTGTAGTCTGGGCAAATGCTCTGTGCAAGAAGCAAGGACAAATAATAATATTAATAATCACTAACAGCATGAACAACAACAACTGTGACTATAGCAATCATGGAACAAAAATAATTAACCCAAAAGTAGTGGCAGTTGTTGATAGCAGCACTAGCAATACATGTAGAAGTAGATAGCAGTGGTTTAACAGTATAGTAATAACAGTATGTTTAAGACAGTAACAATACTTCCAATATTAATGATAATAACTAATATATTTTTATATGATTACCTATCTCAGTCAGGCTCCAAGAGATCTACAAACTGATCATATTAATAGAAATGCAAGGTAATTTCTGATTTCACAAAATCTTCATATTTAAGACCTCAACAACAGCTCAACAACTCATGATGTTTGCAAAAGGAGACTGAATTTGAAAAATTTGTACCATCACTGACAGTGAGCAATGCTGTGAATAGCTAGGCAGATAACACTGACAATACAATTACATACAGCACTCCGAAAAAAAAGAATCCACATTCTTTCTGGAACAATATATCAGGGATGTCAACAAATTATTTTCATGAAAACAACTGGACTTTCCAGTCAACAAATCTCTCACGGGATGTATGTTGTCAGATATGAGAAACAGAGATCTACAAACTTCAATTAGAAAGGATCTTGGTCTCTAACCCCTTCATTGCGACTAATATTTCATTCTCCAGTACAACACTGATTTTGGCTTGTTTGGTTAGTGTGCTAGGCTTTTCCATGTCATATCTTCATACTGGCTATTAATGCAGGCCAAGTCTTGGATTTTTTGCTAGAGGCCTTCCTCTCTTCAGGGCTTTTCCCGTATACTCTCTACTATAGTCTTGCTCCATAGTAGTACGCCTAGATTCAGATCAAATTGTATATCTGTTAAGAACAAGAGGCCAGAGTGATCACTGTTACCACTCTATCTCAATGTCTCAGAGCCTGACTCTGGCTCACACATACTCTGATCCACAATCATCATATTCATCTCCTTCAGCCTCCTCATTCAGCAAAAATATCCATATATGTGTCTTAGACTAAAAAAAAAAAAAGAATACACAACAGCGTTTTTCAGACATTTTGGTGTGATTGTAGATGTCTGCTAAACTACTGTTTACATTCTAACTCTAGCTGTATGTAGGGGTTGACTGCAGTCGCAGTAGTTAAAAAAATATCGAAAATGCCTATTTTTTATTGCTGAATCAGAAGTCACCCAGAATTTGTAGTTATTTCTCCATACAGGATCATTGTAGAGACATGTTTATAATGACGTATATGGCGTGGTATACCATGGTATCAGCAATTTCCATGCCGTACATGGTATGTCATGACAGTGAAATTTAGCCACTTTCATGACGTAGCAGATACATCATATAGGGGAACAAGTGATAATCAGCTCTTGCCAAGACTATGCACAAAATTCTGCAGCACTTCTGTTTTCACATTCATCATGCCAGATTTGTGTCACATTAAACATAATAATACATGTAATGGTAATAATTGACATGACTGGCTGGTGGGCTCAGCAAAAGCCAAAAACCAGGCAAACATTAAAAAAAAAAAAAAAAAAAGTCGATGATGATCAAACTGTCAGATTTCCCACTAAAGGCGGAAGTTTGGCATCCCTGATAAACATACTGTTGATGGACTCAGAAGTAATGATTCACTTGTTGACAAATATTGAAAATGAAGATAACCATGTTTACTTTTGGGGGGAGACTGTGTAGATCTGTACTTTTTATCTTCAATAATCATGTTTGCTAAGCTTATATGTTACTTGACAGAAAGAAGGAAAAACGCCTTCACAAAGCCATGAGAAATTTGGAACAAAATATTTGTGAAAAATTGATTACATACATTTGTGATTGCAGCTATTCACCAATCGCTTAATTTTTACAATGCAAATTATAATTTAGATTCATAGTCATCCTTCTTTTATTTCATTAATTACATCTACTGACTATTGTAAGCCTCGGCTGCACACAACAGTCTGTGTCCATTTCTTCAAAGCAACTACAATTGGACTGACTGCAATGTCATATTTCTCTCATGACAAAGTATTTGCAATGGCTAAACATTTCATTACAAAGAAGTTTAGCGACTGACTCACCCAAAATCCTCTCCACTGGGGGTCTGCAGGATGGAAATGCATATAGGAAATCTAGTAAAGTCACATGGTGGCCCCGAACAAGATCTGTGTATGCCTGCGCACCCTCCTTGCTACACAATTCTTGCATGCGCCGCATCTCCAGGGGATCTGATGTATATTCCAGGAGAGATCTGATAAATGCCTGAAAACAGACAACAAGGAGTGTAATATAACAGACAAAAATATTGATTGAATAGAAACTGTCCCCAAGTTACAGATGGAACATCATTGCTATAATTCAATATGAGCTTGACAAATATTTTGACTCCTGGAAGTTTCAGAGCAAGTGAACTATTTCCAGACAACTGTTACAATCTGGATTAATTTGCCCAATTTGAGGTTTTTTATTTTTTTATATTAATCTATAGAAATTTCTTGAAATACGAAACATAGACTATTAACCAGCAACTCAATTTAATAAAAAAAAAATTTTTAAAAGAAGAAGAAGAAAGATGCAACATGAATAAAGAATTAATACGATGGAAACTGATAGAACAGGCCTTCTTGAATGCCAAATTTTAGCCAACTTGGTACTTTCTAGCTATTAATCTCCTGACCAACCTTGCTTGGGGGCTCCCGAATGTTGAGGCAGGTAGTCAGAATATGGCGAAGTGTGGAGGTGGGATGGACATGGGCTGGTACAGCTGCCCGCCGCTTTTTGGTGTCAGACAAAACTGACAGTGTCACCGAAAAATCAGCCTTGTCCATCAGGCCAAGTCTGTGGGGAAACAAAAATACAAATGCAAAAATAAAGTAAATTATATAATATAATTTTTAAAAAAAAAAAAAAATACTAATATTGTACAAAAAAAAATAAACAACAATAAAACTGATCAAAGTTAACTGAATACATGTACTAACAAATAAAATGTCACTAGTGATAAAGAATTTTATCAAGAACAATGACATAGCAGATCAGATATTTCAACTGGTAATGTAATAATACTTAACAACAATTCAAATATCGACTAATCTTTAATATGATAACCATTACGACATACACCGTATGAGATATCATGCAAATATTAAAAAAACTTTGGTGTTGTTCCAGCTGAATTCCAGCGACAGCAACTGTGACACAAATGTCCCTTTTTTGTAATAGTGAAACATCATAAAATTACAAGACCTATTCAAGTTAATATAGTAAAGTTTGTTGCTTTAAAAAAAATAGAACATGACAGCCGGTCTACAAAATACTGGAATGTGTTTGTTATCAAATGAAAAGAGGGTAATGAACTGTTCAAGTGTTTACAACATTCAAATGTGTGGAAGTTTAAAGAAAAAAATTTTTAAAAAAAGAAATAGGGAAAGAAAGAAAGAAAGAAAAAGAAAGAAAGAAAGAAAGAAGGAAAGAAAGAAACAGAAAGAAAGAAAGAAAGAAAGAAAGAAAGAAAGAAAGAAAGAAAGAAAGAAAGAAAAGTATTAGATGAGTGGATTCGAATACGGATACCTGTCTAGGAGCAGATTCACTTCACTAGTATTGTTGGGACACAGGATGGATATAGAATCTCCTGGACTGTACTTCACATCTTCTTCCTAAGAAAGAACAAACAAGGAAATGATGTGAAAAAAATCATAAATCATATATTGTATGACCCAATGAAACTGATCTCATGTAATTTTTTTTATACAGCCATTTATCAGTGTCAGTCGAACAGAACACACAAACACTCAGCTTTAGTGAAAAAGTTTTTCAGCTAAAAGGCCTACACACCTACAATCGGAGCTTTTTAGTTTTAAATTAACTTGGGAAACCGCTGCCGCTACTAGTCAATGCCTGTCATCCACACCTACAATTCCACCGCTGAGTTCAGGGTAATAGGATACTGAGTTTAAGGTGAGATGTGCAGTGCGACAAAAGACAAGACAAGGGAGTGGAGACAAAGTGAGGCACAGTGGACCTGATAACAGGTCAATTTTGAAAGTCTCATTCAATATCAATGGCTATCTTTTTACGCGAAGACTTTATTAATTTTGATACGCTGATTTCAAAAATGCAAGTATTTTTTCAATTTGATTAAAATTTAATCTTTTTATCAACCATCAGGCACCCCTCCTGCAGTCGCTTACATCACTGGCACCACGCTGTCTGGGAGGGCAGTGCAACACTCTGACCAAAACATCAAGCAGGCTGAATATTTCGGCGAGACAATAGGTCCGAATTAATTCCTTCGGTTTTTGCCATTCACACTGGGGGTCTGAGTTGCCGATTACCTTTTCAATTAACTCCATCCAGCTTCCATATGTAGGTGTGGTGGCCCTTTAAGATCCAGTGTCCTTAACCAAAACCCCTTTAACACCAACCTCAGGGACTCTACACACCTTCATTCCAAGCTAATTGGTTCCAACTTAACTGCAAACTGTCAACAAATTGCACTGTGTGCTAGTCATCACTGCACATCTATACCATACAGTTCCATCTGCCAAGTACTAGATGAACAATTGGGCAACACTATTTATATTCAATGGATAATTGCTATCTTACAAAAGAGGCCCAAAAAAGAGGCATAGACATGTAAGCTTTGGTAATTCACGGAACTAAAAAATAGTTAAATTTGTGATCTGATTAATTTTTGACTTGTTTAAACATTACCTTCTTTCTTCCTGCTAGACATAATTCAAAGGAAAAAAATGAGATATGCTACTGGCACTGTAGTGTCTGCGAGGGCTGGGCAAAACTGCCCCTGAAAAACCAAATAGGCTGAATATTTTGCTGACCCGACAGTTTGGAATTAAATCCATCAGTTTTTGTGATCTACACTGGAGTTCTGCTATGAGGTTTACCCTTTCAGTTAAAACTATCAGTAAAGCCCATAACCCATTTCACCAGGTCCCACTGCATATTTTTCACAAATTAATCCTGCTTACAAGTAACAAATAATATCATTTTAACAAACTACAAGAGAACCCATGGCATTCAATGAAGTTGTTTTAAATACCTGTCAAGGTGATACCACCCTGCGATTCAAAATGTATGGCAAGCATACACATCTCAATGCTGGTATTTTGGATGACTTAACTGAATGGTCAAGAAGATCACCAGTGGCTCAAGAAATGGATCAGTTTTTCAGCCAGCTAAGTTATTGTCCTCTGTCAAGTACAAGTGGTATAACACAAGCATCCGAATGATGAAAAAAAAAAGAAAAATGAATTTTTCTTTTTTTTTTGGAAACACTTGAAGCCAAAACCATTCAGAAAAAAAATATCACGATGAGAAAAAAAAAAATGTCCATCACATAATGAATTTCTTATGGTTTTCGATTCCTCAAGTTTTAAATAACAAGATTAAGAGTGACTTTACAATGCTTGTGTAAGACCACCTGGCAAAGGGAAGTAATTTGGTTGATGGTCAAAATGGCTCATTGGGAGACTACTGTTGTTGTGCTTTGTTCCACGAGGAGGGAACAAAATAATAACCTGTATTCATCAATAAAATACGACATTTAAAATTTAAAGATACTTGGGAAAAGTGTCTTCACCTGAAAACTGAGTCGCAGTAGCAAAGTTTTCTTTACAGCAGCTGTAGCAGTGAGAACACAAGCTGATGTCACTTCTGCCTGCATGATGTCCGATGCTGCACTTGGCAGCTTGCAGCCATTCTGGTAAGGCAAGCCCGTCAACTGTGAGCAGAGAGAAGTACAAAGACACAGAAATTTTAAAGATGATTAGTTCATGTGCACAATAACATAATGATAATATCACAACTATAACTGAACTACGAGCCATTTTTTTCAGACAGCTAGGTTGCTTCTCTTTGCCAAGTACAACAGTGTGGGACCAGCACTGCCAAGAAGGAAAAATCAACTTTTTTCTTGTTATTTGAAATATGAGATGCAAAAAATAATGACAAAATTATAACAATAAGAAAACACTATCTTCATCATATGGTGAATTTTTCACATAATAAGCAAAAAAGTTGGGGTTTTTTTTTATCTTTACAATGCTTGCGCTACACTTCTTGTACTTGGCAAAGAGAAATCATGGTCAAAATGGCTCATTGTCATTGTCATGTTTAGTGATTATAAGAAAACTCAACAAAATGACACTGCATGAGTCAAAAGTGTAACTTACAGCCGTTGAAAAAAATTCCAAAGTTGGTTTATATCCGATTGGGGATGAGCTTTGGGATTTTTTTTTTTCACCAATAATGTATGGCCGACATGCATGGCAGAATGAGCATTCTTAACTCGAACCACCACCCTAAAAATTTTTGGGGCAATTGTGTTGACCTTGACATTACCAAACATATTGCTCTGACAATATCTGAGCAGGGAAAATGCAAATGCCATTGTTGATTTTTTCAGAAAAAAAAAAAAATTTGCTGTGATAGAAATATGACAGTGGCTTTGAGCTGTCCATCCCTTTACTGTCCTACAAAAGAGCTAAAATACAAATAAAAATATCTCCAACATTTCATCAATTTCGATGCCAAAATGTGGGGTATGTAATTTAACATTCCATCTTTCTCAATATTTGTATCTGATCCCTTAGTGCTATCTGCATTTCCATTGCTCAGATGTCAGCGTTGATATCCCCTTTCCAATAGAAGAAAAAAGACAAATCTGCTGAACAGTTAAAGGAGAAAAAAGTCAAAGAATCTCATGATGAGGCTGTGACAGAAGGTCGTGACCCTTTGTCCTTTGTTCACATCATCACATTCAACATGTTTTTTTAAATTGATATTTTCCCTTTTCTTCCTCTCAGGAAGTTTTTACATACTTCTTATTTGTATTGTTTGTCAGACTGTGAACTTACATGATACAACACACAAAGAAAATAGATCATCCTTTAAATGACAATAAGAAATGTGATTTTTGTCTTTTTTACGAAGCCTATTCAACATCTCTTGCAACTGACAAAGAGAAACAACAGGGCTGGTTAAAAAAAAAAAAAAAAAAAATCCTCATTACAGCTACATTGTACAACATGTGGTATTATATTCATCAGCTAAAAATAAGAAACAAGCATACAGCCGTTGAGCACAAACCTCAACTGATTCATCAGAAAATGTGGCATGCAGGAATGGTGGCGGCAGTAGTGGTATTGTCAATGTCTGTCCCGACAGAGAGGACTGAGAATGTATCAATGGTGCAGGTGATGTGGGTGCATCAGCCACATGAACAGGAACACACGGGCTCTCAGACCACTGTGACAGACTTCCATGAACAACAACGGCTGACTCTGATGAAGCTACATGGCCATTTGCCTCAGAATAATCTGTGCATTTTCCGGCATCATCCTGGATTGATGGTGATGCTAGTATCTTCATCTCTGATGGCTGATCCTGAGCTGAATTTGAACTTGTTGCTATCACAGGTGACTCAATGTCACTTCTATAAGCTGAATCATTGTAACTTTTACCAGGTGTATAATCAGCTACCTGTTTTACCTTTACCTCTGTACCTATAGTGTTTTTTGTATTCGAGACACTTCCATCCACAGGAGACCTTTGTTCTGTTGACTTGCCTTCATCTCCAGGGGGTGAAGTCATTGTTGTATGAGTATCTGAGACTGAGATACTTGGACGTGTCATGTCATCTATATTTTTCATATCTGAGCTTTCCGATTCCTTGTTTTTATCCAAAAGACTCAACAAAGTGATGGTCTCCGTCAGAGAGACATCTTTCTCGGAGGCGACACCCAAGAATTTTTGCAACACTGGAAACAATCCATCCATCCATGGGTCTGTTTCCACTTCCAATCTGAGAAGCAAACAGATGTAAGGCCATAATCATCCTCACAAATGAAATCTGCACTAACGATGACACATAAAGTTATGCTAGCTATTCATGAATTTAAATCTGTTTATGTGTATGTGTGTGTGAATGTTATGTTACACACGTATGATCACACTCATACGGTAAGTGCATGAGTCAGTTTTGGCCATTTTGAGAAAATGGGAACAGATCCATTTCATTGTGTAACAACAAACACGTTTTATTTCAAACAGTGCAAGCTTTTATTAAAAATCCACATTGGAAACAATCCTTTAAGACTAATATAGTACATGATACAAAGTATTCAGCTATGGGCTAAAATCAACGGCCAAAAATGACTTGATACCTAAAGTATGAGTATAAGTGTTATGATATATTAAGTCTCCTCAACTGTGAAAAGAATTTCCTTTTCAGGACATATTAATGATTTGACATAAAATTTCATTATAGGCCAGTTGAAGAAGTGGTATGTGAGGGAGTCTTAAACCAAATTGATGGAAGAAAATTTATCTCATTTTAGGCCTATTGTAACCAACATCAAACAATGTCAAAACTGTGCAAAACTTAGCCGCATGAGGAAGTGAGGAAGGTTTGAACATCTCTGCTTCAACAGGACAAGGCTGCTATTATTTACTCATGATTGAATGACAACCAAAACACGACAAATGAGCATTGGCAAGGAATAGGTGTATTAACCCTGAAGTTGTCAACAGAAGGGGCTTGATTTGTATGCGTGTGTTCTGACATACTATATTCATGTAGAGAGTGGCAAACTTAGAAACAGCTGACAAAGTTCCATTGATTTCAAGACAGAGAAGATACAACAATATACATGCAGGAGTTTTAGCAGTGGAAGGTTCTAGAGAATAACTTAAAACACAAGTACTGTATACACTGCCCTCATAGAGGGAAAGAAAATTTGCTTAAGCTAAAATGAGAGCACTATATTTATCACATCATGTATCTCCTCTGCACTTACCCTATTCCATCATCAGCCAGACCGGTACGGTAAAATCTTTTAGCCCCAAGTGCCTCCAGCCGATTGTCGACATCACGACCACAGCGGCAAAAATTGGAATAATTGGAATCCCCTAGAGCTGGTTGGTAGAAGAAAAAGTATCGTCACTGCTTGAAGACAAAGGCAAGAGTCATTTTCAACACATTTGAGATACACATCATACAGAGTCAATTCATGACTTGTCTGTCTATAATTCTTTTGAATTAATACATAATTTTATTGCCGCATTTCTCTTTCATCTAACAGTTCTCATGGTCAGGAAGGCCATGAGACATCGCCGCATCTTGTCATAGGTCTGATTATCAAAGACTATCGACAATGCACAGAAGAAAGACAAAATTTATACTCTGGGGGAGGGATTAAATCAACTCTCAAAGGCCAAAACAAAACTCACAGCGCTAATCTGGAATCACAGCAAAGGCTTTCACAGCTTTCCATGGATTTTATTATACCAGTTTTCTACAAATTTTCTTGCCCGTGATGTTAGGATTAGTAAAATTAAAGTCTGTGGATGGAGTCTCTCTTGACAACTGTCTCATTTCATGTGATCACACAATAATTATAATGTTCAAAAGTGAGATTTAAATGTACTTCCACTACCATGAATAAGGATTCTCTTTGCCCACTGTCTCTATGGGTAAAGATGGTTAAAATCAACACACACCAAACTGAAATACAGTAGAATCTATTAAGATTGTTTTACATATTCATCCCCATGCAAAACAAAATGAAAAATGCCTAGTATTGGTAATTTTCCGGAACAGTAATTCTTCTCTCCTAATGTGGCTCATTTATCACCCTAAATAACATGGATGGCCCGACTAAACATATTTTCTATTCTTCCCACATATTATAAAAAGCTTTTCTCCTAATCTGATGACTTCAGTCACTCTACATACATGGATGCCACCAAGGGTAAGGGGCCCTTTTGTCCAATTCCACGATGTATATGGATGCTCAAGATTCACATATATATATTATGATTATGTTATAAAAAATATATATCCATGTTGAAGAGGAAGATAAAATGAGGAATAACAAATGTAAGTCTTAGCAGTCCTCCAGAACAGTGATCAAAATTACATACCTACATTCCTTGGCGTGCATGATTACTCCAAAAGATACTCTCATATTGTCAGTCAGGATGTCTAATAATTGTATGTAAATAAAATGAGCATTTAGCTCTGATGTACACAAATCACTTTTGGAAAAATTCTTCATGAAAGGTTCTATTTTTATATTATCAAAACTATAAAAACAGTCATCAATAAGACACTAATTTTACTGGTGATTGTATAGGAAGAGAACATGATTCCGGATGGGATGCTCCAATTTGAAACCTTTATCATCTATTACCTAAAACAGCGTAATGTAAGCCTGAGAGAAAGTCTGGTGCCAAGGTACGTCTCTTAAGTTTCCGCACAAATTTACTGGCACCATCCGGTGCATCACCGTCTCCAGTTGTAGATATCACAATCACAACACATTTTTCTTTCTCCAAATTAACCTGAAAATAATTTCAAAATGTCCAAAATGAATATATAAATTTTGTCTACACAATGCATATCTTAACTTTCAAAAACTGCACAAAACAGAAAGTTTTACCAGTCAAGCCGGATGATTAAATGAATATATCACAATAGCATAATACAGTTTAGTGAATTGTCTCGGCTGCTCTTCATCAATGTCAAAATTGCTTCACCCATGAGAGGGTAAGGCTTGACAAAACAAATATGTCTCTCCAAAGTTATCAGTTATCCATAATAATCACCGTGACTATATGTACACACTACTTAATGATAGAGTGAGTAATCCTTCTCAGGATTAACAAATTCAATACTACTTTGCTGCAAAACTGGGAATGTGGCATGACAGGAGGAAGAAAGAACAAATACTAGGTTGAAAACAATTGGTAATTGATTGAAATAAGTCAGAAAAAAATGTTTCAAGTATGGAAATATTCGTTAATGGAGGAAGAAATGCGTGATTCATTTTGACAAAAAGTTTACTTTTCCATGGCTCCTCCGAGTCGAGACTTTCACATTCACGGTTAACTCCTGTTTCCCCCCCGTCGATAAAATCCCAATTTCTACGAGATCTCACCCAATCCTCCTGTCCTGCAACACACATTTCCAGATAACTATTCATCCACAGTCAATGCAACATTTAAATTTAAACAGCCATGGGCTTCCTTTTGCCCACTTTGCTTTCATCCTTTCTAATTTCTAATGGCTGGGCTGAACAGTCTACTATACTTATTTGATATTATTCAGAATAATTTTTTTTTTCATACAAACCTCTTTGCCTTTCTCACTCAAATCTTGCAATTCAGGAGCAAGACCAAAACGTGGAGCTCGTTCAGCTATTTCCTCAGCAATAGCTTTTGACTGCCCTGTTACGGTACCAAATAACAGTAAAAAGCGATTACTTGAATCAGACATCCTGACAGGCTTCTGTTGTCTTCAACCGAGTCATGAACACTGGTGATGATGAATACTATACCAGTCTGTCTAATACATATATCACTATAACAGCTGGAATGCTGAAATGAAAAATAAAAGACTGGAAATGAAATATAAACTTCAAAATAAACCTGAAACACAATAAGCATAAAATGAAAGCTCACTATCAGCCCTAATTATAATACTGACATTATCATGAATATACAGATCTAGATCTATATAAATTATACTCAATACACTCCTTTCTTGTTTTGTACTTTGATATTTTTCAAATGGCGTAATGAGGCTATACAGATCTAACAATAAAAAAACAACAGCAAATAAAAACGGAAATAAAAAAAAAAATCCGACCCAACAAAACAAAAAATGTGAATATGAAATTGCGCCATGGTCGAGCATTGCTCTGATCTTCACAATAAATTGAGAACCTTCAATCCAGACCAATTCTTTCTTGGGGGTTCTGTGGACTGAGTGCACAAATTTTAATATCATTGTCATTGAAATACAGTAAATTAATAAATATCAAAACTTCATTTGAAGGGTTTTTGATTTGATTTCAATTTCAAGTGTGCAGCTGTGATGCATTTAACATGGGAACAATACCAAACAATTTTATTAACCAAACTGCAGTTTGTTTGAAACTGAAATCGTTCTTCTTATAGATCTAGTCTACTGAGTAGATGAACTGCCGCGCTCAATCATCATTGTATTTAGAAATTAGAGATCTAGACAGATCTACTATTCTAGATCTAGACCTACATCTTGGCGATCTAGATCTAGTTTCAGTAACTAACTTCATCAACCAAAAGGGGGCCAATAAGGAGTCCATCAAAAAGTCATTTTCACTCATACGACAGCGACAGAGCGTATACTTGAATAATCCGACTTATACTCAACTTGCGTAATATTTAACGCTAAAGGTTGTTTACACTGACGACAGAATCAGCAAAGCTGAGGCCGGATAAATTAGATCTAATCTATATTCTAAATCCAGTTATTTCAGAGTATATAACAATACAGTTAAACATAATTCAAATAAAACATTCAATTTATTTCACACTGGATATCGGAAAAGCTGAATAAATTCTGTCATACCGGTTTCGTCAGACTTCGATCTAGATATACGCCGAAGCTAGATCTAGTAATATAGTCATTCCAACCAACCAGCATGAGATCCCAGGGAGAAATGATCTCGAATGGAAAAAATACATGTAGTATAGGATTCACACAACGCTCTGGTTGGTCAATCTTAACCTTTTCAACTTTGAACCCTCGTGCAGTTTTAATTTCGTAGAAAGACTGCCTTACGTTATCTTTTCGCATTTTAGCGACACACGGCAACGGCCCGTTCGGCGGATTGTTGAACAGGTCGTTGCCTTGGGGCTCGCGCGAGCTGGCGCGGTAAAGACACGCTCACATAGATCTAACGAAAAGGACAGATTGTTATGAACGTTTTTGTGAGTATAATATAGATCTCTAATACTAAAAACAGCAATGAGTAATTGTCAGGGACTGAAGTGTTAATCGTGATGATCAACGCAATGAAAAGTTGATTTTATCTATTAAGGCAACATATTAAACTTTGAACAAGCCATCTCGGAATGTTTCTGATTCCACTCAGGCTTCAAAATGACACAATGCAAAGCTAAATCCTCATTGACCATGTACTTCGTAAAATCCCTCCCGCCTCTTATCCCATCCCTTCTTCCGATATACAGTGGATATACAGTGGACCTTCAGGTTATGACTGGCTCGGTTTATGAACAAATCAGTTTACGAACTAGTTTTACGAACACATTTTACCTCTACTTACGAGCAATGATTCTGGTTATGAACACATTCATCCACTACTCACAACCCCACGGAACATGTGCTCAGGTTGCGCTTTGTCAAATACACATGTACGTCAGCCTGGTTTGTTAATTTTGCGTTCTTTCTTGGTGTTTTAATGCTGCATATATCTATAAACCACGATTTTAGGGGATTCTCCTTAGAAGCAATGATCTCCTTATCTCCTCCTTCACCAATGTGTAAAGGTACAATGGAATTTTTATTGAATTTAGTGTTAGAGTGTATTTTGTCTCTTTTTAAGAATACATACTTACATTATTTTATTTAAATACTCCATATTCGACTGAGCACAAACCTGGAAATCCCCGGCGGAGTGTTTGTACCCCCTGCTAAAAATAGAAACACTCACTTATGTATGCTACCGCTTCACCACGAGATCCGAGAAAAGCATTTTTTTTTTTTTTATGTTAATGACAGTACAGTTAGGAATGTTTCTCCTATTAAAAATAGACGGGGATTTCCAGCCGTTCACTTGGTCGGAACACATTTATTGTATATTCCTCATTTAAAACAACACTTAAAATGTAAAATGCCAATTGCCATATGTATTTTTCTGAGGCTGAAATTGATCAATTTTTGTATTTACTCTCATTTCAATGTTTCGATTTACAAACAATTCAGTTTACGAACAGAGTCTGGAATGGATTAAGTTCGTAGCCCGAGGATCTGCTGTATATGTAATGACATTTGAAATATGTCAGTGGAAGGTAAAGGGGCTGTTCTGACAAAAATATATCAATTTCATGTGGATATTATTATTTATAGCGGTGGTCAAGCGGAACGCTTGCCTGCTAATTACAGGTCAACACGACCTTGTTTTGGCATCGTTTTAAAGCATGGTCATTGTCTTTGTGTGAACCCGAGAGATCAAATGTTTGTTCCTTGCGAAAACTAAATCATTCCAATTTCATCTTGTCAAATTACAAACTTTCAACGAATATCCATCTCTGTGCTATAAATATTTGAAAAGTGTCATTAAAATTGACTCTCTGAAAATGTAATGGTTTACTTTCAATGTGAATATCTTCAAATCAAGGCGATATAATTATCTATCATTAAAAGCAAAAGAACACTTATTACATGTGCTGTGCTATGTGAAAATATTATAATCCGATCACTGATACACTCCTCGATATTGGGAGACCAATTGTTGGTTACTAGCGTATCGCTAGCCAAGCCAACCACACCGCCCTTGCCCCGCCACGCTTGCCCGCACTTGGGGGACAGCGTAGTGTATGTCCCTGGGCCACATGTTTACTTTTTGTTTTATATGTCCTAACTGAATTGTATTGAATGACATTCTGAATACAATATCATCGCTAAAAAGTCAAGATCACAAGCTTTACACAGATATAAATTTTATTTTGAAGAGTTTCGGACAAAGCACCATAACAGAAACTTCAAGTAGAAGTTATTTTGTCAATTGATACAAAATCTGAGACTGGTCAGTTCTAAAAAATAATAATAAATGAAAAATACATGTAAAAGATACCACATTCCAACATTCACTGACTGAGAGGTTAAAAGCTGATCTTGCACACAGAATTTCAGAATAACTAAAATTTGGTGTAAATTTGTTTTAGTACCCATAATGATTGGATGCAGGTGGCTAATGACGGGTATCAGATTATTCTATACTTCGTCTTTAGAGTAATAGTAATAGGGGAAAGCCTGTGAAAGTTGCCAGTAAATCACTCTATCTTCTGTCTCTACTTTTACTCATGACTGTCGAGCTATGGATTGTAGAAAAACAAGTTCTCACAATGTAGCGAATGTTAAAAAAGACAAAATTTATAGTGATAAAGTGATTGTCAGATCACTGTACAATGTAGGATGTGTGTGTTGTATTAGGCTTGCAATCACGCATGATTACCTATAAGACCCTATTGTGGCAGACTTGTGGAACAATGTCATAAATGTCAAACAGAGATCTGGAGTCGTTGCCAAGCACCAGAGGCATGAAAAGACACCATTTGGATTAGCAGAGAGTCTGTAAATTGTACTAAAAGAGGTCGTAATCACCAAAAAAAAAAAAAACAAAAAAAAACAACAAGCTTCTTCTTTGCCATTCAATATATTAATTTGATATAATAATGATAATAAAACATCCTCATGCGTCAAAAGAAAAAAAACAGCAACAAAAAACATAGTTGTTTTATTATGAACAGTCATCTTCTTAAAGTTTTACCTCAATTAAGAGCAGAAATGCCAGAGGCAAAAAAAAAAATAACAAACAAAAAAAAAAACAAAAAAAAAAACAGATATCACAAAACAGTATCGTTACTATATATGTTGCCATATATCTTATTTTCTTTCAAGATGAATTGTCTAGTTGTGTTGTTTTGGCAAAAGTATGTTTGTAAAATGTATAGAAACATATGCTACATTAAGATAATTGACTGTCACGCAATAGATGTTTGGCTTTGGGCTCTGTGAAAAATTATATATACAGAAAAAAAGTCTGCATCAGCTTAATTTTGTGATCCTTGTTTGGTGAGTCTATATAAGAATGTTCAAAACACGTTTTCTTTGAGTAACATTCAGTTTAATCAACCAAAATTTCAAGATCGAGGTGCGCGCGTACGCACGGAGACCGTGGGTTCTTTTCTAGTAATAAATAAGATCAGACAGGACAGCTTTTGATTGCCACTGACTACATGTACATAGAAACAGATTTTTATTGTAAGTACAATGTATAAGCTTTTATTATAAGCAGTCCAATGATGGCTTAGGGTGAGAGGAAAAGAGAGCTATCTGATTATTGCTGACAGAATGCATACTTTACCTTCATGCATGAATAAAAAAGAAAAAAAAAAAGAACGAGTATCGACAACAATCCGTCTTTTTCACTAAATGAACACTATACCAGTTCAACGTACACATGAGACCTCCAAAACGTATTCGCCCTTATCCGAATCAGTCACTGAAAAAAAAAAAAAATGCTGGTTCTAATCCTTGAATATTCTCATTTCCTGACTGCAGATCCGAGACTCGAGCTGAACCTCCACGATGTGAATAGCAGACGCCTAACAACATTCTTTATAATATTTGGGAGATTGGCCTGAAATTTCACTATTGGCAACAATCATGGCGGCTTCCATTGCAGTTGATGTTTGTCAGATTGGGCCTTCCGAAAGGGAGCAAGATTTAGATCTAATCCTGTACCAAAGCGGTTATGTCCTGTATGTATAAAAGAACCGTCAAAAGTTTTGCCGAATTTGAAAATGCGATTGAGCGGCACATTAAAAGTACATCTTGTTGATGTTGTAAAGAGAATGGTTGGCTACATATGAAGATGGAAAGGGGGGGGGGGTGAATGTTGTGAATAAGACAGAGATCAGATAGTCAATATCCATTATTTTTACGTGCAGTCAACACAGCCGGCGCGACACAGGAGCAAAGAATTGAAATTGGATTCTATAAAATTTACCCGCCACGCGGGAAATTGCAGGCGCTGCTGGACCAACTTTGTCTATGTACGCTTATAAGACCGAGAAAGGCACTTTAGTCGCGCGCGACAACTCGCGCGAGCGATTATCCGCTTTTCGCGTTCTCTGTGAACTCAGCCTATGCCTGCAATACCAAGAGAGGCATATTAGTCGCGCGCGACAAATCGCGCGAGCGATTATCCGCTTCTCCCGTTCTCTATGAACACGGCCTATGCCTGCAAGACCAAGAGAGGCATATTAGTCGCGCGCGACAACTCGGACGAGCGATTATCCGCTTCTCTCGTAACCGTTCTCTATGATCACGGCCTTAGCCTGGTTTGGATTATTAGTTTGAGCTCGATCGGCTTCTGAAAAATCTTCGATTTAGATGACATCATGGAGCTAGAATACACATTAGGGTGGCTGGCAGAAATTGCGGTACGCTGGCAGAGCATAGCAGTGAGGTGGCTGGCAGAAATTATGGTACGCTGGCTGCTTAGCGGAGTAGTGAGGTGGTTTGCGGAAGTTATCGTACGCTGGCTGCTAAGAGCGGTATTGGAGTGGCTGGCAGAAATTATGGTACGCTGGCTGCTAGGAGAAACATTGGGGTGGCTAGCAGAAGTTATGGTAAGCTGGCTGCTATATGGAGCAGTGAGCTGGCTTGCAGATATTATGGTACGCTGGCTGCTATATGGAGCAGTGAGCTGGCTTGCAGATATTATGGTACGCTGGCTGCTAGCTGGAGCATTGGGATGGCTAGCAGAAATCGTGGTATGCTGGCTACTAAGAGGAGCATTGAGATGGCTGGCAGAAATCATGGTATGCTGGCTGCTAAGAAGAGCATTGAGGTGGCTGGCAGACATTATGGTCCGTCTCCTATGAAGAACAGCAGCAAGTGGCTGACAACTGACGTAAACCATGGTGGAATAATGACACCCTATATAATGTAGAGAAGCCCAAGACCATAGTGAACAGTGAGAATACGGATCATGCCAATATTCACATGAATGGATCACTGCTGGAGGATGTCGAGAAATTCAAATATCTGAGAGCAACCCTAACTAAAGATGGGAGCTGCACAGCAGAAATAAAAGTCTACATTGGTGCACCACTTCCACCATGACCAAACTAAACAGGATATGGAAGAGCAGCATCCGTCTCGCCACAAAGTTCATACTGTACAAATCCCTGGTAGTCTCGATCGTGCTGTATGGTTGACACTCACGGCTGCACTAGGAAAGAAGATTCAGGCTTTTGAAAACAAATGTCTGAGGAAGCTCCTCCTGAACCAAACACAGAACCAATGACTATGTATGGAGCAGAATTGAAAGCTTTGCTGGACCTCAGGAACCTCTCCTGTCAATTGTGAAGAAATGCAAATTATTATGTTTCCGGTACAACACACGACATTGCAGCCTGTCGAAAACAATAATGCAGGACACCATACGACTGCCTCCGCAGTCAAGGGCCTGATGATGATGATGATATAATGTATGGAATAAAAAATCATATCAAAATGAAATCTAAGGACCACTTTTGTCTTGAATTTATTTATCATTTTGTATGGTCAGGGAACTGACTGGTTGACTTGTTCTGAATCTCACAGTAATGAAGTGTGGTGGTAGTGAAAGCTTCATTTGTTTTGAGTTGAGAACACTTAAGGGGAAATACTGGGCTACTTTTTTTTTACAATGTTAAACACACTTCTGTAGGAATAACCAGTATATCATGGGCCATTATCATACCACCAATTATGGCAAACAATAATAAATAAAAGACAAATTGAAAGATGGGATAGCTTTCTCCTTTTAATTGATGAACAATCCTGCATCAAGGTTTCACATCAGCTGTTGTCTCCAAACTACATTCAGCGATTATTATTATTATCAAGAATGATTGAAGGATTATTATTATTTATGCTTTATCTATGAAGTTGTCGTAACTTCAAGGGAGTTACGCGTTGGTGTAGGCTAAGGTATCCATACGGGCGACTTGGTGTGAAATAACATTTAGTTAGGTATTCATGAAGCCATCATACACCTACCCGCCGGTAAGTTGAGCGTAGTGCCTACCAACTGTAATTTGTTACGCAAAGCCTCACATGAGCAAGTGGACATGCACGAAAGTGCCTCCCGATCAGCTGTTACCGTGGGGGCGTCTTGTGTTCGTGCAACTGGGTCACGGATTGCTCCTACAATGGTAGCAGAGAGCCTAGAATAACTTCACCCTCTCTAGTGGTAGCATAGATCATCTATGGTGGTAGGTAGAAAGTAAACTAGCGCTATGAGCGCATTTGTTGTTATATTTCTAGCAGCTGATTTTTATTCGTTGTGATATCGATTGTGAAAAAAACAGCAGTAAAAAATAAATAAATAAGTAATAAAATATAAGATAATAAAAGAATACCCAAAAAAAAAAATATTTAGGTTTACTATGACAGAAGTGGAAATGTGAATAAATAATTTTCATTATGAATTTATTGCAGGAAATATAGTGCATTACTATTGCCAACAATAGACCATTAAAATAATAATAATAATAAAATAAAAAGACTAAACCATCGTTGAGGCTTTGCACTAAATAATCAGCACATGCAAACATTGTAGATCTCCAAAGACTAACTACTGTTGGGTAAACTACAGTCATGGGAATTACCATTCTATTTAGTTCTTTACATATATTTTCATACCAGCCAAACAGAGAATGAGGAGGGGGGAGGGGGGGGGGAGAGAACAAAAGAGAAAGAAAGAGAGAGAGACTGATGGGCAAACAGATAAACAAGTGGCAAGCAAACAGCAGTCGGCATTTTTTTTCCACTCTAGGGAAAGTGTAAGTCAGTTACGGAAGGGTCAAGCCACCCCTAAAGTTACGCACGTCCCTTTCCGACTAGTACGTGCATTTCATGTATACCGCCGTGTAGTGATGCGCCTTTTGTAGCACATACAACCAGTCATAGGAAGATTATACGATAACTTCATGAAAACGGTAGTCTAGGCTCCCGCAGGGTGGAGAATAGGCAACTGATGACGTCATAAATCTAAATCAGTAACTGCAAATTTTTCTTTAGGGTCATCATTATTAAAAATAACCATTATGAAACTCTTTTGGAGTTGATCTCTGTGTATGGTTGTTTAAATTTTCGATCAAGATTTTTTTTATGGTTGAAAGATTCAATCTTAGTCATTCATTTCTTTATTTCTAGAAAACTTACACACATTAGCTGTGAACTACATCGTGGACTTATAAGAAGTGATTCGGAATCGTAAGTCCAACGTTGGGTCACATGACATTACTCAACTTCTTTAAATAACTGTTTACTTCACAGGTCAAAGTTCATGCTGCTAAAATTGTCTATTTGGCCAATCAACGAGGGTAAAATAATGCCGAATCGGCAAACGTTGGAACAACGTTTTAGTCTTGAGGCGCATGAATTTTGGGCTGAACTGTTGTGCGAACAGCACTACCTTCGGCATTCCTTAGCCTGTGACTCTCCTGTAAAGGACGTGGATTTCTCCAACGCACAGTGCTTGATATTTTGTTTTATCACAGTGTAAGTGAATTAATGTGATGCTGTGTCAGTGCTAGAGAAGTTAAGAAATTTACTTCAAAGATTTAAGTATAACAGTGAAGAGAATTCAATATCTAGATCTAATCACCCATTCGGGTGGTTGGACACAAACTAGCTGATCGACAGGGTTGGCCACCATTTTGTTTGTTGTGTTGATACACATAAAATCAAAATTGAAGAGTAGAATTGTATGGTCAAGTAGATCTAGATCAGATTTAAATCTAGATCCTTTTACCATTGTTCTCTCTAAACGTTCCGGCTGACCATTACACCTAAATCTAGATCTAATTCATTATATATATAATTATTAGATCTGCTATTGGTTCAAAAGAAAAAGAATGGAATTTGAGGATTTCAATGTTGATTTTTTGCAATCCAACAGCCACATGATGATGAGTGATAACCCATTCTTCGGCCAAGGTTTCAACGTAGATGATATTTTGGGTGGAGATGAGACTCTGGACCTATTTGCGGCTCCAGATGGCACTCTTCCATCAGTAACTTTTCTCGATCAAGTTGATTCGGTTGACAAATGTTTTGATATGCAGGATTCAGAATCAGTGCTAACCAACATAACTGAACAACATCCTGCCAAATCACCATGGCACGAATCTGACAGCGGCGTCTCAGAAACACTGAGCTTTGTAGGCAGCCCTTTGGACCCAAACACAGTTTTGTCAGAAGTTTCTCCAGTTACGAAACAGAACATCATGATGACTGTATATCCAGCAGTAAACAATATTGGAAAGGAGGAGAATGCTGAGATGTATTTTCAAAACAGTGCTGGCTCTTCATCTGCCCAAAGAGAGAATGGGACCCAGGAACTGAGTTCATCAGGGAGGCCTCTGCGCAAGTGCAGTCGCCAAAAGGTTTCAATTCAGGTTGATGGATCTGACAGCGAAGATTCCAGTTCTGGTGAGATATACTGCAGAGAGAACAAGAAACCTGTTAACACTCAGCCGCTTAATTATTACAGTGATGCATCATCTTTTACTGGTCGCCAAGATATCAAAATCGTAAAAGTTGTTAAGCCACCTGCTTGCTCTCAAGGAGCCACAGATGAAGACATTATGAAAGCTTTAGAAGAGCGTTCAAAAAAAAATGCACAACAAGCAAAGATCAATAGAGAAAAGAAAAAGGCCTACATTAAAAACTTGGAAGATGAAATGGACAAACTGAAGAAGGAAAATAAGGAACTAAAAGAGCAAAAAGGAGAGATGCAACGAAGTGTATCCAATCTTGAAGAAGAAGTTGAGTATTTAAAATCTGTGCTAGCCAATGCTAGTGCTCTATCTGGCCTTTTGAAGAATATCAGCAATGTCAAAGAAGTGAAGCTTTCAGCCAATATTACGAGTCGTAAAAGGGGGCCAAGTGATGATCATGCCTATAATATGGTTGAGAGTGTTCCAGAGAAGAGGGCTCGCTATGTGAAAGAAAATCTCAAGAAAGCTGGCGTATGCCTGCATGTTAACGATGGTGAAGCATGTCTCGAATTCTGTGCACACTGCTCCTCTCTAGCCCAGAAAACCCAGGGGCGACGAGGAAAATCATGAGTTTTTGGCCACGAGAAATTCTTTCTCTGGTTCAGAAATTCATACTCCAACAGTAGTAAACAATGTCAGTGACCACAACTGATAAGACCAAACTGGTTACTTTGGTACCAGATACCACCACACTGTCACAACAGTACCGCCAGTTACTGGCACATATTCTCTCTCAACAGCTCCAGAGTGAACAGCCTGACACAAGTACATTTCTAGTCCACAAGAGATGATTGGGACAGTTAAGTCGACAAACTGGGTTGGCATAAACAAACGAGATAAGAGGATTCAGACCTTTCTTTTCTTTTTTTTGTTTTATTATTTTTGTTTGATTGGCCTACATTAAATGATTATTACTATTACCTGTACATAGTGTGCTCCAGTGGAAGCTTCAGCTGTGTACAGTAACAATGAATATTATGCCTTTTGTTGTTTGTCACTGTGGAACCTGCTGGGTCACTTATGTATTATTATGAAATGAATTCATTTTCTCATATTTAAATCAGAACCTTTTTTTCTCTCAGGTCCAACTGCCTCTTTCATCTTTGCTTTGTTGATATGTCCGAAATGTCATTGCCTGATAAAAAGTTGCGTGGGTCTCAAGCAACTTTGTTGAAATTGGTAAGGAGAGTAATGTTGAGCTAAATCAGTGCTGAGAATTTAGGGATGGGGAACAGCTCAGTCCAGGGCCATAGTTCAGTTAACTTTCATGGTCTATGAACATTCTCAGCATTGATTTTAGATCTATTTGTTGTCTCATACTTTCAGAGAAAGATGGTTGCTCAAAAACTGGAAATTTATATTCAGAATCTAATGCTGAATGTAACTTTTGTCTGAAAACCATCTTCCTCTTTGTTTCTGTTTTCTTATTTTAGAAATAAAAATTTAATGAATAGTATATTGATAATGATATTTTTAGTCTCTTGGAATGAAATATTTAAATACAGTTTGCAGTGTACCTTGAATATAGAATGATAAGAGCAGATTAATGATTATAAAGGCCATGAGCATACTCTCGTGACAGAAATATCCAAGTTGTGACAATGAATTTTGTCAGTCAAAATATAGATACTTATGGCATAGAAAGGATAAGCAGATATTACTGTACTATGAATTTTAATGTATAAGCTCTCAAGACTTATACAGTTTGTCATTTTTTTGCCACACAGCAATCATTTTGGACTTTGGGATGGAAAATGATGTTGTGGAAAGGTTGATGGTGTTTGGTGAGAGGGTAAAGAATCGCAGACAGCTCTTGCACCACATGGCTGTTTTGATTCTTCTGTCGCGCGGAATGAGGGTGGAGTGGAAAGCACAGGAATTGGTGGAAGGCATAGGGTGAAGGAGAAAGAGAGAAGGGTAGGTACCGTGAGTCAGGGATGCCAGCCAGTTTATGAATCCACCTCATTACAAATTGCTGGAATTGCTTTGGCATTCCACGTCTTGTCATGTGCTCACATTGAAAGTGAGCGGTTACAGGAGGGGGAGGGGGATGAGATAGATGGCAGATGGATTTCAGGAGTGGGTGGATTGAGACATAACAGGTTGGCACTCTCTGGCAATGACCAGTACGGACTGGGTAAGGAGTCCAAACTGACATGTGATTTATTTTTTCAGTAGTTGGAAAAGGTATGCAGAGCATTGTCTCTTTTTGTAGACACAGTTTTCAAATGCTAATCATTAAAAACTTTTGTGGGTTTTTTTGTTGTTGTTTTCCCAGTAAGAAGGGATGAATTGAGTGTGTCACTTTTTCTTAAATTTTTAAATTTGAGAGAAATGTCTCACTAACATGTGATTAATTTTTTAAAAACAACATGAGTCAATTGCTAATGAGTTTTGAGATGTTTGCTATTGGTGCAAAATATAAAACGGAATCTGCACCCCAGGCCCTGTTGACATTTTTTAACTATGGATAAGTTCAGTCCACTAATCTTTTAATTTCCATAAGAGATATTTTTGTTATTTTATTTCTTGGTTTGTTCTGCTCACTTCTGATGAAACGTCGCAGATGCAGGAAATCAAATTTTACTCAGTAAATAATTATTCTGTTATAGATTCTTTTGTAGCATCCTTATTTTTCAAGATACAGACATGGGACCAAGAACAAAAGATGCGTCCCAACAAAATGAATTTGAATTTGGTGAAAATCTACTTTGACCTTAATATGTATTTGCGACATTTTGTCAGAGGGGGGCAATGTTCTTCCAAAAATTTGGTAATAGTGGCTACTGGTGACTATTCACTGAACAGTTTTCACTTAATACTCGATAGAAAGTCTAGTCGGTCTCGTTCAACATATTCACCTGTTTTCATTTTAAAGTCAAGTTTAGTAAACTTCAAAAAGAAAAAGAGTCTAATTTGAAAAAAAAAAAAAAAATTAATGTGTCAAGAGTTTGAAGATGTTTGAAACAGAGCTTTAGGCTTCTTTCAGATGAATGATCTGGCATTCCGTCAGCTCGAAGTTTTTTTTTTGCTTTTTTTTTTTGCAGTGATAAAAATGAAATGCTCAGGACTGGGTGGCAGATTCATGAAAGCTAGGATTGTCAATTTTTTTTTTCTTCCAGATTTGAAAGATGATATTTCCATTTGCTTTTGTAGAGTTCTTAGTTGACTAGGACTTTTTTTTTTTTTTTTTTAAGGACCTTCAGTATCTCTTTTGTGTTCAGCTATGTATTTATTTCTGTTTAAAATTATTTATTGATTTATGTCTTTCATCACCTATCTCAAGTAGTTGATCTACTGAGGAATAGAATAGCACTTCCTTACATATTCAAAATAATGTTAGTCCATGACCTCTGAGTGATGGTGTTTGAATATTGTGGACTTTGAATCATATGTTGTGAAATTCAAAGCAACCGGTAACCAGATTATAATGATCTTTGCCTCTCTTCAGCTTTGCACTGGATGTGTGGGCTGAGTCAAGAAAATCTCTGAAGTTCTTTATTGGCAAGCCTTTAGAGTAAAAATACTGAGTCAGTTGTAACAGTTTGACTAGTGAATGGAATATTGGGGAATTTATATGATATAGTGGCTAAAAATAACAGTTGTCCAGGTGTATGTTGTTTGGAAAATGTATGTAGAAGTACAAAAAATATGTCTATTTAGAAATGTGTTGTTTACTTAGCATTAGTAATTTTCATGTCAGATGAATAAGCAGGATTGATACTTATTTCTCCCAAACATATTTTTATTGTTATAATGCAAAGTACCCCCCCTTTTTTTTTTTCAGTTCATATTATAACATATATGACATGACATAGTGAAGGTCAAGTCGACCACAAGAGATTTTTTTCCATTTTTTCAGTTATAGTCTATGATGGTTGATACATATGAGGCTACACTGATTCATTCTAATAAAGGCCCAGAAATACTGTAATTTCTACATTGCATACAAACCAGTGTTTTCGATCCGATTCAGTCATAGCACTTACAAGTGTCATTCATGTTCTCTCCTGAGAAAGGACTTGTCATAGTCTGACTGATATAGATACACATGTATATGAACAAGAGCAAAGTAGGTCCTGAACATGTTTTTGTTTATTATGGAGTGATTTTTAAATTTTAAAATTGCACCTGAATTTGATTCTTCAATATTGAGCTAAAACAAAATATTACAGAAGATGTTAGCAAAAAGATTTAAGCTTGATGCAGATAACTTTTAATGTACATTCTTTCATCATTTATTGTTGTTATTGTTGGACAACTGACAGATGAATTTTTGAAATCCTGATTCCTGCATAGAGAAGTGGAAATGGCAAATGGTTGGGCATTTTCATGTCCATTTTTATTCATTTTTTCTGGGGCAAAGAAAGAATAGACAGCCCAAGGCTAGCCTTATAAGAAGATAGGGTGCATAACAGGAGAAAAAATAAATAACTTTGACTCATTGCCATCCATATATGCATTTCCTCTCCTCATGTCACATTTCTTTTCTTATGACATTGAAATTTTGTGTTGAGAATTGTCAAAGCTGAGCACAACATGAGATTTTGAAGGTCCTTCATGTTTCATTTTGCCAGGTCCATACCTTTTCCACTGTCAGTTTGGCCCCAGTTGCTTGGGCCCACCAACTTTTGCTTCTTCAGTCAGCTGTTATTGATGTCAGACCCGTTACTCTGAATGTATTGTCATCCCTTCTTGTACTCACAATTGAGTCTTAGAAAAAAGAAGAGAAGGGTACATTTTTGTGAAATTGTTTTAGCAGGAATCCTCTTCAGGCACTGAGTGAGACTGAGTAGTCCAGTACACCATAAAAATGTAAGAAGTGAATGAAATAACTTTTTGAAGCTGTTTTGTGATTTATGAAAGGTCCCATTCTGAGGTAGTCAATGCTCTGAAGTTAGTGGTTTCTGGCATGGAAATGTTCCAGTGCCAGCATTTCAGCAGTGTCAATAATGATGAGAAATGTGATTTGCGGAGGACAAGATCAGATGACTTGGGTTTGAAGAGGATGTCGTGCTAAGACCAATGGTGCTATACAACAGTTTCATAGCAGATGTTTCCTGAGCTGCACGCGTTAGAGACTGTCCATAGCACATCAAAGAACAACCACAGACTGCCTGTCCCATTCCAAGGTACCCTGGCTGTATAACTCAGTGTTTTTCCTGCTTTAGTAATTACCTTGTGTTTGGGATAGGAGAATCTGTTTGTCTTTAGAATCATCATCTTGATAAATTCATTTCTTTTGTTTGAAAGATAGTCAGTGATAAGGGGAAAGGATAGGATTGAGAATTGTTATGGCATAGAATAAGGAATATATATGGAATGTATCTCATAGATATGTGGTAGATGGCACAGTGTATTGTCACTGTCCTTAGAAATGGCCGGGAGG
Organism: Peronia peronii; assembly: GCA_039654565.1. Lineage (NCBI taxonomy): Eukaryota > Metazoa > Mollusca > Gastropoda > Systellommatophora > Onchidiidae > Peronia > Peronia peronii. The sequence continues at coordinate 828,494 of JBCEWB010000009.1, read as the reverse complement.
AAAAAAAAAATGGATTCTTGTTAATGATGATGATTGAAAAGTTATTATTCCAAATACTGATATATGCATACAGATATGTGGGTATGAGATTGTACTCCAGTATAATGTACATTCTGATACTATTTGTGAATAGAATGTGGATGGAATAATCAGTGTATTCTTCTGTGAAGACATTATAGGATAAAAAGTTTTTTTTATTGGTTAAGTGTTCACATCAGTTAGCTTACATCTGTACTTATTACATGTTTAGATCTATATCATCACACATGTACATGTATTATTTTTTACAAATTTTATTCATCTGTTGACAAATTTAATTCAAACTTCCATCAGTGATGCAGATGTTCATTTTCAATTGCACCACCATCATTTCAGTCATCACAAAATTACCTACATGTATAATGTTTTACATATGTGTTTGATTTTTTAAAGTATATTTGTATTGGTATTGTAAACTTTGTAAATAATATTAATGCGTTCATGTTGTTATATATTCATGCAGAAAAGAAAAAGAGAAAAGAAGAAAAATGAAAAATAAATGAATTTTTTGTTTAAATGTACATCAATGATCTTATTCAGTTTGTTGACAGATGTATGAAAGCAGGTGGTAAATGGAAAACTAGAAGTTTCCACAGGCGACACTAGTCTGGAAAGTGCAGAAAGAGAGTAAATGCTGGAATAATAGGCCTGCATGTTTGTTGTGATTAGCCCAATTACTTCCCCGGGCCTTATACATGAAGTATTAAAAAAAGCACAGCAAAGAAAACTTTTGCACCCAAAGCTTGATACTGTGATATATTCATATGTCATGAAAAATTGAAACAAAAATATAATTTTATGAAGAAGATCTTTTCGTTTAAATATTATAATTTTATCAACCTTTTTGGTGATCAGTCTTTCGAATGACGAGAAGTAATGTACGTGTTAATTTTTTTTGCTTCACACTGCTTGCTCAATACCTCTTGTATGTGGCAAAGGGAAGTAATACTAATAGAGCAGGTCAAAATGGTCTCACATTGAAAGAATAAATCACAGGTCTGTACAGGAGACTAATACTTTTAGTATTTACCAGTACAGAGAACCGTTTTCCGTCTGAGAAATACCTGCGATTCAACAAAGGAAACATTGTCTGCTTATCTCCTACTATGCGAACTTACACTGAGTATATAAAATACAATGTAAATAAGATGGAGATTACATCGCATAAAAGTCTGTTCTGGTTCTAGGACATCAGTGCATATATATTTAATAAACATACACATACAATAGGGCTCTATTTTAAAGGAAACCATTCAGGGAGGATTTTTTTTAGGTGTAGGTATATCGAAATTAAATTTTAAAAAAGGCATAGATAATATTAAATGAATACAATGTAAGTACATGTACAAACCCAGGTTTGTGGGTTGCAAATAGGCCTACATGTTGGACAGTGGCATACCTTGAAAAATTAGCATTTTGATAAAAGTTAACGTAGTTATGAGTATGACTTAACAGAGATAACCTTCATTCAATCCAAAATTTAATTACACTAGTATCACTTACAGTACACTTGCCTTGATAATGATACTCCTGCATCAAATCAGAATGTCTTGATTATTACATGTATATATCAATACTACATGTATTATGAAACATTTGATATCACATTCATCAGTACAGTCCACAGTGTTGATATTACATCTCTTGAAATTGAAACAAGTGCATCATGTAGCCTACATGGTAAATTGGACTTGGTGCACCTGTAGATATTAAGTACATGTATAAATCATATACATGTATTGGTCCACAAAAATTTGAAGGATCCATTCCCATGATGAGATATGAGTATTTTATGACCTGTATTTACACTTCTCCTGACAATAAACATACTGATAATAGTGATAAGCAAGTCTTTGACTTTGATGTACACACGTCATAAATTACAATTAACATGTACATGTAGTCTATTACTATTTGTATTACATGTACATGTATTACATTTCACCTTTGGCTGGACAGTATATACACAAAAACGTGTCACTAGTGTCAGCATTTAGGCCTACATATCATAAACCATTTACTAAATCTGTACGTGTTGCTGATATCGTTAACACGGTGACATTATTTTATGATGTATTATTTAATACCCCTCGACACAATGTGGCACATTTGATGCACAATACAGAATTGCTTCAAGAAACTGAGCAGCTACATACATGTACTAATATGTAGCTACTGTGCTTGGAAAAGTAGTTTTGCAGTCCACAGTTTTACTGATATCACTATCACATTTCCTCAGACTGAAACCCTTGAAATTCAACTTTGACATGGATTTGTAGTTACTACATGTAGTAGTTTTTAATCTTAGCCGAACCTTACCAGTACCTGTAGTTTTTCATGAGGAGTTGAGTCTGCATGACATTGATAAAGTCAATCCCTTGCGACCCAAAAGAAATATTGAAATCAAATAAGGTTGACCAACAAAAAGTATAATACCGTACAAAGAAATAAATAATGCGGATATCAAGCAAGAAGGGTTTTCTCCAAGCAAGAATTTACTGTAAAAGTTAAAGTTCTACTAAAACTTGTGACTGTGAGCAAGTTGAATTACGTGGACAGCGGAATGAAATGGACCACACTCTGTAGGCCTATTTTGTTCTATAAACTGTTTCAAGATAGAATTGTCACATGATTAAGAAGCAAAAACATGTACTGGAACTTTGGTAGGAGTAGCCTACACATATAATGTGCAGTATGTAAAATAAACATAGATCTACATGTACATATATTTTTACAATGTTTCGTTTTAATGGTTAAAGTAATGTACATATACATTACTTTAACCATTAAAACGAAACATTGTAAAAATTGTAAAGCCAAGATCTGTATACAATATCAAATTATTGGTGGCACTGGTACAGTCATTTTTAGATCAATTACAGCTGTATTACATGTAAATCTGAAGAAATTTGGTGTTTTATTCACATCTGCATAGATTGTTTTTCGGATTTTTTTTTTTTCCTGGCCTCCTGAGAAGTAATGATGACTCCAGACAGAATCTTTAAAAAAATGCATTTATGGCACATGTAAATAAAACAAAACTTGATGACATACAAAGTCAAGGAACATAATGATGAAATTTTAACCTATGAGAAAAGAAAGCACTGTAAGAGTTGCGCTACATGCGTGGAGATGAAGCGAACGGTTGAAGGGCGAATATATTAATTATTATAGTGCGCGCACACGACATGCAATATACACATCAACATTATACATGTACAGAGCAAAAGAATCTCTGAAAACTTAATGCACACAATGTACATAGACATGTATCTATGTACATGTATTATATATTTATAGTGCATATAACAATTAACATGTATGATGAGATAAAAATGTTTTCTCCAGTATTACTAATAGCCTAGCATTTTTGTTTACATGTATTGGTTAATTTGTATAAATTTATTCATGTCATTTAATTTGATTTATTCATTTTCACAATGTTCTGTTGCTACATTTCAAATTAAAAAGGTGAAAGCGATTTTTATTTCGTCCCTTCACTACAATACTTCCGTTAGTTTTTAACCACTTCATGTACCAGGTCAAGGATATAATCTGCTTTATAGAACTGGCTCAATGGCTCAATACAGATACATATACTAACACTACTATGCAGATCAGATGTGTAATTTCATACAAGAAATAGAAAGGGGAAAAAAATAATAAATTTAAAAAATCAATTTATAGCATTGGTATTGCAATGATTAAAAAAAAATTTAAAAAAGGAAAACGAGAGAAAGCCACTATTTTATGGTGATTTCTTTCTAGGCTAAAATAAGTGAACTAAATATCGCCAATTACATAACGTGTATAGATAAAAATCTTTAGAAAAAAAAATTTTGACTGATTGATAAAGAAATGGGGAACTATGGTTGAAAAGTTAGACTTCGACTCTACACCGCGGCCAAAACGTCGTGGGTTCAAATCGACAGGCGATGGGAACGATTTTGAACTTGCCTGCTATGCTCCAGTGACTCATTGATCTCCTGGTTTCTTGGATAAGAAAGTTAAATACATGTACATGTATGTAGTCCTCTCAAGTAAGGGTAAAAATATATGTTTAGAGGTCCTGTCTGCACCTTACACATGTTAACTTTAGGAACCCATCGCAGTTAAAATTCGGATGACTAATACATGTAGTAGACAGATATGGCGCTGTCTGTACGAAATTTCCATATTCCAAGTTTCTACCCAAACATTTCTTCGGCACGCACTTTCTTAGGATTGAATTGAATGAAAGAATACATGTACATAGATCTACATGACCAACAAAAAAAAAATTAATTGGTAGACAACTCGTATAAATTATTCATCAATTCAAATATATTGTCACCAATTTAAAACAATCAGCAACTAAAATATTCTTTTATGGATCTTAAAGATAAAATACAAGTAGTGTAATGTACATGTACTTTATAAATATCTATACCATACGAGGAATGATCAATTATAAATCTCCTGGACTTTGAAGGAGCGGTCAGAATTTCATGAATTTTTGCCTACTTACTTTCACTTTTTTCCATAGTCACCACCCAAAACGACACACTTCTCCCATCTTCCTTTGACCTTGAAAAGACCTTGAAAGCAGAGCATGTTGGATTGGGCTTCAAGCCATTCTTCTGCGCATCAGAAAAGTCGTTTTTATCTTCAAATCTTGTTTCTTTAAGGTGCTTTTTCAATGCAGGACTAGATCAGGTGAAGAGGTGGAGCGACGTAGAATATTAAAGCCACAGCTGTCTGCAGCAGCCATTGATATTGCAGCTCGATTGGATGTCGCATTGTCCTGCACAAGAAAAACACCACTGCAGAGCTAAGCTGCTTTCCTAGCCGTTTTGTAGCAAGTTCATCTTTTAGTGTTGTTGTTGTTGTTATTGTTGTTGTTATTGTTGTTGTTGTTGTTGTTTTCCAGACATTTCTTCATATACTGCTTTTGGTATTTTCCCCTTTTGAGGTAAAGGTATTTGATCACAGACCGTATCTCTCTCTCTTGTCCATGGTAAAAACAAATATGATATGCTTCTCTAAGGTTAAAGCTGTTCTGTTGGGGTTGTATGCTCTGGTGCAAGTTAGCGCTAAAAATAGGTGTTGGAAATTTCCCACGTTTTGCATACGGTATCTTACTGATGTACCAACAATGAAAATTTCATGAAAATTGGACTACCCCTTTACAGTCAGGGTGATTTATAAATTGATCATCCCTCGTATAATATAACGTATAATAAAATACATCAAGAAATTTGTATCAGTCTTTAGTGCGACTTCCTACGTTTGTTTCAAGATGATATGCATAACGCTGTAGGTATTATTGGTACTGGCATAACATGGTAAATGGCTTGCTGTCTTTATTTGAACATTCCTTGCTAAATCATGTCGGTAGTTATGGTAATACGGTGTTGAATGAGACAGAGAAGATGATGATGAAAAAATAGAAAGAAAGAAAGAAAGCCACATTTAATCGGCCAAGGCTCGGAGCATTCAGGGGAATTGAACCATAAAAAACACAATGCAAGTTACTAGTTACTTCATGGGATTGTGTCCCTTGTGTATACGAATCGCATAAAAAGTTTTTACAAAAAGTTACAGGCTAACACTCTTTACTCTTTGACAGATATGAGGCAAACATTCACGATCAATACAGCCAGCAGAGGGGCATCATTCTATTTTTTTTCCCCATGTAGACAAGATTCAGGTCTTCCATTATTGTCTGCACTTCTGTTCTAGTTTTTCTTCGATGTGGAATCTAACTAATTATGTCGCCATTAATTTGAACCAATATGTCAATTAAGAGCAAAACCAGTAACAAACTTCGCGTTTCGTCATCGTAGTTGATAAAGTCGCTGGTTGGAGGCAGGCCCGATGTAAACCGGCTGGCAGCTTTTGTTTTGACAAACAAAAACCAGTGTTAGATGCAATATAACTATGAACGCGGTGATGTGGTGTTAAATTCAACCCAAGGCTAAACCAATATCACATAATATAAAAAAAAAAATTCACAGCGATAAGATGATGCAGCAATATCTTGATTTACAAAACACAGACTATCAACTGGTGACTAC
>JBCEWB010000009.1:790679-810141 GCA_039654565.1 Peronia peronii | reverse complement strand
TCTGTCTGTCTGTCTGTCTGTCTGTCTGTCTGTCTGTCTGTCTATCTATCTATCTATCTATCTATCTATCTATCTACATGTATATGTATTTATATCTAGGCCTGCCTATTTATATGGCCGTCTTTCCGTCTACATCTATCTACCTGCGATATTGTATCATTGGAGTCTACAACAACAACAACAATACATGCGATAATAAACATTTAAAATTGAACAAAACAGCAACAACAATGATTTTTACTGATTGTGGGCTAAAACTGAAAGGCGATTTTGTCGACCGGAGTTTTTTTTCGGGTTTTAAGGTGTTTTGTCACAGTAGGCCTGCGTTAATAGGTTTTCACTCGCGTTTATAAACGGATTCGACTTAATCTAGCCTGCACGCGGTACATTACTTCCCGTAAATCTAGCATCATTACCAGTACATGTATTAACATTCAACTTTAAAACCCACGCTCCAAGCAGGCAAGCTATCCATTTCATAACTTTGTTTCAGAAAATGGAACCCCGATGTCTATTGTAAGCCAACCGTATTTCGATCTCGTATTTCCTGTCGTTTTGCACAAGTAAATAAATACATAGTACATAAATAAATATAAAAAATAAAGTAGCCTGACTGATATTGGCCTACAATATAAAATAATAATAAATAAAAAGTCTAAAAGTAAAAGTGAATAAATGGGGACATTCTGAGTTTGGAGTGCACCACATAAAAATAAATAAATAAAAGAACAGGCTTAGGAACATTTAAATCAAGGACAAAAGAAAGAGACAATAGATCTACACACTTAGGATTCAGGTCAAGCTTGCTCTTTTTATACACGTACTATTCGTACATGCACAGCATTATGTATCTCACGAGTAGACGTCAGAATCTTCTTGAAATTCTGCCTATCTGAGTTCGCTCTGTGTCCGTTCTTCTCTCTCACCTCAGGCGTTCTGCCAATACACGAAAGTTATAATTAGGCCTGGGATACGTATTGTTGGACAATCTTATTCACAACTGAGGCGAGACAGCCATCCACAGGTGGCTGCAGTGAGGTACATGTATTTCGAGATCGATCACATAATTGAAGTTGTATGTCTGTTTTTCTTAAGCCTTTTAATCTTAAGAAAGCAGGATTATCTCGGCTTTTAGAAGTTGCCAGTTTTTGCTGAGAAATTTTGTGGGTAGAAATTTGGAAATTTTGCCCACTCAGCCCACTCTTCCATCGATTTTGAACTGCCAAGGGTTCTTTAACGTGCGTAACGTACACACGGGACCTCCGAAATATATTCGCCCTTATCCGAGAAGGCTAGACGTCGGGCTTCCCTACCCAGAAGAAGCCAGGGAACCGTTGAGTCACCGAAAAAATGCAGGTCTTTCAATCTTCGTGTCCTTCCATTCCCCGATGAGAGGACCCGCGAGTCGTGCAGACCCCGCAACTTCACCGTCGTGAGTTGTTTTCACTCTCTGAAGCAGACGTCGAACCACAGACCCACTGCACACATAATTGAGGACAAATGTTCAAACATGGATTTGTTTACATGATGTGAGTATCTCAATGTTCATCGCTGGTAGAAAGCTGTCCGTTATGCACAGAGCATGTACACAAATCAGCGTGTGAGCGAAAAATCTCTCGATCACGTGATTGATCTCGAACTACCTGACTGGCCAGGCGAATCCAAAACAGAAAATGCATTAAACATTTAAGCCTACATACCGGTAGTTGAGTTGTTGTCAATGTTTGTTTATGTCTTTTTTTTTTTCCCCCTAAGAGTAGGATTGTCTTGGCTTAAGTGAGTGCTCAGTTTGGTTAGCAGAAACTTACACAGAAATTGGAATTTGGACATTTTGCCCAAACAGCGGCGTTTTCGCCACTATTCATCCTATTTTTGTCTGTCAAGGGTTCTGATTACTTAAACGTGCATAATGTACATACGGGATGTCCAAAATACATTCGCCATTGTCCGAGAAGGTTAGACGTTGAGCTTCCCAACCGGAAGCCGGATCTTTTCTCTCTCATCCACCGGTAGGATTCGGAAAGGCAAAGTTTTTACCAAGGAACAAATAACCCGCCACTCACCCATGCCCCTCCCTTCTCCTCCTCTGGAAATGTTGTTGCCGCCAGGCAAACTGCATTATTGTGATGTGAGAGAAATAAGAGATGTATTGGCGTCATGGTTATGGAATGAATATCTCAAAAAAAAAAAAAAAAAACAAAGAAAGAAAGAAAGAAATACGATAAACCCTACATGAAAGTGTACTCACTTTCGCCCTCTACTCTTCTTATTCTTACATCTTATCTTAGTCTCTTTATTTGAAATGGATATCGTTACGTTTGGTTCTTCTTTCGCCTTTCAGCCAACCACTAACGACTGTTTCGTAGTGTATCGTGGAAATGTTCAAGTCTTCATGCTGTACCGCGGTAATGAAGATTTTATTATACTATGCATCGGTATGAAGCTTTTTAATCCTGAGAAAGTAGGATTACACGTATCTCCACTTTAAGTCATAAGTGCCTGCTCTGTTTTTGGTGAGAATACATGTAATTTTCGTGGGTAGAAAATTGGAATTGGGAAATTTTGCCCGGACAGCGGCGTGTAGGCATACTCTTAATCCGATTTTTATCTACTAAGGGTTCTTTGACGTGGGTAAACCTACTCACAGAACCTCTGAAATGTATTCGCCTTTATCCTAGAAGGTTAGACATCGGTAATGTATTTCTCTTACTCTTATAAGCTTATGTGTGATTAACCTCTTGATATTCTAACCCTCATTCCTCAGTTGGTTGGGCTATATCGAGAAAAGAGAAGGAAAGGCGAGTGGAAGAATGAGCTTAAAATTAAAAGATTTTTTCTTCCCTGCAATGTTTATTTGACAGAGACTAAGAGGTATGGGAGTAAGCTTATAATTCGTATGTGACATACCATGTTCATGTAATGCATTTAGATAAAATGATTTTTCACAATTTATTGTGATCATTACGAAGTTCATATATTAACGTGATATTACGAAGTTCACAAATCATCGTGATCATTACAAAGTTCACAAATTACCGTGATTATTACAACACAGTTATCAGTAATGGAGTCCTACTGTTCATTTTATGTACAATCAAATTGAACACGGGAGAAATTCCGAGGCCATGAATCATTGTAGTAGAAGGGATATAATCAAGTGTACGAGTATCGGCGCGGTGCCAGGGGAGATAAAAGCATTTTTGTCTGTCCCACTGATTGGCCTGTTTATCATCAAATTGACGATGTACATGTGCATGTGTTTTTGAAGTTTTTGTCTTTTTTAATCAGAGCAATGTACATTTACTATTTTTATTTATCTACTTGAGTATTTACTTTCCACTTGTGTCTTTGGCATAACAGAAGTTGGTATACTGGGATGTTGACATGGCAGCAGCATACATGTGTAAGTTGGCCGACATGTTACAGTATACTCCATTAGTAGTATAACACCATATTATCATTGTGATTGTCTTGTAGATTGCATGCATGTATTATAATAATTAATATAATTTTTTTTATACATGTATATATTATAATAATTTCTTTCACAAAATGTACATGATGTCTCTAAAGACTGGCTTTTTCCCTCTTGAAGAAGATAGTTTGAAAGCCTATATAAAACAAAAAGTCAGCATCGTGGACAAACCTAGTCTGGGCGGCCAGGTGTTCATGTATTTGGGGGGGAGAAAAAAAAAGGATAATATTGACAAAACCAAGTTTCACTTTTCATGCGTTATTTATTGTTTCAGATAAATAAAATCTTAACTTAATGCTCGTCCTTTTTGGTTGAAAATACATTTTATGTAATATACATTACATTGTACTTTGCCAGTATGCACAGACTTTATTGACGTTACGTTCCATATACCTCTTTCAACCTCCTGATGGAGGTTATCTCGAAAACTTAAATATTGACATCCTAAATTAATCCACTGGAGTAGAAGTTTCAAAAGGATCTATCTGCTCAAGAGACTTGGTCATTATATATGCAGTATACTATATGTGTATCTTGCATATCAAACTTGTCCAAACGATGGACAAATAAGTGATCATTTAAAATACCGTACTCTGAGTACTCATCTCTTATTGCCTTACAGTAAGTTAACACTAACAGTCTAAACTGTAAGGTAATTTGCTGAACATGAAGATCTAGTATTACTATTAGTACATGTATTAATATTAATATCAACGGAAACACAAACCATCTGGCAGTTTTGTGACAATTTTCGGGTTTACGTCATACTGACAGGCCAGCGGGCTGAGTGAGTCCCTGTGGCTACGTCCTAAAGTTGCCTATCAGTCACCTATGGACGGCTATCTCAGCAGGGGGATGAATCATCACCTGTTGACTTGATAAACATTCTGCCTCCTAATCAGTCTCTTAATTCAACAAGGCTAAAGTTAAATACTAGTCACATTGAATGTTCTGTTACACATGTATAATTTTGACACGTGTACCTGTGTGAAGCAAAAGAAGAACACGTCACTGGTCCTTCTAGTACCAAACTTACTATACACATAAAGAAACTGTTAGCTTACTCTTATCAGATCTTTGTGTTTCAGTTGTGTGTTTTATGTATCATATTACATGTACATACACTGTATATATGCATTATCTAATTTTGTGGATGCAATCACTTTTGTACGTGTGTTCATTATAATTACTATCTCAGCAATCAATGTGAGCACCGTATACGTATAAAATTTCATACTCAACACATGAAGTTATCCTAATAATCAAACTGTACTAGTAATGTATGAAGATCGAGGGGGAACCATACATGTAAAAATTCACTTCATACATCAGAGAAAGTTTAACATTTGGAAGTTTAAATACTTCCCTGCTTTTTGTTTGTGGAAACTACATTTTCGATTCAAACCATTTGCTTTGAACAACCGTGGCTGTTCCTTCTGATCTTTCTAGATGAAATAGCTCAGGTTTATGGCTAAAATAAACCCGTGGACTGTAACCTTGAACATTTTAAAAACTGGACATCTGTTATATTCTTCCACCATGACCCTTAGTCCTCATGTGTGTACGTGAACGTGTATTTAGCCTTATTGGTGCTAACGGCTACAGTTGACAGGGAGTCATAGTCGTTGCCATTAACGTTAAATTACAGATTCCGTGTGTCCTTGTCATGCATGCTGTAATGGATAAGGCTTTTTTTTTTTTTGGATACATATATGGCCTATGTGTACATGAATGTACATGTATGTGTAGTAATTAGCCTACGATTTCCTGTTTCTTCTTTGTTTTTATCAAAATTTAAATCAGCATATTGTATGTACACGCATATGTGAAGAAACATAAGATAAAACACTAATTAAATACATTTACTATTAATTTTAAGTTTCAGTTTGTCATTTTAGGCAGACACACTGTGTGTCACACAAGTAGGTATTGTCTACATGAATACATGTACATGCACTTGTACCTGTATTAAGCATGGTAAAAGCGAATGCCATCGATTGCATGTTTGTATATGACCTGTGCTTGAAGTTAATAAAGCCTGTGTATCAAATAATCACTTTGGAAATTATGAGGATTATCATTATGCTCTAATGCATCAAATGTTCATTTTGGAAATTATGCGAGTTATGCCTTGAGCATCAAATGTTCATTTTGGAAATTATGAGGGCTATGCCCTTCACATCAAATACTCACTTTGGAAATTATGAGGGTTATGCCATCTTTTATTCATATGGCAAGTAGTAATGTTTGATGTATCTCTTCCTGCATAAAGTTGTTATATTGTTATATCTCATACATGGCACAATGTATTTTGGCACTGTATTTCATGATTCATGTCACAAAGCGAGGCTGAGACTACGCTGTATGTCCACATGAAGAGTGAAAATGCCAAATGGCACCAAATGATCAGATTCAAATTCCAAGAAAATTTAAGTTTTGATTTGGGAAAACGAAGGGACAGAGACAACACAAGATTAACACCGCAAACAAGGCAACAAGCTCAATTTAAAGAAAAAAAAAAAAATAAACAAATAAATAAAACAAAAATCCAATTATAAAATAATCTGAATTTCCACTCCTCATGCATGTCTACAAGTTCCCTGCTGTTGGCTGATAAAAAGACTAAATAAGTCTGTGTGTGCTGATCAATTCTATTTCTCGAATTTCAATTGTATTTTATAACTTCCACTGAGAAATTGACAAACGCTAAAATTTAAAATTGACAAAAAAATCAATTACAGAATCAGAATCTACAATGCTGTAAGTAATTGAACAGACATGACCATCTCATAGGCAACAGCTTGGTGAGCCAATTGCTCTGGAAGAGAAAGAAGACACAAGCAATCTCTGTTACAAAAAGAAACCATGATTTATTACAGAGCTGACCCTAGATGTTGTCCAGGTTCTGATACGTAACCTCAAAATACAATGTTTTTTTGTTTTTTTTAAAAAGAAGATATAATTAAAAGACAAGTTTTAAGAATACATGTAAATGCAGTGTATGACATTAACACTTTTTTTCCTAAACCATAGGCCTAGAGGTTCTGTTATGGTTCCAGTCAGCTCAATAGTTTGCCTGTTACAAATATTCAGCATTCACTCTTTTGCCATCTATCTGGCTCCCTCAGAGATCTGTGTTTTTATGTCAACACCTATATCTCTGTGCAAACTACACAGTTCAGTGTGTCAAGACAGGACTCAGACACAAAGCACAACCTTTGTCAGCCAATGGGCTAGGAATTTTTAACAATTCATAATGCAACTGGCACCATAAATGCTACATTTCATGATTCTTAAGTCCAACCACTTTCGGCTTCAGATCATTCTGTAATGAATACCCCTGCCCAAGAGATTTAAGACCGTCATAAGTTTGCATTTGAGTAAGGGTTCAGTTATAATTTGCAGGCAATGTGTCCGAGATACCTGTCAATGAAACCAAACTAACAGTATTAATAACAACCGCTATGCCGTTCTCTTCCATAAAAACCCAGCCCTTGGGAAATATCCAACGAGAGCCAGTTTTGGAAACTTGTCTGCCAAAGTAAGAAACAAAAAGGATAAATAAAATTTCAATTCTTCTGCGTTCAAAATGATAGCTGAATGGTCAGGCCAGATTTCGATGCCTATTCTGTGAAATGTACACATCCAGAAAAATTCTCACACAAAAGCCACAATAACACATGACATACAGAACTGTCTGCCATCATAGTACTGACACTGCTCAACATTTCAGCTTCCAATTGTTCTATGCCATGAGGTTTGTTTTATTCTTCTTCTCACATATGACAAATTACAAAAAAAAAAAAAAAAAAAAAAGCTTAGAATAGTTACATGTACATGGTAATGAGTAATGAACAAATACTGTAAAGTTCAGTTAGGCAGAATAAGAACACATATCATTGTTAAGCTTATAAAGCAAGAGAAGAATCATTGGTCTTTCTAGCATCAGATCTAGTGTACAAGCGAACTGTTAGCTTACACTGAAAAGTCTCTTGTCAGATCTAGTGCTTCAGTTGTGATTCCAGATGGAAAAATATGAATAAAAAATGTCAAGATATTTGTTCATTCACTGATTCAGCATAAGAAGAGGGGAAGAAAGTTGAATTAAGAGATTTCATATACAGTATGTAATTTTGTGAGTGCAATTATCTTTGTACACGTGTTTACGATAATTACACATAACATCTTGCCCAGCATTTTACAATGCATTGGTACTGAGGCTCACCAATCTTTTTCAAAGAGTATATACCATGAAATAACAGATCCTTAGAATTCAGTTCTAGCATGACTACAAAGGGTAGTAAAATTTCAGGGACGAATTTCCAGATGGAGAAAATCTACCAGATGAAACAATCAGAAGGAATCCTCTGTATGTTGACAGCAGTACTGCTAACATTTTACTAACAAAAGCCGAGTTCTGCATGCAAGGCATATAGAATACAAGCAGAGCCTAAGGGGGGGATGCAATCTCCAACCTCTGACCTCTACCTCATGGCAATGACCAGTGGAGCACAATTGCATAGACAACTGGCTGATCCCAAGCAAACATCTCCTGTACATTCTTCCACTAGCTTGCACACACATTTACAGTTTACAGTAATACGTATTTCATTGCTTACAAAAAGTTGCAGAAAAACACGGGGCCTAAGAGTTCAAGTTTCAGATAGAATTTTAACTAATGCCACGCAAAATAAATTTTCACTTCTGTTTTGCAAGAATGCAGACCCCACTTGTGTTCTTACACAATCAACTCATCATGATCTTTTCTTGTTTTTTCCTTCAACCCTTTACACAAACAAAATTCTCTTTACTGAGTTTGCGATCACAAACTAAGCTGTGCCAAAATCCAGGAAGTAATATCTTTTTTTCATGAAAAGTGTAGGGGCTTAACGTAATCAGTTAGCCACTGATAACAAGCAGCTAGTTGGACCTCCACCATTTTTTGGGGGCTTTTTTCTTTTGTTTTTGGTTCCTGAATCCCACCTATGCTTTGAGAAATTTAATTCCACGTCCCACTCAAAACTTTTCACCAGCAGTTTTGGAGTTTGATCAACTCATCACAAAAAGTCTGGAGGGACAAGCTGTAAATATTATCAGCACCAACATCGTTTCCCTCTTTGTCACAGAATAAATTAGATTATTACAGTGTGCTACTGATTGAAGACTACTGGATGTAAATCTTTAGTTACACTGATCCAAAAAACGAAAAAAGAAAAAATTGGGGATAAACATCATAGAATAGATGCAGATTCAAGTATGTCATGTATCAAAATATGTGAGCAATATTGTACATGAAATTGAAAGATTAAAAAAAAAAAATTAAATATTAAAAAAAAAAATGGGAACACTGCCAACATAGTTCATTGTAGTCAATGCTTTGACTACGCGAGGGAGGTTTGGTATAACTTCCCACCACACACAAGAACTTATGCACTAATCAACGACAAGAAACAAACAGTTAGCAAATGACTGGAAGAGGCACTGAATTCTTCTTCACCACAGCTGTGCTCTTGACAACTTCAAATGTCTTCTCTCAGAAAAAAAAGGATAAAATTTCAAATAAATTATGATACCTAATCCGGCCATTTCAGTTAAAAATGAGAATAATGCCACTCATGACAAAACTGTGCTAGTGTGACTGTCGAATGTGAATTGATGCAAGGCAACCAACGATTACCTTCAAGCCCATTTCACTTATTCTCTGCTTACAGAAAAAAAAAAAAAACTGTCAATGAAATATCTACAAACAAGCCCCCATAGCTGAATAACATTGCAAAAAAATCAAGACACAATGATAATCAAAGGCGACTACTCATAACTTGGAAATTTAAAAAAAAAAAAAAGAAAGAAAAAGAAAAAAAAATGAACAAAAAAAACCCCACAGAATTTGACATGCAAGAGAGAATGCCATCATCAAGTGAATGAGAGGGCATACAATGGAGTAATTAAAGACAGAATATGACATGCGAGTACAGCAAACAGAAAGAAAAGAAATCAGATTTGAACAATGCCCCACAGAAGGAAAAGCTGGCTGTGTTCCTGAACTTCATCCAACACACAATATTCAAATTTCAAAAGCTGACAGAAATCAAGTCAACAAATTCAATCAATATAAAAGAAAAACAAATGAAAAAAAAAAAAAAAAAATTTGAACACTTTTCCATCCTACCACTTCTTGCCAACAGAAAAACAAAGGAGTGAAGTCATCCAGATCAGAGTTAAAAAAAAAGGAAGTATTCAGTGGCGAAAAATTGAATAAAAAAACAATTCCTGAAATTCATAGATCAATTAAATTTGAAGTAGCCATTAACAATTCTCTTGAAGTAGCCACTAACAATTCTTACTTTCTAATCTCCCGTACCCCAAATTCTTCTGCGTGTGAAGTCAGTGGTCTTCTTCTAGAAACTTTAACAGCTTTCCCTCTGCAGACACCAGCTTCAAAGGCCAAAAAAAAAAAAAAATCAACAAAAAAACAACAGATGGAACTCAGTTTCTCCATTCGTCGTCACAACTGTTCTTCCCTCAATAAACACAAACAAAAAAATAGCATAGCCATGCTCACAAATACACGCACACTGAGCCAACCTGATGCTACAGAATAATGGTGGTCTATATTCAAACTAGAAGTACAGACAAAAACTTTCTTGATAAAATTTTTAAAAGTAATGCTTCAAAATAAACAAAATACCATACAACAAAGAAATATCAGTTCTTTCGCCATGTCGAAATATGCACATATACAAAATCCTTTAAAAAATGTGTATTTATTTTTTTTTTTTTAGAGAGGATATAGGTAATAGGAGTAAGATGTGAATAACAAAAACAGAACAAAACTAATCGTTTCAACTCTTCAATACACTTTGCTAAATAAGCATATCAGCAACTTGACAAAAACTGCTGGTATTGGTATTTTCTGGTTTCTTATATGAACAAAACAAATAAAATGAACAAATTTTAAAAAAAAAAAGGAAAGAGATAAACTTTACCAATTTCAAACAAAAACAAACCCAAATGTGTCTATCATTGCAAAACAAAAAAAGAAACAAAACAAAAACTGGTAGAGAGACCTACTGTTGTGACTGATGCTACAGCAAGAATGAATTTGTATAATATAGGCTAGCAATCCTAATTAAAAACAAAAACATGGATCAATAACCAGCATTTTTCAGGTAATCTCTCATCACTTCAATAGCATCACGCACAGTTGCTGTCTTAATGTCAGCATCGGGGTTGAAACCAACGATAACAGCTTGAGCTGAAAGTTGAGAACAAATAAAAAATAAAAATAAGCCTCAAATGCTATTATTCATTTTTTTGTTTGCTTTTTCAAATACACGTATCTGTATTGCTGCCATTTTATTTGATTAATCTTGAACCATATATATAGCGGCCAAGAAGTTCCAGTTCACTGACATCACGCATTTTTTTGGATCACACTGATCATAATCTCTCTCTGAATTGCAATAAATTTGATTTATTTTCTGATTTTCCTGATATTCCTGCTATTTCATTTGACATTCTGTGTTGTTTGATTTTCTGTATAAGAAATACAGATTGGTCTATCAAATTCATTTCTTCATGGTCATTCCCTTTCCTGGGACTTTCCGACAGCCACCCTTTTTTTTTCAACACATCAATGATTTCGTTCTGAATCCTAATCCTTAAATGAGTCAACTTAACCCATAAACATTTAAATAAATTAAATATGTGTGAGGAAAAAATTCAACAGAAACTTGTAAAGAATTTCAGTAAGACATTTTCGGTGTAGTAATGAACCTTTAGTTGCTATAGTAGGAAATTCAGATTCTCTAAGTGATACTTACTTGAAACGGCCACAACAAGACTGAAATCTTTGTTGTCTCCTTTGCCTTGGCAGATGAGAATGTCTGGCTCCATGCGCAAGCAAGTGAAGGGGAGTTTTCCTCCAATCTGTTCAAATATCAGCACAAATACATAAATTAACTTACTACTACCAGTACAAGAATAAATCATTGCCATTATGTTTCTACGAGCTATGACTATGAACCTAAATCTTGATTTCTCAAATTTAACGATTAAGACAAGAAAATTGATTTTCTAGTCATCTTGGCATTGGTGGAACTTGGAAAAAAGGAAACAGATCTTGAAAAATACAATTTCTCAAATGTGTTCAGGCCTCATCAAGCAGAGACGACTGGAAAATCAGTTTTCTGTCTCTCCTGACAAATTTAAGAAATCTGACTTAGGCAGATAAGAACATTCAGCAATGATATTGATCTTGGCTTTCTTGAATGATTCATAATGATTTTGGGATTCATTTCTACAGAAACGAAGACGAGCAGAAATGAACTTTGATGTACTAACTTTCTTGGCATCCGTTCATATTAGAATATGTTGGACAACAAACATGAACTACTTAGAAAGACAGCACTAACTGTATTCAACTGATGGCATTATCAGTTACCAATGCCAAATCACCAAGTGACCCCTAAATCTCTGTATATTCTCAATACAACCTTTGATACACAATTTGTTTCAAACAGAGACTTCTACGGTACATATAATAATATATACTGGACATACAGATAGAAATATGGCTAAAAACATGTTAAAATATGCCTAAGTCCCTGGTGTGGGCTAAATGTCTGCCATCGTGCAGGGATTACAAAAAACAGGCTAATTAAAGCTGAAAACTATAGCTCTTCATGTAATATGAGGTGGACATAAATACTACAGACTACTACATCTGATATACAAAGTTTAAAAAAATGACAGAATCTTAACCCGTTGAACCCTACAACCCAGTGTCAAATACCCGGTCTACCGGGCTGACACACTTACTCCAGTCCCATACGTCCACTACAGTGAATAATAGATCTAATGGGTCACATTGAGGCATGGACAGTGATTACAAATATCTGCACCCATGAATGCGTTTGAGGCTTGTGTTTACAAAAGATATTCAACATGAAAGGAGAAATCTGCATTCTCCGCCCAAATAGCCAGGGACAGGTGTTTTTCAGGCACTGGTGAACTGGGTTCAAAGGACCTTGACACCTCTTCAGCAGAAAATACAAACATTTTTTTGTTCAGTCTGAAAGCTGGCACAGAATGTGCTGTTATCTGTGGACATGTCATGGAGCCAATCTAAACTATTTGATCACTGATTGACTGTGCTCGGCACATATTGTTTCCATTCACAATCTGAGAGATATTATGAATTGTTCATCTTAAGATCGCATCCTGGTTTCCATGCCAATTTCAAAGAATGATGCAGTGTCCTCTCAGACATTAGACATTCCCAGTTGTTTTGTTGTTGACACTCAAAGCATTAGGCCACCCTACAAACTGGTAAATATCTCAACCTCCCTGCTTTATTGGCACTTTCATTATTTTGTTACCAGGCAGAGCTGTTGAAGGAAAGAATTGTCACACAACCAAGCCAGGTGAGTTTGGAGATCAAATTTTTTTTCTTTGTACAGAAATATTGCTATCGGTGAAAAGCGAAATGAATTCTAGGAATGCACCTACCTTCCGTTGATGGAAGGTATGATCTATGATCCAATAGTCCATAGAATCCAATTTTCTGGACAAAATAAATTTTAGCACCTGACAAGATCAGCCCATCTCATGACCAATAAAACAAAAAGAGAAGATCCTTATGTGCCCTTCCTTACCTTCAGTCCTGTGCCCATAATATTCATATCTTGGTTGATAATGGCTTTGGTAGCTCCAGCAACATCAGTTTCAGTGATGGGGAAATCAGATTTATCTGCCGATTCAGCCCACACTCCCCCTTGTCTGCCATATATACCTGCAAACTTGCACTTGCCTTTGCCAGCTTCCAAGTTCTGTACATATGCAGCCCAAGACATTCTGTTTTATCGGATATCTGTCAGAGCACAATGAAGGAAGTACAATTAATTATACAGAATTTCACTCATCCCCACTGAAGTCACCATTCCCAGCACAATGCTACTGCTACATTGTAATGACTTTAATATTGATAATTTGCTTTCTCCTTTCACAATTTGATTTCTAGTGACCGTGTTTCACAATTTGATTTCTAGTGACTGTGTTTCACAATTTGATTTCTAGTGACCGTGTCACCACATGCGGCAAAGTTGTCAACTCCAGATACAGAATTTACTTCCTCGTTCACAGTCACACTATACTGTGAAAAAAGTGACAATTCCAAGACAAAAAAAAAGAAACCTTTGCAAAATTCCGCTCAATTATCATCTCGTATTTCATTCTTCGGATGTTTCACAATGGAAAAAATATGTTTTTTAGATTACGTCGACCACCTGCACAGTTGTGGTCATTCACACTACACCCACTGTACAAGCTACTTAAGATATGATCAATGATGAATCAGCTGCAGTTAAAACATTTCTATACTGAGACAATATTATTTTTATCCAACACTCCGATTTCGATCCAGTTTCTAAAACTTACAATACATGTACTACTATCTAAAGTGAGTGTCAATTTCCAAATATTTACTATCAGGTTAACTGTGATGACTAAAGCATTGTCTGCTTAGTGTAAAAAAAGCTGTCTGTGCTATGACACCATCTTCTTATAGTAATACGATATTCTTAGCTTTCAGTATGTCAAAACCATTCTTGAATGTTTTTGAAATCTGTCGCGTTCTGGGCTGTGCAGGGTTAATAAGTTTTGTTTTTGTCTAATACAACAACTCGAAATACAAGTATCAAAACTGCACCTCAATCTACTTAACGAATCTACTTTGGTTATGTATTGAATCCCTATTGAATATCTGACCTCTAACTTCCTGGTTGGCAGATCAGCTTTTATCTTTCCAAGAAAGTTGAGATCCTTAAGATATAGTTCTAAAAAGAGTTATCATCTATAAAGTATTACAATACTGCTATGTAATTGTGGCTGATTGTTGGAACTGCTCTGTCCCTAGTCACAGCAAATTTTAAGCCATAAATAAAACACTGTAATTAAAGACTAGAAGTGTAGGGCATTCCATATTGGCACTACAAATGATGCTTTTTTGACCACAACTATCAGCAAATTTCACTCGCATTTACTTACAACAAAAGCAGAGCTGTTTTTTTTCTCTCTTTTGTGAATCTTGGATGTCTATATGAACTAAGAACTGCTAAGTCAGTCAATGTGTATTTCTCAGAGAGAGGTGTAATTCTCAAGCTCATGCATAGCAAATATTTGTATTTATAAATTTCCTAATGGTATGATGTGATGTGTTTTTTGGCAAAAGCCATCCAGGAATGATTATCTGCTGCTGTCAATATGGTACATAACAGTAATAACACTATTTATCACACAAACCAGCAGTAAAATTCGGGATAAAGAATGCAACAACAAGGAATAAATGTCGCATAAACTGTTATATTCCTGATACAGAAACGGACTAACGTCCATGACATACAGGCCCTATGGGTGATCTAGAGGGCTCAAATGTCAAATGGATAATCTCACACTGAATATATCAAATATGAAAAGCATTTTTGTTCTTTATTGCTGTTTATTGAAACCACATACAATCTGAAGAATAATATCTGCCCTGACAAAATCCCATTGTCATATTTAGTTCCTTTTACTTCAAAGCTTCTCCGTATTTTTTTCTTTGTCTATCTTCCTGGTCATGAAGTCAGCCATTATCTGTTATCATTCCCTGAAGGACAAAATCCTTGAGAGAGATTTCTGAAAAATTCTAGCATATTCTGAAACAAAAATTGTCGGCCATTTCACAACCACTTCAGCCATTTTTTTTTTGTCGGATTTTTTTGTTTTTGTAAGTTTTTATAGGGATGACGCTACTCACAATCAATGCTACACAAACAAAATTAACAGTCACTATTTTGTTTTGTTAATCAACATTTAATGCTTCAATACCCTATCACACAAACAATGCAAAAAGTACAGTATAAACCTCCTTTGCGCAAAACAGTTTTTATCCACTTTCTCAAAACAGCTAAAACATCTGAGTCATTGTGGATTGAGCATGGCAAAATAATAAACTCTTTTGTTTCTGAACTGCCCCAAAGGTCATGATAAAACATCTTTAGTTGGAGACTGCGTCTTTTTGTTATCTGAATTTATGATTTATGGAAGACTTTTCTAACCAGCAAATTATTTGTCTTGGCCAGGCCATTCCATTAGCACAGTCCTCAAACTTCAACCTCAACACCAAACTTACTCTGATACATGTACAGGAGAAAAGTGTGGAAATAACAGAGAGACAAGACTGGAATAGAAACTATGTATCTCAATTACAAAAACTGATCTTTAATACTGAGATATTTTGAGTACAAGTTCTGCAATTTTTGTTCCCTGTTCAGAGATGATTCCTCACATTATGTGATAATTTTGCTATAAAGAAAAAAAAACAACAAAAAAAAACATTGAAACTGTAAACATGAAATATTTTCAATCCCCAAAAAAAATGCATTGAAACAATGTGGAAATCAAAGGTACATTTAATTTGTGCTCATGATCAGACGATACATACAGCAATAATATAAGAATTTTGTGACATTCATAATAGTTAAGTTCTGGGGAGGCGTATAATTATTAATTATTACTGAATATATTTTCTTCCTTCTACTGTAATTCCAATACCAAAGGTCTAATAATACCACCTATTACTCGATGCATTCTCATTTTCATAGACATTGGTAACCATCTAACGCGAGGAAACAAGAATTTTTGACACTGATTTTCCAATGAACAATTAAAATGACGGAATTGTTTTTGAAAAAGGTCTAAAGAATATGAGAAAAATTTAGAGATCTCTGTATCTTTTTGGACTGTGCACATGTGTATGATTTATTGCTAATCTGTAATATAGATGAACAAAAGCATGTACATTTTTGGGGTCTGAGAAAGAAAAATTTGGAAGAACACGGACCTGTTTACGTCAGGAATGTTATTTGTGTGCATTTTGATAAAAAAAGTCTCAAATTTTGACCTACAATTTTCCCAACGCAAAAAAAAAAAAAGAAATCAACAGCTTGACCATCCATGCATCAAAATTACAAAAGTTATAAAAAAAGACAAGCAGTTGGAATGAATTTGTCTTTCCTTTTTTAAAAAAAAAAGAAAGTGAATCAATGAATATGGAACTCCATTTATTTCTAGCTGGGAGATCTCCCAATCAAAGGTGACATCACTCTCAATTCAGTCAGCTATTGTTGTCTCTTTCTGAGAGAGATTTTTAAATAAAAATGCATTTTACCCTTCAACCACAAAAATTAGCAACATCTACGTTCTTGAATTCACTGTCTCGTATCAAATGCTTAAGGTCTCTAGGAGATATGGATACTAGATTAACTGATTCAGCAGGGGAAATCCCTTCAACTTTTATTCACTTTCTGTAGTGATAAAAGAAAAAGCTAGATTTAATCTAGTAAGAGGCATGCAGACTAACAGGCCATAAAACCGCATGGCCACATGTATAATCTCCAAAGAATTCCAGTGAGAATAATGCAAACAAAAAAATCAAGACAAGGTCAAAAGTTAAGACTGACAACGCCAGCATGACAAATGTACTGCACATGAACTCTCAGTGGAAAACATTACTAATTCCATTTTCTTTCTCATGCTTATTTAAGAATTCTTCAAATCTCTCTAGAATTCCAAAAAAAGGCAAAATCAAATGAAAATCACCATGTGAACACGTGTGTTTCGGCGCAATTCCACAGAAAGAAGTGGACCAGAATGCAAGTATAAAGGTAAAAATATAATGAGTTCACTTACATCTGATCTTTTACTTTTAGTTGTAAAACTTTCAAAGTTAAAGAGCGATGTCAGCGACTCAGAATAGTGCTACAAACACTTGGGAATGAAATGAATATGGTCACTTTGACAATTTGGTCTCAGCACTATACAGTGTCATTTGTTACTCTAGGATGGTAAGTGAATTGCGATATGTTTCTTTAACAAATTCTTGACTGAGATCAGACTATCATCATACCCTCTAGATTCCTGTCAGAATATTTAACAAGTTCATTGTTTTCAGTCAATCAACACTACATCGTCATATAAAATAAATTGAATAAAAGAACAATGAATGGGATGATCTACTGGTTTTAAAAAAAGAAAAAAGTGAGAAAATCTGACTTGAAATGTGCCAATACAATGTGTATGGAAGAAAAAAAAAAAACAAAAAAAAACCACCAGGTTTGGGCACAGTACACAAAGGTGCATAGTTTTCCATTTCAAGAGCCTCTTCCCATTGCACACAGGCCGCCACTTATCTTTCACATAACCTCAGTACAAATAACAATGTAACACACAATGGCAAGCTTCAAAAAAAAAAAAAAAAGAAAGGGGGGGGGGTAGAGAGGACGTGGACAGATAATCTCATTGGAAATCTCCATCAGAGGTAAGCTAACATGATCTATCGATGATAATAGAGTAAATCATATCCATAGGATAAATCAGTAGGCTATTTTAATTTTTCTTCTCTTTCACATGGGACCTCCGAAATATATTGCCCTTATCCGAGAAGGCTAGACGTCGGGATTCCCTACTCACAGGAAGCCAGAGGACTGTTGAGTCACTGAAAAAATGCGGGTTTTCGATCTTCGTGTCCTTCCATCCCCGGATGCAGGACCCACGAGTCTATCCCAGCCTGTTTTCCCCATGAGCAGACGCCAGACCATAGAGCCACTGCGTGTCGGCTATACAAAACGTCTGAAAAGTTTATATTATGTAGAAAAAAGTTGTCTTTGTCTCATACTATTTTAACTTTTTTTTTTTTTTTCAGTGACTGAAATTTCACAGAAAAGGAAGAGAAGTGATTTTGTCTTTCTTTGCAAAGCTTTCTCAGCAGCCCTTGTATCTAAAGGGAAGTAATTGAGTTGGTGAAAAACAGTCCCCATTGTAAGCCGAAGACAAACACAAATGAAAACGGAAGAGCGTTTTGACCAGCCCCATTACTTCCCTTTGCCAGGCATGAGAGGTGTTGAACAAGCATTGTAAAGATGGAAAAAAAAATCACTTTACTTCATGTAATTTAAAAGATTGATTAAAAAACAAAAGAGAGAGAAGAGAAATTGATAAAAACAATTACAATCAAAAAGAAACTATGGTCCTTAAGCCATGAATTTTTCGGAAATTTTAAATGATGTAAGTTTCAAGCAACGAGCCCAAAAGTGATTTGTTTTTCTTCTTTACATTGCTCGTTTCACATTGTCTGGCAAAGGCAAGAATCAGGACTGGCCAAAAACGATTTCCCTTGTGAGACAGTGAGAGGTGAATTAGCGAAAGGAGAGAACTGTAGGATTGGAAATGGAGAGAACTCAAGGACAGAAAGAGGGGAGAGACTGTAGGATAGAAAGAGAACTCTTATGATAGAAAGAGAAGAAAATTGAAGAATATATATTAAAAAAAGAGAGAATTGAAAGGTAGAAAAAGGAGAGAATTGAAGGGTAAAAGGAAAGTAAATTGTGAGACAGAAAGAAGAGAAAACTGAAAGATAGAAATAGAGAACTGTAGGATAGAAAGAGGGAGGAACTGTAGGATAGAATAATGAAAGACCTGTAGGATAGAAAGAGGACAGAATTGTAGGATAGAAAGAGGAGAGAACTATAGGATAGAAAAGGGGGATAATAGTGGGATAAAAAGATAAAAACGACGTGGCATAGAAATAAAAGAGAAATGTAGGACAGAAAGGGCCAGAACCGTAGAACAGAAAAAGGACGGAACTGTGGGAAAGAAAGATAAGAGAAGTGTAGGAGAGAAAGGGGAGAGAACTTTGTATACAGAAAAAAAAAGGAAAGAACTATATGATAGAAAGAGCACACTGTAAGATAGAAAGAGGAAAGTACTGTTGGACAGAAAAAGGGGGGGACGCTGTGGCTCTGTGGTACGGCGTCTGCTCACGGAGCAAACGGGCCGGGATCGACTCGCGGGTCCTGCATCGGGGGATGGCAGGACACGAAGATCAAAAACCCGCATTTTTTCAATGACTCAACGGTCCCCTGGCTTCCAGTGGGTAGGGAAGCCCGA
>JBCEWB010000009.1:774201-790579 GCA_039654565.1 Peronia peronii | reverse complement strand
AAGAAAGAAAGAAAGAAAGAAAGAAAGAAAGAAAGAAAGAAAGAAAGAAAGAAAGAAAGAAAGAAAGAAAGAAAGGGAGTAATGAAAAAATACATTTAAAAATTCCTAAAGAGATTGTAGGATACCTTTCCAGGTATAGTTCTTTGTAGGCAATGATCAATATGGTATTGAGTTCATGTTGTAGACTACATTTTTTATAATGTTATCAGTTCATACAGTGCAATCTTGTCTTTCTCACTGAAACTTTTCTTATTGTGTTTCTCTTTCAGATTTGTTCAGTGATGTCAAGACCATGATAGGGCACCATTCCTTCACAAATCAGAGATGAAAACACTGAAAAAGACTATCAGAGGAAAGTAAAAATTTGCTGTTGGATTGAAAAATTTATCCCTCTATCTTGTTAATTGCATAATTTGTTTGCCCATTAATCCATAAGATTCTCTTCTTCACAGATGAAATAGTTTGTTTCGATATTCAGAGGCTTCCATAATTACTGTATTACAACCGCACATATGTACTTGCATATGTAATTCTATCAAGCCTGTTTTGAAAAGAACTAATGAGCCATTTCTCTGGTCTGTGTTAGGTGCATAGACCTAAATATAAATGTTTAAAAAAGCAAATTAAGTTAAGAAGAACATACATGCTCCAATTTCAGAAACTTTGATCATCAAATTGTATTATCATTGCATTCATGTCCTTACAAATGATTCTTTTACGGTTACTGATACATTCACTGTGTCATTTTTCATATCTGCATGATGAACACATTCTTTTGTTATAGAAACAGATTAAGTTAATAAGTTTGACTTGAGTATGAAACACATAAAGTTATACTCTTAAAGAATGGCTTGTTCTGGAATAAAATGAAGTTATATAAATTTCCTGATCATTTATTTTCGTTTTTTTTTTGTTTTTTTGTTTTTTTTTTGACACAGTGTGGGCAATGAAGTGAGGATTGAATGTGAATCATGTGATGAGATAATTAAATCACACCCACCAGTGCCTATTTATCATTTTCACTTGGTCTTCATTAACATAGAGAGTTTCAATAAATGAAATCTCTACAAAGTAAAAACTAGATTCTGTTATCTTTGCTAAAATTAGACAGACACAGGATATTCAGATATGAAACTAACAAAAAACGTGAATCACTTCATTGTAATCAGGTTAAAAAAACTTACTTACCTTTGACAGAGGAAATAAAAACAGAAGCTTAGTTCAAATGATTACGTGAGCTCTATACCAAAATATACAATGGGGCCATTAAAGAGGAGCAGGGAAAAAAGGAATTATAATCCCCAAAAATGAGCAATATCAACAGTCATACCAGTCAGTTGATCTTGAGCTGAGCCATATTTAGAGGTTTCCCAACAAAGATCCTTACAGATCTTATGGACAATCATAGGAATGAACAGATTGTTCGACTTCATTGCAGTCAGACAGCACTCACATACATATAATGATTACAAACTGAATGAGCTAGGTCTGGTATCATGTGAAGAAACAACAACGCCACCAATTAATATGGCAACAACTTATATTAGAAGTGTTGATGTGCAAGAATGAGAATAGACAGTAGGTAGCACGAATAATAAAAATAGAAAAACTCAAGTAACACAAATAATGAGCAACACTGATCAACAAATTATAATATTTATAAAATCTGCATCATTTCAGACTCCACCGCTAATAGTAGCCTACCAGCTTTTCTAATACAAAATTTAAAATGCGAATCTGAAGACAATATGTGGTAAAAGAAGATGGCAGGATGAGGTTTGGGTAGAGATGGGAAAAATCGGATGTAGAAGAACTGGGTTCGCCAGCTTGTCCTCATCGGATATTATGATTTTAATCAGTATACTGTCTCCACGAACAAACAGAAATCAGTACCTTCAGACTAATGTTAATGGATTTTTTTCTTTCACCGCTATACTGGAGATAATGACAATCATAGCTGTAATAAAATTTTAATTAATCAATTTCCTTGCCCGAAGATATTTATGTCCATCATGAAAAATAATCTGTAGGAAATTCAACATCCACTCTGATGTGAATGGGCTTTTTTTTCCCTCCACAAATGGCTTGATTAGGAAAATGAACGAATAAGATGTCAAACAGTAATTAATTTAATTTGCATCTTATGGTTCCCCACAGTATCTGGAGATTGTAAATGGTATGATTTTGAAAGACGTTGTATTTCTTTTCCAAATGCATTCGAACTATACAGATAGATTAATGGGATACATTTTTAAAAACAAATAAATTTTGTAGTAGCAGGGATACAAAGAAATTCGAAATTCGAACTAACCACATACATCAAACATATCAAATTATCACAATTTCTTCATGTTGGGAACATTTCTTTGTCTTTATATGGTCTTCTTGGAGGTGGTAACTTGCTGAAACAAGTTTGTCAGAAATCCTATGGATTAGAATAATGTGTACTAAAAATAAAATAACGTTCAAAACGAGAATTCATTTAGGGCTGTTACTTTACTGCTGAGTACTGCGCTACATATCATAACACCATTACGTTTTGTTTATTTTCAATTTCAACATTGCTGATTTCAGCGCTCCGAGTTCAAGCCTTTACGGGAAATACATACATAGATCTAAATCTAGAAGCTATGGGCAGCACGGCAGAAATTTTCAATAATTTTCAAGACTATCTCAACGCTGATTATGATCTCAGAGAGGTTGATTATTTTTGTCATAAGTTTGTCCTCGACACTTCTCTCCTGGTGGATCAAATGAATGATCCACTTGCCATTGATCTAGTCTCAATCTAGAATCTAGAGAGATCTAGATCTAGATCTAGACGTCGAGATCTAGAGATATCCAGTCTAGATCAAGACCTAGGCACTAGTCTTGTTCCATGGTTCCAGCCTATTTCTGGAATGGAATTGGCAACTCAGAAGTGGAAAAATGGCACATACTGCCTTCCTGCTTCCAATTAGGCCTGTTAATTATTATTTAGGGGCGTGATTATTATTCCTAATTTAAGTCTGTGAAATGTATCCTAGCCCTAACCATAACCCCACAATCAAAATTGATGTATTGTACATGTCTGATTGTAGGGCACTCCTGTCTAAGTCTGGTCCCCATCTGTCTCTACTACAGAAGTTGCAACCCAGAAGTAAAGATGGCATCTACAATAAAACACTGATGCGTTGCCGTTGTTTGATTGTAGGGCTAGGGTTTGTTCTAGTAAACTTGAATTAGGAATCATAATCATACTCCTATATAATTTGAAGATAGTAATGGATATGCGTCATTTCTACTCAACAGTAGTAGAGACAGAACAGGACCACAGCCGATTGTAGCATTAGGCTTAGGGCTAGGTTATGTTTTAGTAGACTTAAATTAG
This sequence comes from Peronia peronii, assembly GCA_039654565.1. Taxonomy (NCBI): domain Eukaryota; kingdom Metazoa; phylum Mollusca; class Gastropoda; order Systellommatophora; family Onchidiidae; genus Peronia; species Peronia peronii. Next base: position 787,209 of record JBCEWB010000009.1, on the reverse strand, counting down.
CAATCATAATCATACTCCTTTATATTTGGAAGGTGGTAATTGATATTATGTCATTTCTACTTCGGAGTTCCAGAAATAGGCTGGGACCACAAAACAAGACTAGTGTCAAGATCTAACTCTACTGTACATTTAGATGCAGATTTCTCCTAATCTTAGTTGCAAAAAATGCTGAACATATAATCTTGGAATCTACCAGAAAGAATTTTAGAGTATCTTTCTTAAATGCATCACTAGCCAAGATTTATTTGAATTAGTTGTAAGATCTAGATCTGGTAGATCTGTAAACTCAGGAGAAGACTTGATTGAAAACTGAGATTCAGTAAAACTTAAAACAATAATGAGCATTGAAGTGCGCAGGATTGAAAGGGCATTTTTCTAAAATTGTAGACTGATATACTCAGAGTGCAGTCGGTATTACTTAGAAATAATGTCTATCCAGAAAAATCTACTTCATGTTTTTATTGGCCCACACTGTTTTTGCAGCTTCATGACTAGATAATATTAATAAGAAGACCTTATTTACTGCTACAGTAACTATCTATAGGCATAATAATAGGTATTTGTGGTTTCCAAGATCTTAGTTGCTATAGATACAAAATGTTTTGATTATTTTGAAGAGAAAAACAGAAGAAAAAAAAAGAAGAAACCAAATAGGTTGAATGTTTTTTTTTTTTTTTTACTAGGATTGGATGGATTTTCTGCCTTTCATGATAATATTCTTGATCAGTCTGTTGGGTATCTACAAATTACAAGTCTTTGTTTGTTTTTTCTTAAGCCTTTCAGTCCAAAGAAAGCAGGATTATCTCGGCTTCTTTTTTTCAGAAGTTGCTAATTTTTGCTGACAAATTTTGTGGGCAGAAATTTGGAAATTTTGCCCAGACAGCGGCACGCAGCCTACTCTTTCATCGATTTTGAACTGCCAAGGGCTCTTTAATGTGCGTAACCTACACATGGGACCTCTGAAATATATTCGCCATTATCCAAGAAGGCTAAATGTCAGGCTTCCCTACCCACTGGAAGCCAGGGGACCGTTGAGTCAATGAAAAAATGCGGGTTTTCGATCTTCCATCCACCGATGCAGGACCCGCGAGTCGAACCCAGCCCATTTTCTCCTTGAGCGGACACCAAACCACAGAGCCACTGCATCCCCCACAAGTCTTTGTTTTTGTCTACTTTGCCTTTGTAGGCCTAATGCTGTGTTTCTGGGTACTGATGGCAGATAGTTAAGTTCTGTATCATTGGCATCAGAAATGTTTGAAACTTAAACGACATATAGACTTATTTATTAATAAATAAGAAAAAAAAAAGTATTTTGTATGTTTCTGCACTGTAATTGAAAATTACTGTAGACTGATTTTATGAGTATAGACATTGTTAAATAAATTTCAGTCTTAGAGGAAAAAAAAGCAATTTTTATGACAACATATTTTGTTTTCTTCTGTTATTAGACATCATAGGTCAATGATAAATGTCCAAAATCCCACTGTGAACCTAACTTTGAGTGAAGAAATGCAACAGAACTGTGATTGCTTTATTGTTTATGTCATAGCTCAAAAATAAGAACTTCTGAAGAGGAAGGAAAGTTTATCAACCTTTGATATGACAATGTATGTTAGATTTATAATTACAGAAGCTAGAAAATTAAAATCTAGAGACCTAAATAGCATTTTTCATCAGTGATGTAAATTACAGTAGATATACAGGTTTTCCATTCCATTCTAGGCATTGTTCATCCACTGCTGCACGTAGCCTTCCGACAATGTTTTCCACTCTCTTCTGTCTCTCGCCCTCTTCGCCCAGGTTGTGCCAGCTGTTCTCTCGATGTCGTCTCTCCATCTTCCTTTTGGCCATCCTTTCGATCTTTTTCCTATTCTTGGCTGCCATTCTGTGCATCTCTTTGTTCAGCTGTTGTCTTGTGTTCTCATTAGATGGCCTGCCCATGTCCATTTTAATTTGAGAGCGGTTTCTACTATATCCATGACTCCGGTTTTTTCCCTTATTTCTTTGTGTGGTATTCTGTCTTGTAGTTTTATTTTCAGCATTTTCCTTTCCATTGCTCTCTGTGCTGTTTGAAGTTTTGTGACTATCTTCCTTGATATTATCCATGTTTGGCAACCATTAGTATAAGTAGGTGTAATACATTGGTTGAAGACTTTTCTTTTAAGTTTTTTTACAGGTTTTACATGGCCCAAATTGGGCTTCTTTTTTTTTTAAGATCAGTTATCGCATTGTGTTCACATCTTGATGGTTGGCGCTATTGTAAAATTTCAAGAAATAATGTGACAATTGAAATTATCCTACCTTTGATTATTTCTTTCAGGAAATACGGGCGGTTGTTCGAGAATTAGAACAGACAGCACGGGAGATACAGACTTCAATGCAGGCTATCCATCAGCCATCACAGAGCATGAATTGTAGGTATCCTAATCTATTTATCTGTAATTTCTCTCTACTTTAAAAAAAAAAAAAATGCCGGCTTCAGGTTTCAAAATATTCTTATAAAAGTGCCTACAATATTCGACACAGGAGGAAAATTACACAATAATAAATTTACCTTGCCCCCAAACTCATCATAGTTTTTATTTATTTATTATTATCATTATTATTTTTTTGTTTAAATGATTCTTTCTCTATTGAGATTTATCTATTTTCAGATTTATTTGTTTATGATATTTCAAAATTATTGGCATTGATCTTAAATATAGCTTTTCACTGACTTTATCAACATATTTTCCATAATTCAAGTCCTCAAGAAAACAATTCACTTCAGATTAACTTGAATGTCTCTGGGGCAACTTACAGATGAGTTTTAAACAAATAAAATAAGGCTATTACTCTGTCATTAAATCAATGCTGATTTGTCTTCAGATGAAAGCTTGTGCCAAAATACACTCTCTATGATGGGAAAAGTCCGTGAGTCTTATGGAGTTTTAGCCAGCAAGATTCCAGAAAATCAGTATTACAGGTGAGGTGTTAAAGTGTTAGCTTTGAAACAATTTGTGATGCAGCAATCACTTAAAACCGGGCCATAACGACATCCAGTATCTTGACAAAAATCTCTCATTATTTTCAAGATCTGACTGTTCCAGAACAGAGAAATAGTGAAGATCTAAACTGCTAGTAATTATGGATTATAGAAATATGAATAACATAGTTTTCACATCACTACTTCTCCTGCTGGCCTATCTCAGCATTAGGTTTTCATCTTACATTCACTGCCTCTGATTGATACTTTTGATTTCCTTTTGTTGGTAGTAGCCATGTCTGGGTTTACTTCTATCTGATACCAAAGGTAGACAAGTATATTCAAAGAGTGTGTCCATAAGTCTGCCAGTAGTATATTGATCAACAATTAAACATATTTGGACTCTTCACAGGCTATTCTAGAGTTTTGAATTTTAGTTGCCATTATTAAGGTATATATATGTACACAAATAATGTATGTCTATTATGTAATTTGTGGAGCAAGGAAAACAAGGATTTGAAACTTTGTCGCTGTTCATGAGTTCTCTTCTTTTCTGATGTCGTTGATCATGAGGACCCACTTTGCAATGTATCTTTTCCTTTTTTGGCCGGCAGATTCAGTGATCATTGGAGATTTGTGACCCAACGACTGGTCTATCTGTGTGCCCTTATAGTTTACCTGAGAGAAGAACGACTGATCACTCGTGAAGAAGTAGCAGACCTGATGGGAGGTAATTTGGATCATTTTGTCCACTCCCCTGTGGCTATGTTATCCCCCAAAAATATCAATGGACCAATCTTCCTAAACAACTGTTCATTCTCTTTGCATTTGAATAACTTTTGAAGTTATAGACAAACCAGTGACAGAATATTTTTCTTCTAATGTCATTTAGAACAAAAGTGCTATTCATTGAACAATAATAATTAATTATTGCAATTGAAACAATAATGCTGTGGCAGTTTTCAGCAATATATGTAATCATTTTTGTTTTCTCTTGATATTCATGTGAAATCAGTTATTCTTTGGTAATTTGTTCGATGAGTGTCTTCATGTCAGAATTGAAATAACAGAATTCTGAAATAGCTTTTAGTATTTATTACTTGATTCTCTACCTTAATCTGGAGCAGGTTTTTCTCCTGTATTTACAAAATTCAGACAGACATTTTTGAAAAATCCCAGTATAAGCAGATATGAAATGACAGTTACATATGAAATGACAATTATGTTTCATCTCATTATTTACCCATTTTTGCCATTTCTGATTTTTTTTTTTTTTCAGTCAAAGTGAAAAGAGAAGATGGTTTTCATGTTGACTTAGATGATTACTTGATGGGCATTCTGAACCTGACAAATGAACTGGTAGGGATTCTTACTGATTTTTATATATCTTTTTCAGCAATTCTGGAAATCATTTTTCATTCTCTTGAAAATCTTGAATGACAAATGGCCAGTACAATCTGCCAAAAGTATTCCAGTGTTGCATGTTAGACTTGACAGTTGTACATCATCAAGAGATGTAAGGAATAAAGTGAAAACCTTTATCGTATAAGTGTAGTTCTGATTATAAGACTCGATCATCAGAGGACATTTGGTATACAGAAGAAATCAGGGGCAGAGAGGTGCAAGAGCCGAAGTTCAAAAGGGCTGGGAGAGCAATCACATTGAATTCACTCACCTGGTCACATTTGATGAAGATGAGACAGAAAAAGCTTCATATTTCTAGAAGATTGGAAAAGATATGAAAGATTCCTCTGAAATAAATTCTCTTTTTTATTTTTTTTACTCTTCTGCTGTGGCAAAATTCAGAATAAATGCTGAAAGGAATGAAAAAATAGTTTGCATATTCCTTCTAAAATACAGTTCCTTGGAAAAAATGCATTTAAAATTTTAAAAGTCAAAAATTATTATGAAGAGAACGACTGTAACTATTAATCACTAATGCTATTATGCACAGAAGTGACAGAACTTGGAGAGAATAACAAAGCAAAGACCTAAAATCTAATTCAGAAAAAAGAAAAAGTATTATTGTTATTATTATTATTTTTTTTTTGTTATTTAAGTCAGCTTCAACTCACTTCCCTCCCCCCCTTTGAACTTTTCATCAAATCAAGAGTGAGAAAGTGGTCCTGAACTTAAACCTTCTGTGTCATAGTGTTATATATATAATGTTGAAAAAGTACTGGTTTGAAGTGTTAGTCTCCATAACTGAGCTTTCCTCTTGATGAATGCTACTTTATTCAGGCTGAAGGATTCACTTGTTTGTTTTCGCATATCCTGCCTTAATGCAGTCTAGGTTGGCCATGAATGCAGTAACAGCAGGTGACTACTCTCGTCCTCTGAGAATTTCACAGTTCATCGGTGAGCTGGATTCAGGTTTCAGGTGTGTAACTAGGTGATTCTACAATTATGTTCACGTAAGCTGTGTAACATCTATTGTAATTGTTCTCAACTGCTGGTCCATGGTGACTGTTTGGGTGGTGTACAGGGCATTCACTGCATTTTGTAACAAACTGGAAATAAGTGTATATAATTCACAATTGTACATTTCTGTTTGCTTTTATGGCAGTGAAAATTCTTCTCAACAATTAGCCATCTTTGTAAATTTAGTGTTGCAAGAGTAGTCAGTGATGCAAAAATGTACGAATGATTATGAGTCTTCCTTTGCGTCTAACACAGAAATGCCACAAGCTATGTCTAAGATCTCAAACTATTCAAACAGGTCAGCTCTTTTAAAGGATGTAGCTCTCATTAATCAAAATTTGGAATAATTTTGTGAATATGCGAAACAAGTCCAGACATAGTACATACATCCACAGTGCATACCAGATGCAAACTAAAATGCTTGTTGTGTATACATATTTATCTTTATTCAAAAATGAAATGGTCCATGACCTTTTTCTCACTAGCTTGGTAGTCAGTGGCCTGAAATGAGCTGAGAACCACAGATCTATTGATCTTTGCCTGACTAGAAATGTTCACATAATTAATTCAAAGTGTCTGGTTCATAGATTTGTATAGTTTTGACTTGAGTTTGTTTGAAAATATAGAATGGTACATGACTTACACATTCAATGATAGAAAATGTATCATAGGACTGTAAGAGAACACAGATATAGAAAGCAACAAAGGTAGCAAGAAATTGAGCAAGCATACAGTACAATTCTATAGACAGTTTTGTTAAAATACTTGTAGAATAAGTCAATAAATTTGAACTTTACTGTGTATTTTACGAAAGCAACATTGTAGTGTGCTTGAGATCATTTTCCTATGGCCAAATTAACTGAGATGTGCTAAATGTCGTGTGTTCATAACATGAAAAATCTCATTTACGCAATATCGGGTATGGATAAGCCCAGTTTGATATTTCATAAAGAAATAAAATTTTCCTGCCATTTTATCATTTTATATATGTGGTCCTGTACTGAGTATCCACTATTATATCCGCTTCACTGCTATGCATCAATGATACGGTCAGTTTCTAAAGCTCTGTCACACTCAGTCCCGCCCATTTGTGCGTGGGCAAATTAGCACCCATCCTCTACTTTCCCACAGGCAGTCAAAAGTGTTAATTGTTATACAGTACTACTAATTGTCACATGAAGAAGCTGATTGTATGCCCAATTAGGGTTCCATTGCTATTTCATTTTGCCAAATATCAGCTTGTATCTGTCAAAAGATTCTACCTGTAGATATGAAATACTGGTCAGTGGTTGAAACATTGGATCAAAGGGGTGGCTGGTGATAAACTGACTGCGACCCTGCCATATATATTTTCTGGAAGCAAAGTGGTTGAAGAAGGAAGATTGTAAGGGAATCCTGGGCATGAAGTCAACGGATTAGGTCATCTCTTTTTTTTACAGGAACTTAAAAAGTTGTTTGGTTCATCTGCACTTCAGGTACAGTGGAATCTGCTTAAAATCAACCTCTCGGGACCGAGAAAAAGTGTTGACTTTAAGCGCGGTTGACATTATCTATTTTCGGGGACACAATCTCTGGTAGGCATATCGGGTCAAAATGTGTGTTGTGTATTTATTGGGTTAGGTCTATGCCCCTTATCCCTACAAAAAAACTCGAGCAGACTAACTCCTCTTAAAGCTAGAAGTTTCGTAGTATTTTGCCTTGAGTCAATATCTTTAAGAAGTTTCAACTTTGTATCCAGATTGAGACCGTACTTTTTCTCAGACATTCGGATCACAGAGTTGAGGATAAAAGTTACTTGGTTGACTACTCACTGCGACTGCAGAATGCAGAAATGAACGTGATCTAATTTGTGACTGAAATCGGGTGCAATGCCTGTCTGCACTGTCTTTGTGTGTGTGGGTGTGTGTCAACAAATTGGGCAAAGACAGCTGAGTGCGGGTAGGTGTTTGTGTATTTTTCACACAGCGTGAGGCAAGCGAAGAGGGCCAAGCGTGGAACTGTGTGCCACTCGGAGTTGCGTATGTGTGTATCAAGGTGATCAGTGGTCAGTTGTACTGACCGGGTGTGTGTCCGCAGCCTTGCCAGCACACGCGAGAAAGGCGAGAGCCGAGTGTGGAACTGCTGTGTGGATGTATGTTTCCATATCCCCGCCAATGCAAGACAGGTGAAGAGTCAGGCATCTTCACGAATAGGCCTACAGGCTACAATGTGTCGAAACAAGGCATCTCTCTGTCTCTCCCTGTCTGACTTTTTTTGTCTTCAAAATTTATGGCTGTCAGTTGGCCAGCGTGAGTTATATGGAGTTGACTTTAAGTGGTGTCACCTCTGAAAGTGTTGACATTATCAGAAACAAGACTAATGAAATATAAAAGGGAAAAAACGAGACGGTCGGGATAGGTTGACTTTATCCAAGAATTGACTCTGAGCGAGTTGACTTCTCGTGGATTCCACTGTAGATAGCATTTTATCCCTTCTTGAGCTATGTAGCTTGTAGCATGTACCTGGATATGTTGGTCTTTCCATATATTATAACCATAGAAGCACCATGTGGCGTTGCTCAAAGACCATTCATTCTACTTTGTCTGTAAAATTTCTGTGTCCAAATTACATACACGACATACAGGATATTCGATAGCAAGAAGACACTAGACTGCATGCCATTTAGGCCAAAAATTGGTATTTTTTGTTAACTGTGAATAAATGTCAACACAACTAGTTGAACTTGGTTGGAAGTCAAATTTTTCATGCATAGAATTGTTGGTGACAGTAAAGAGGGAAGTCAACACACTGCACTTGGATGAGAAAATAGCTTACCTTCAATCTTTGCATGCCAAGACATTGCAGGCGCAGAGTTATTGGTGGTAACCTTATGGTCAGTAATATCCAGTTTTCTTAGTGAAACTCCATTTGACATCCAGCTCATGTCACCCAAAATATGTGATAATTACCAGTTAAAAAGACTCATATTACCAACAGTTTTCCCCCAACATTTTAACTCTTGTTAGCCTTAATTAGTTTTCTGGTTTTGCCGGAAATAATTCCCTTCATAAATTTATTAGATTAGGGAATATATCAATATAGCATATAAAAAAACACAAATCTGTGGCTTTTTCAAGCAACTTGCACCAGTTTCGTTCCTTTTTCCGCCGTGGAACTCTTTAGTTTTGAAGTGGTTCCATTTAGGGCCATGTAGCATGGAGTTTTTTTAGGCTAACCGCACGTCAACTCAGTGGCGACTGAGTTATCACTTTGGCGGCCATGCCCTGACCTGATGGTGACTGAGTCGTCACTTTGGCGGCCATGCCCTGACCTGATGGCGACTGAGTCGTCACTTTGGGTAATAAAAATTAAGGATTTAGTGAAATTTGAATTGATTTGTATTTGAATTGTTTTGGGGGTTTTTTTTTTTTCAGATTACTGAACCTGAAGAATGATGCCTTGAGGAAGCGATTTGACAGTCTGAAATATGATGTGAAGAGGTGTGAGGAGGTTGTATATGACTTGACAATTCGAGGCCTGAACAGAGAAGATAAAGACAAAGGAGAATGAAGCTCAGTTTGTGTGGAGGAATGACTGATGACTGGGCAAGATTTATATTGTGAATGAATGGCTAATAATGGCACTGTAGCAAACTGTGTTTGAAGAGAATTTCAGTGTCTGATGCACTTGTTTTTTATTATTTTTTTCTGGTTAGTCTAGGAGCTATTCATATCTCTGAAATAGTGTTTTTTTTTTTTTTTATTGCAAATCACTGAACATGACATGGATGTCAGTATTAAAATTTCAAATTCGTAATTAAATTGACCTTTACAAATAATTGCTGATTTAAAAAAAAAAAAAAAAAGAAGAAGAAAAAAATTAAGAGAATTTCAGCATCTGCTTTTAAATAGTAGTCATGGATACTAATACCAGAGGCTGTTTTAAGACAATTTTTAAGAGAGGACACTCTTTTTAACCTGCCAGATCTGATGTTTTAACAGTATGTTCATTCCATTATGTCTGTTCACCAGTTTCCTGTTGCTGCATACAGAAATGCTGAAACTGTATTGTGGGTTGAATCATTGAGCAAAACGTGTGACTGTGTCTTTTATCAGATGTGTGATGATTGATTAGTGGATAACTGAAACTAAGTTGTAGCAAATGGTTTGGAGGACCAATGAAGATGAATGATTACTGATATTTTCCAGCTGGCTTGCATAGTTGTGCCACAAGAATTCTGCAAGAAATAAAATATTAAAATATGAAATCTGTTAACATTTATTTCAGACAGTTTAAAATTAGAATAACAAACTGTAACAAAGCATCAGAAAATGACTATTTCACAACTGTTCAAAGAAAAAAATGGTTGCAACTTTTTTAAATACTGATCCAACCATTTTTTGCACAGCTCGTCATGTGGATTTTTTATTTCAGGAACTGACTACCATTTGTATTTTGACATGAATGCAGAAATCAAACACTGTAGGAAATTAAACTTAATGTTCTCACAAATTACATGGAAATATTCATTCTCATCTTGAATTGCACATCTTTGTGACCACAGTTCCAAAATTTAGTTGATTGCCAAATGAAGTGATGCATTCATTCTGTGATTGCAGACTTTTTAAAAAATCTCTGAATGATTTTTTAATTTTATGCTCATTTTATACTCAAAAGAAATGAAAGTTTAGGAAAACTAGTGTTAACTAGAAGACAGATTTTGAACAATTTTATGCTCTAGAACGTGGCAGAAAACTTTTAAATTGCTATGAATGCATGTGTATCGATGTGCATGGCAGCATAATGTTTCATTACATTTTTTTTTTTTTTAGCTTAGATCATAATTCTTATAATTGCTCCCAGTATACTACTTTACACATTCATTTAAAGTCATTGATTTTTTTGCTGTTTGTCAAGCAAGATTTGTCTAACACAAGTACTGTATACATGTATAGTCACTGATCGGGTGTCTCACTTTTTCTGATCTCACTGATTAAGAGAAAAACAAACACAGAGAGAGCAAAGATGCAATGTAGACCTTAAGATATCTGTTGAAAAAGGTAAATGTGGAATAAGAACTTTGATTTTCTTTTCAGGAGTGTTGAATTTGAAAGCCATGTGTCTGTAATTTAAACTTTATTCCACTGTCAGAAAATTTCAATCAGGTCTCATGTATTTGATTTGTTGGTATTTCAAACTGGATACTTTGATTTCATAAAATAAAAATTAAATCAACTGTTGCTGGCCAAACATGTGCATTGTTGTGTTTGACAGTGTGAAAAGGAAAGGAAGAAAGATGTTGTACATAACTATAAGCGAAATAAATGATACAACTTCATTTGCATTCTGAATAAACTGTGAAAGTAAGTTCTTCAAATGCACATATTATCAGCGCTTTTCATAGTACTGAACTGAAACATGGTCAGCACATTTTGCTAGTCAAGGGGCTATTCACATCTCTGAATTTATATTGCAAATCATTGAAGATGACAGGGATGTCGGTGTGCTACTAAAATAATCCATCTCAAAAACAAATCGGTGATTCAGTGATGTCTCAAAAACAGGATCTGTGCAAAGAAGTTTGTTGACATATTAATGATATCATTACATGTATTTACTTTTGCCCTTCGATTAGAATAAAGAGCTTTTGCATAATTAGGTGCACTATCTGATTTTAATGAGATTATAGCTACATAAGTAAAAAGAATACTACAAAATCTCTATTTTTCCAAACAGAGATTAAGAAAGAATTACAAATAAAAACTTCTCATTACAATGACATCCAATGTATCTTCATTGGACTGCACACTGACCAATAAACTTCATTTTCTCTATTTATAAAAATTGTAAAGTATATAACAACTACTCGATTATACAAATTAAAATGTGAATAAATAACCAAAATCAAAGTGTAATACATACGTCTGGATCCTTTCTCAACAGTGAGTGACAAAATTCAACATGTGCTACAAACCTCTCAAATTACAAGCAGACAAATGAAAACTTAAAGTTAAATTAAATCTTGGTTAAATAACTCATTCAAATTGGCTACCTTCCCTTTCTCACATCCAGCCCATGTAATACGTAAGGGATCCATGCCTATTTTTAACAGGTATGTTCGTCAAAAGAAGATGTTTCAATGATTTCAAAACTACCTGAAATTAGATGAGTCCGATTTCCAAGGGGAGAGGGTGGGGGAAGCCTTAAGCCTTTTCTCAAGCATATATGCTCATTTAATCTTTCTCTTCACCCCTCTCCCCTCCTCTAAAAAGTAATTTTCCTTCGTCAAATCTGGCCCTGAGTCACGTATGCATTCCCATTCTGCTCTTTTGTTCAATGAATTATTATTTTTGATGTCCAGAGGAGATGTCAAGGGAGAACAACCCGGCAAAAAAAAAAAAAAAGATAGTACTGGTGGGGGCTACGTTCTATATACGTCTTTCAACCTCCCGGTGGAGGTTATCTCGTAATGGTGCGGTAGTTATAATTATGCCACCGGCGATAGATGCAAAGTGCTGATGTTGTTGTTATTGTCATTAAATTTGACCGCTGTAAATAATGTTTCATTGATAATGCCGAACTTCAACGAAAGTGCTGAAAGCTGTCCTCCTGCTCCTTGGCATTTTTTTTTTAAATGATTGTTTCGCAATGATGAGATTCTTGTTTTGTATCTTAGCGACGTTATGCTTTTCTTCCGGAAGTGAGTATCTCGTCGTTGCATTTTGGGAGCGAATTCCACTTGCAGTTCCGTTCAGCGAAATTCGGTGTTGTTGTTTACCTGCACCATGGTGTCCTGATAATTTCCTACATTAAAGTAGTGGTATTCTGGTTACCGTTCAGTTTGTAATCATATCAGTAAGATGGATCCAAAAATTACTAAGAAAACCCAGGATACTCTGGGGAAAATTATCAAGAAGCCCCCTCTGACAGACAAACTGCTGGGGAAACCACCGTTTCGATTTCTTCATGATGTTATGACCTCGGTAAGTCATCGACACTTCATTCATCGAAAAGTCTTAATTACCACTGCATAGATTAGCCAAAATGCCTATTTAAATATAATGAATCCTGGAGTCCATAGGACATCAAAGGACCACATTTTTTAACTCAAGAACTGCAAACCACGTATGTATATAACAGGTAAAGCAAATCCCTGCATTCGACCCCTGTGTTTATTCGTGGGGTTCGTCGTTGCGCTGTGATATTTCTCACCATATCACTTAAAACTATAAACTTGAGGTTTATCGGCCTCAGTTTTGTCAAATTATCGCCATAATAAATTTGCACAACTCAATAGACATTCTTCACAATGTAAAGTTAAAGGGAAACTTTACCTAATAGAACAGTGAGAAATTCCATACTCAAAAATGAAATCCTCTTCAATGGAAGAGAAGAGCAGAAATGAAAGGCCACATGGCCCACTCAAGTCCTCTCAAGTGGTCTGAAATCACAATTAAAAAAAACTATATGATGATCTGAGAGAGTATCATGCAGTATCTTTGTTTATACCATATTGAATAATAATGCAGACTCCCCTGACTTCTTAACCCACTCAACAAGTTTCGCGTCAACGAACAATCAAGCTCTTGAGAGTACAAGTGAGCTATAATTGCTATGAATGAAAGCTAAAGTAGCCTATGTAT
>JBCEWB010000009.1:750290-766280 GCA_039654565.1 Peronia peronii | reverse complement strand
TTGTTTGGTGACATTTGAATTTGGCACCTCTGTGACCCTATCTTAAGTCCCATGTTTTGGCAAAGGGTCATAGAATGTGTTTATGATATAGCACAAAACTAAAGTATTTATGCAGAACAAAAAGCTGAAAAAGCCAGAGACCAGCAAAAAAAATTATCACAACTGAATAAAAAATTTGTTTTGCTAGTAAAGTGGGAAAATGGACATGTTTGATTACTGCATGGTATTTGCTCTCTTACAACTCTGTCTGCCAAGTTAGAAACTAATTACAAAACAGCTGTCCTCGGGCAGATGGAAGACATACAAACAATGAGTGAGGGACTGGTTCTAACAACAATGATATCACAACTGTACACAATGTCACTTACAGCTTTTGCTGCGTGCTCCTGACACAGGGGCAACTCATGCCGCAGGTCGAAGGAAGGGAGGCAGCACTGTACATTGTTGGCAAATTTGGCCGTGCAGAAGTCAAACAGTTGTTGATTAATGTTATAGGTAATGTCTAGCCTTAGTTAAGGCCAAATCGGAATTGATCAACACTGATGCAAATTTGCTTACTTTTTCTTTCTGCTTCCTTTTTTTTTTTTTTCACTCAACGATATATCTTTGAACAAAAAATAAAAAAAAAGACTATCTAGTTCCTTTGAAATACAGCCGTCACTGTTGTAAGAAAATCTCTTATCTTTGTCTGACATTTGTAACAGAAGGAGCAAAGAAAAAATGATCCACAGTTTGCCAGTGTAACAGCCTTAAGCGCAAAAGAAGTCTAAACCCAAGAGTACAATCTTGGAACATTGGTATATCGAATTTGCAGAGTAACTTCTAGCCAAAAGGTGGATAAAATGAATTTGAGAATACCAAAATTTCAGAAATGCACAGTTAAGCATTTTGCTTCTAAAGCCAATGTAATATTTCATGTCATGGAAACACGATTACATATATACATGCAACTGTCATGGTGTTTGCTACTTCCATAACTACAACATCCCTGAAATTCTGTGAACAAATATGCAGCGACAAATTCTACAAGGTACACAAAAAACTTAATAAATAAAAAAAATTTTTTGTGTCTCTTGTAACTTTGTCGCTGCTGATTTACATGTCTGGAGAATTTCAGGGACAAACAGCCTTATGCTTGCTGATAACAAAAGGATACGTTTGATACAATGGTTGGCATACGGCAGGCACTGATTCTTGCACTGGCCTTCCTTTTCATTCTTGTGACAGCAAGTTTTCTTGACTTGTAATCTTTTCTGTAATCTGAAAAATAAGATAAGATAAGATAGATCATATGAGGTGAGATGAAATGAGATGAGCTACAATAAATTAAAACTTTATTTGTCCTCAATATATTCCTTCGAGTAATAGAAATTTATAAGAATAATAGGATCTGAACATTAATGTAACGTGTCAAAATCCTATGAGATGCGATACAATAAAATCAGGTGCTCGTCAAACTGAGGCAACTGGAGAAATCACGTGTTTTTCAATAGTGAATGAATTTTTAATGCAATTTATTTTCTTCACAGAACCCTTCTATATCTATCTAAAAATGCAATTCAGAGTCAAATTTGCGGAAATAGACTGGGTAAAAGCCCAAAAATTGTTATTAAGTGGCATGACTTAATAAGGATTAACAAAAGTGATCAGCCATTTTCTCACTAAATTCAGCTTCAGCAACAGGTCATCCTGTCGTCTTTAATTGCCAATATCTCGATTTCTACTTAAGATAGAGCACAATTCACAGAAAGGTGAATTAATAATCTTCACAGCGATACCAATAACTCCATATGCTTAAAATTTTTGACGAGCGTCTGATTTCATCGTGTCGCATCTCCTATCATATCATACATCAAGCAACATGCAGTCTTTCCTGATTTACCCAAAAAATAATACAGTTGCAATAAATTACAATTACAGTCTTGTTTTCATGTTTAACCCTACAAGTATCGAAGGGTCTATCTTGTCAAAAAGCTCATGTTCATAAATTGCCTTGGACTTCCCTTAGAAATGGCACCCAGTGTGACAAGGTACTCAGATCTTCACACATTTATTTCTAAAACCTCTATGTACATGATATGGTATACTAATGAAAATGAGGTTATGTGAGCTTTTATAGAGTGACATAATTAAATGCTCATATAACCTCATTTTCATTAATAACACTGATCAAATTAATGCACTTCCTATCCAGGAGCTCCCTGTCTGTGGACATAATGAATTTAAACAGTGACGAGGTAAAGTTCTGTACTTTAATTTTGGTTTGTTATGTATTTTCTTTTCAGGCCTCGATATAGGAGGCTATCTGTTTTAGGAAGTACACATATTAAATTTGTAAAAAAGGTAAACACAAAGGTAAAATGCCTATTTTCAATAAAACAAAACATTTGTTTAATTGGAATATCAATATACAAGACTTTCAATATGATATTCCACCACGTATGATGCAGAATTCGGCGCCCTTTGCAAAGATCCACATAAATTTGATGCACTGGCTCCACAAAAAAAGATGATAGCCAGTGGTACTTCCCATGTGTCCAGACTTTATGGACACTCTGTATTTCTGACCAAATGAGTTCTGCTACCAGATTCCATATTATGACATCAAGCTTTTGTAACTACTTTTTACATTTTTGCGTGGCGATTCCATTTTCAACAAGCAGCACTTGCAAATAGCTCGTAAATATTTCCTGATCCATCCATATTAAACTTTCAATGAACTCTTCTCTGAAAATATATAAATATCTATGTTCCAACAAATTTTCCCCACTTACTTCCGCTTGGATTTCTTTACATGCGAGATTTGCCAGAGAGTCCTGACGGCACAGGCTGCACTGTCTCGGGCTGTGCGTATGAGCGCCAGAGTGGCCTGATTGCTGTTTCTCCGCAGTAGCCTGTTGCTCTTGCAAGCACTCCTAGCCTGGCACCACTGCCGACGTAGCCTGGTCTTCAGCAGTGACAGCTTGGTAGGTCGCATTCCCATTGGCACATCGTTCTCTAGACTGGGGAGGGGGAGGGGACACAGAGAGATTAGTCAGGTTCTTGTTGGAAAGTTTGAGGTATTTTTTTTCACATAAATTTATTGCCCCAGCAGGCAAAATAAGTCACATGTCACAGAAGGCTTCAATTTTACTGACCATGGGGTCACAAAATGTTACTGACCATGGAGTCACAAGATGTTACTGACCACGGGGTTACAAGATTTTACTGACCATAGAGTCACAAGATTTTATTGACCATGTGGTCACAAAATATTTCTGACCATGGAGTCACAAAATCGTGCTGATTATGGGCCACAAGATTTTACTGACCATGGGGTCACAAGATTTTACTGACCATGGGGTTACAAGATATTTCTGACCATGGGGTCACAAAATGGTGCTGATTATGGGCCACAAGATTCTACTGACCATGGGGTTACAAGATTTTGCTGACCATGGGGTCCTGAGATGTTACTGACTATGGGCCACAAGATTTTATTGATCATGGGGTCACAAAGATTTTACTAACTGTGGGTTCACAAAATGTTGCTGATTATGGGCCACAAGATTTTACTGACTATCAGTTCAAAAGATTTTACTGATCATCCGGTTACAGGAGTTAACTGACCACTAGATCACAGGAGTTAATTAGGAACATGACTGTCTTGGCACACAAGATGCTGATACTGTCATCCAACTGAAGCACACTTCTATGCAATTAACGATGCTCAGATTTCACATGGGTCTCTCCAATGAACTCTCCAACTGCTTTGAGTCAATTCCATTTTGGACAAGATGAAAGGATTCTGGAGAGTTGTAAGTGCTTGTCATCTCTACATCTAAAATTTGGGGCTGAATTAATAATTCTGTGAATGTGGGGAAAATCCAGGCGGAAAATGTCATGCACCAACATACAAAAAGCACTAGACAAATTGCTTCACATAGTCACATAAACAAGCAGAGTATATTCTGACACTTGGGTAATAGTTCAGTTCAATTACACACGACACTTATTTAGCAATGCCAATGGATCCCTGATGCTGCAGGGAATAAAACTGGCTTTAGCGCAGAATTTGACTCTCACACTGCAGTTCATCTGCCTACAGCGCCTGTAACCACTGATGCAATATTTTCAAGAAATATGCCTTCTCAATGGCTAAAGCTGACTCCAACATTTTAATGACTTCACAACAATGCACTCACTCTTCTTCATCATCGACTTCTTCATCAGATGAGGCAGAGAATACCTCCTTCTGCCATGGCAGCATATCTCCATCTTCATCTTGACTGTCATCATCAGAGCTACACAAATCTATGTGAGAAACAATGTTGAACCATGTAATTACTACTGATAACCACTGATGTGTAACAAAAACATTTTTTTTTTTCAAATCAAACACAATAACTTTATCAAAACTTTTCTCATGATTCACTGTTTTACAAAGAAATATAATTAAAGAGTGACTTGTGCCAAAACACAGTATCAAGGATATTCTGAAGTTAAAGAAGGTATATCAAGATGTTAAATAATGGAAATCGAACAATCAAAAGCTGTCAAAAATATCATTGGTAAGCACAGATATTGACAACAAACTGTAAATGATACTTACATGGTCCCACCATAGAATGATTGTTGATTTTCCTCTTGGCGTAAAAAGAATACAATTCAACAGCCAAGTCACTCTTTAATTTTTGCTTTGCAGCTTCTGAAGCCAAGATGCCTGTCAATTTGTGGAGTTTGGTGTGGGGGACTACTGGCTTCGTGGTCACAGATGTGCTTGTACTGGAGGATGTAGTCATCTTCGATAGCTGTACACTTTGCAATGTTGACGGCGTGGCTACTTTTGGTGGTACTGCTGGAGGCACATACGGCGGAGGTGGAGGTAAACTTAAATGGGCGGCAAGCGTGTTGGGAGATGGAAGCATATGTGGCCGAGGAAGTCCAGTTACTGGATCGATACTCAGATGCTTGGTATTCATGTTCAACATCGGATATAAATCAACATTGGCAGGAGGTAGGGCTGAAGTCATGTGACTGTTTAGTGATTTGATACCTGAAAGCTGAGTGTCTAAACTCCCTGCAGACGTGGGGTAAGGGTAATTGCTTGTCGCCCCTGATGGAGTGAATGATGATGAAGATGAAGCAGGTGACGGATAGGAGGACGGGGCAGGGCTCTGGTGGGTAGCCTGACGCGGAGGGACAGTTGTGAAAGATAATGATGATGGCCCTGATGGTCCTGTTTGTGTAATGGTAGTCCGTTGTGGAGATGAATTTACCGTTTCTAATCCAGGTGTCATACTCCCTTGAGGACTAAAGGCACTGGCAGGAAGATCAGATGAGGTTAAAGACGAAGGTGTGGAAAGAGTGGAAGAGCCAGGGTATGGTGGTGGCAGCCGAGGTGGGGTGTGCGGCACCAACAGCCGGTCTGATAATCCCGTCTCGTTGACTGATGTCTGAAAGCCCATATCTTGAGCCGCCAAGGTGGCCAGAAAGGAAGTGTCCACCTGAGGTAGTGGAGGCACATCTTGAGCTGGTCGGGCCAGATCATAAGCAGTTACAGTCAAGTTTGTCGTTTGTTGAGCAGCTGCAGAAGCTTGCGGACTGAAATGTGAGGAAGAGGCAGGACTAATCACAGGACCAGGACTAGGACTATGTTCAATACCCAAACTTTGCTCTGGGCTGGACAACTGCACAGGGCTGGAGTTTGAGTCTGTCTGACTATGTTCTTGAGATTTTCTTAACTTTTCATTGATTTTGTTCTGAGCTATTTTTGTTTGTAGTTTGTTCATTGTCCGTGAGCTTTTTGCCCTACTCTTGGTGTTTGTTTTGGGCTCTGGCTTGGCCCTCATTTTCTCCAGTTTCTCAGCCAGCTCTGGATAGCATTTAGCAATCACAGAACCTCCAGAGATGCTGAGTCCACCTGAGGAACTGATGTCACTAGCAGATCTAACAAAACCCTGGCCTGATTGGAGAGACTTTCCAAGAATGCTGTCAGATGAAACTGGCAGATTTCCAGCTAGTCCACTGGATTTATTCTCACCAGGACCAACATCTGGGAAGGCATACGGGTCATCCGGGTCACCAGCAGATGGTGGAACAGGCTTGATGATGGGTGTCCCATTGTCTTTGGAAAGGCTAAATTTAGCCTTCACATTTACAGCATTTGCTAGAAGGAGTTTGCTTTCTGGCACAATTGGTGGTTTCTCCTTTTTCTTCCTCTCCTTCTTCGGCAGCATTCCCAGAACTTGCATGTGGTTGTTGCAATACCTAATAAAACATGAAAGTTGTCGATGATTGTGGATATGAGAAATAATTTGTTTATTGCATCTCCATGATAACATACCAAAAAAAAATGATTACTTTCTACCCACATAGTGGAAAGATTACTCTCTAAATCTGGCATATAGAAATTTTTCTACCAGTAAAAGCTAACAGTCAGAAAATTTTTTTTTTTTTTTATTTTAGGAAAATAAAACAAAAAAAATATATTGTAGTATAATGATAGGTTGTGATTAATGATCTTAGAAATAATTTCATAAATACCAACAATACAAAAAAAATATAAAAAATGAAAGGATACTGAAAGTAAGCAGATTAAAACATCAGGACAGAACTTCACACGTTGATCTTCTCAAGAACATCTGCCCAATCAGAAGAATCAGACTGTAAATGATGCTGTTTTCAGATTCCATTTATAGCTGGACATGCCTTGGCATATTCAAAAGATGATTTCATTCAGCTTTGCCTGTTGTATTTTTTTTTTCCATGCACTGCTCTAATATTATAAAATTCTGCAATGGCTATCATTATTTTACATACCAAAGAATTACCACAAGTCACGCAGCAAACAGTCATTGATACTAGAAGAATGGAAATCATTTCATGCTAAATCAATAACTTTTTTGTTTTGTTTTCTTGTTATGTAGCTCACCATATACATTGCTAGCCTTGCACTGCCTATTCCTTCACTGTCCCAGAAAAAGAATAAAAGTACAAAAGAAAACACATCCAAAGTCCAGTTCCATCAATACCAAAACACAGGAGATTCAAATAAAATAACCTCCATTTCCACTTACTCATTTATAGTTAGTCGTTAAAATGTTTTCCCATTGATTTGTCATGCACATGCAATGGTTTCTTATTCTGACAGACTTCTTACCTTCTCTCTTCATGTTTGGGAATGGCTTGTGTGCACATCTGATTGCTGGATTTTGCAACATATGCACATCTCTTAAAAGGTGCGGTAGGGTCTTCCAGTATGTGCCGCACACAAAATCCATAACCATTAAGACGTCGCTGGTTGCAAAGCTTGCCACTGAAGGAGCACAACAACTTTTTATCCGTGCTGGAATAATGAATGTTTTTTCCTTCGTACATTGTACGCTGTGCTCTCGTCCAGATGCATAAATCATACCAGAGATGGTCCCATAGCAACCTGGAAGTAGCAAATCAGAAAAATAGGTAACACCAACTGTTTGAAAAGAAGGATGGACAAAATGACAGTTTAAACTTTAAAAGAACTGAGATGTAGTAAATAATGGACTGAACACATGACATGTATTGGTACAATGACTCCCAACATTGATCAGATTCAGTGATATAATTAAGTTGTCATAAAATTCTTTCCCTAGCTTTCCATAGCAGTACAATGGGGAAAAACAACTGCTCAGTCTCACAAAAATGTATGGAAGTAATTGTATGGAACTGATGATTACTTTGCCACAAAGTCAACTCTAAATGTGAATATCTCAGCACAGAAAGAATCATTACCAAATAACTTCTCCACCAAAGCAGAGTTACTCTCCATTCAATTCCCTTTCCTTGATGCTGCATATGAAGAATTTTATACATCAGCCTCATTTCACCTATGTGATAGGTAGCCTGCATCCTCTTCACACAAAATAAAAAATCCACAAAAAAACTATGATTCTTAATGATGGCTTGTTGTAGGATCCAATTATAGATGTGTGGGATCCCATTTATTGACTAGAGCTATGTACAGTTAAAACATACTAATGAATTGCTAATCAATGGTGCATCATTGCAAAAAGTGATTTCCTTCTAGTTGCCATTGCAGTCTTTAGCCTATGTAAAACCTTTCGAATAAATTACAGTAAAGGAACCTGAGATTCATTTCTGTATTAATAATGGCAACAACTTTTTACTAGAATATACTTCACAAAAACATATAAATCTAGATCTAGATGAATAGATAGCAAAATAAAGTAAAAGGTAATCAAAGTGTTCGCAATTAGGCTAGATCTAGATCTCATCTAGATCTAGTCTAGTACCTGCATCCTCCAAATCCACATTGTATTTCACTCTGTTCCACAACAGTAAGTACTAACACCTCAGGTAAAAGTACAAGAACAATTGTCAGTGTACAAGTGTATATGTGAGATAATTTAGCCTAACTAGGATCTGATCTAAATGATCAGTACGAAGAGCTTTGTCTCTCATCCCATTAAGAACATTTGGGAGATGAAAGTGTAGCTCCTACATTGAACCAACGGTTATTGTTTCCATATTATTTAGTGAATAAATGTATTTAGAGATACAAGCCAAGACATAGAAATGAACACATAATAGAGATCCATTAGATGGCGATGACTATTTTATGAACTCTCTATTCCACATAAGAGAAATCATATTGATTTGGTATGTTTGTTTTGAAATGAAATTGCTATCGATAACAGGTCACTTTGTTTTTGATTGAAAAGTTGGACTATTCTAGGGTTGTAACAAGATACTGGACAATTCAGAATCGTTTTCCTGGACTATTCTTGTGTAGTCATAATTTACAACAAATAGAATGCTCACAATCTCTTTGAGTTGTCTCTTTTCTCTTTTTCTACCCATTCATCAGTTTTGCAAATTCGCACTTCCGCGATTGCTACTCACAGCGCAAGTGCGATAACCCAGTTTCCCACGCTATGACTGATTCACTTCAAAATTAGGACGAGCTAAGAGCTAACGATGGCATTGGCAGACAAAAGATTCTTCTTACCGTGATTTATTTTGAAAAATATGTAACGATGATTCAAGGCAGAATAAATTGACTAAGCAAAAAGGTCTATCCAAAATGGCGGCCTGAATTTGCGTGTAAATTTATTCCCCCTACCGAAAATAGTTGAGGTTCGGAAGGAGAGGTTCGGTCGTGCAATCTTTGTCCCATTAGTATGGCAAAAAAAATGCCTTTTGAATCATGAAATATGCCCAGACTGCTAGAGTAAGTGACATATATTTCCCCCACTTTAATTTTTCACGACAAAAATGTGAAGACAATATCAACCGTACATTTATTGATGGTTGCGCAGTTATCTACATCATCCCTCCGCTTAAAAAATAGGTAGGACACATCGCCATTAGTACACCTCTCACTAACATTGCTTGTTGAAACCGAACGGTTAGGGGTTTGATCAGAGGGTCGATTGATCGATGCAGTATCAAAAATTCATATGAAATAAGTCGTTTAAAAATTGGGATTGCAGCCACAAACTGCAAGTAGTACCGGCGTCAAGTCTGCGGGGCCCTTGGGCCACACAGCGCAGACTCGATGCAACACCACCTTTTGATCAAGTGCTAAATTTAGTAACACAAGAATCCGTTATGGTGCATACTTTTAACGCATGGTTATGCAGTTAGAAGTGAGATATCAGCTAGGTGTGGCGTCTTAAATTACAGAGGAATGATTGCTGTAATGCACTGTGCAATGGAAAACAATGTTTCGCTTGTTTTTGTGAAAGATAATAATGATTAAAAGTTGGCAAAATACACGGCATTTTGGCCTGAAAGTGACCTGGGAAAGGAGAAAAAACTACGCAATATGATTGGTCGAAATGGGAATATCCCTGTGTAGCGTGTTCACTTATTGGTTTGTAAGTAGTGCGGGAAACTTGGAACACACGGTAATCTTTGACTGCAATAAAGAATGTCGCGTCTTTCCGACACGTGTAATAGTAACTGGCCGACAACTAAGAGATGAATGAGCGTGAAAAGTACAACATTATCCATATCATTGCTTTCTTTCATGTAATAAACACTGAGAAATTGGGTCAAGGGTGCGACATGAAGCCAGTTGTTAGCATGGGTTTAGGGGTAGATCGATTTCTTTTCGTGGCACTCTCAGATTCTTATAAGGGACACTGGCTGTCAGTTACCAAGTGTTTGTTATAGTCGTTCCCATTCGCGTGCGGTGTGTCGAAGCATGACGTGTCGTGTTGTACGCCCCCAATTGACACTTGCACCACCGGGCCACTTCGGACACAGTGAGATACAACTGGAAAAAGTGGGACCCAGGCTACCATTGTCAACTTGACGAGTTTTGTAACATGCGAATCAGTGGGCTCACCGGTGCAGAGAGCAGGCGATGTACATTGTTTTTGTCTTGCTGCAGGCGGCGCGTTGCTCCATATCGGCGCAGTGGGGCAATGCTCATCGCAGTGTGGTCTGACCCCAACATGCAAGGCCATAGATGATAGTTTGGATGAACCGGTCGTTAGCCTACTGTTGTTGAGAGAGGCGGGCCGGTTGTATGTGTATGTGTTGCTCTGGGGGAGGGGAGGGAGGAGAGCAAGGCAGAATGAAAGCCATACTAATCAGCACGGGCGTTTAAGACACGCATGAGCGTTTATTACGATTAAGAAAGAAGTATGAAATGACGGATCTTCTCTGCACTTCCATGCTTTGTTTGATATATATTTTATATATTCATACACATAATCTTTATATCAAATGTGTATGTATATATATGTGTGTGAATGAATATTGTGAGTGAGAGAAACTATTTGTGTGTGTGTGTGTGTGTTTGGTTGTGTTTATGATATTTAAAAATATATTTTAGTAAAGATGTAGTGATAGGCCGAAATAGGCGTCTTTTTTTTTAATTTTTTTATCAGTAACCCTAGCCTACCGGCACATGGCAAGTCCTCCTGCCCTCTGATTCTTCTGTGTTTTCTTCTTTGCTGTTACACCTACTACTACTAAGCCTACTATTATTACTTTTACTACCACTTCTACTATTAATATTGCTACTGCTGCAACTACAATCACTACTACTACTACTACCACTACTACTATTACCACTATTGCTGCTGCTACGATAACAACTACTGCTGTTACTGTTGTTGTTCCAACTATTTTATTATTATTACTACTGATATTATCAATTCTATCACTAATATTATTATTTATTTATTATTTGAATGCAACTTCCTCCTCTGTGAAAGTCATTCTCTTACATGTGCGGTACACCAAATACAGAATGTACTCAAAATGATGTAGCTATGCAGCAGCAATATGCTGATTTCTATTCTCTTCTGTCCTTCCTCCTCTCTGCCTCCCCCTCTCTTTCTCTCTCTCTCTCTCCATTCTCTCTCCCCCTTTCTCTCGTTTATCCCTCATCCTCTTCTGTTTCGCCCTTTCGTGTATTAACCACGTACTAGCATCGTGTATCGGTGCTGGTAAACAACAGACTACACCTAGCCAATAAAGTTAGGATGGGATGGGATTTATTGAGACGGGGGCCTATTGTGATATTTTGAGTGGTTTTATTTTTAGCACTAGATGTGTCAAGGGAACATTCGGTCATGGACTGGACTCGCTCATCCAACTCTCCATAAGCCTTTGTAGTAACACGAAACTCTTTTTATATCATCTTACTGCACTAACTTCCATTCTTAAAACATGAATATTTCCCTGATCGTTTCTGTTGAAACTTTTTGGGTTAAGGAAAAAGCTGTAAGAGCAATGGCTGCTATTGCTAGAATATCGGATTATTGTAACGGGAACAAGACTAATTAGCACATGAAGAAGGACTCGCTGGGATAGGGGGCGGGTTGAAAGGCGTAATTATAACATAACTGTAACTTTAGGAGACTTGTGATTGGGGGCAGGAGAAGGGGGAAAGAATCCAGGACTTGGACTGCAGGAACTTTGAAAACAAGAACTGCTGGAACAGCAGACCGCTGGTACGGTATAACAACGCCAAAGATACGGAACTATTAGGAAAGGGGTTGCTCGCACAGGAAACTATTGTTGGTGTTACGAGAGGAAGCTTTCTAACTGCTATCAACTGTAAGGAAGTTAATCTCACACTTTGAAGGCAATCACTGCAGCTGTCCTTTTCTCTTCTGATAAAGCGTCGCATGTGCAAAAACTCAAACTGTACAGTCGTCCCTCGCTATCTCGCGGTTCAGCTTTCGTGCCGTCACTGTATCGCGGGTTTTCAATATGTACAGCATCCTAGCATAGCCTAACCTAGCCTTATACGTTTACGGGAGCACAAAAGAAAAATTCATAAATACCAAAGTGTTTATAGGAAGGTGAGGAAGAGTAATACAGTAGATGGAGGGGTGATACCAGTATGGTAATGTATGTAATTAACAAAATAAACATAATGTCCCTACTTCGCGGATTTTCGCTTATCGCGGACAGTTCGGGAACCTAACACCTGTGATAAACGAGACAGCACTGCTAAAAAAAAAAACAACAAAACTTTCAATCTGTTACTTCGTATAGACATATATGTATGTATTTTACAACGTCCGTATTTCTTCAAGATACAAACATGGGACTGAGAATAAAAGATGTGTTATGACGTCAGGGATTCGAATCTGATAAAAACCTAATTTGACCTAGATATGCATATGTGACGTTCTGCCAGAAGGGGGCCGAGCGGTCGTGGCACAAGAAAACATCACACTTAACAATGGCTGACAGGCTTGTCTCTTTCAATATTATCGTAGTGCAACAAAATGGCTTCGTCATCAATTTAATAAGTTATCGGCACATTCAAAATTAAATAGGCTTTAACTTTCTGCAGTATTAAAGACCAATGTATTGTTTTTTTCTTTTACTAAAATTTGCATTTTGTTCGCTGTGTGGTTAAAGTAAGATCGCAAAACAACATCGTGACTTTCTTAAACACATGGTTTTTTCCTGTTGTTAAAGCATGTTGGAAGACGTCTCGAGGTGGAGGTAAATGCAGCCACACTGTCACCACCAGAACCGAGGAAATAATTGGTTGTACACTCTGCCCTCGAGATAACCTCCACCAGGAGGTTGAAAGACGTTTGTAGAACGTGACGTAACTCTGCCCTCTCCGATCGACAATCGTTATTATATAAGACTAGAGTAGCCAAGCTGTGTGTGGCCTAGGGGTTAGGCTTCTGCTCCTGGGCGAAAAGCTTACGTCGCGGATTCGAAATTCAAATCCTACCAGAGAATGGGAAAGATTAAAAAATTATAATTTTTTTTTTTTTTTTTTAGTGATTCAAAGGTCCCATGGCTTCTTGTATAAGAAAGCTCCTCGTTTAGCCTTCTCGAATAAGGGCAAATATATTTCGAAAGTCCCGTATGGACGTTACGTACATCAAATAACCTTTGCAATTAAAACACACGATGAAGATTAGACGGAGGCGCCGATGTCCAGGCATAATTTCCCAAATCCAAATATCTACCCACAAAAACTGCCACCAAACTGGGTGAACATTTAAAGCGGGTTTTCAATATGTACAGCATCCTAGCATAGCCTAACCTAGCCTTATACGTTTACGGGAGCACAAAAGAAAAATTCATAAATACCAAAGTGTTTATAGGAAGGTGAGGAAGAGTAATACAGTAGATGGAGGGGTGATACCAGTATGGTAATGTATGTAATTAACAAAATAAACATAATGTCCCTACTTCGCGGATTTTCGCTTATCGCGGACAGTTCGGGAACCTAACACCTGTGATAAACGAGACAGCACTGCTAAAAAAAAAAACAACAAAACTTTCAATCTGTTACTTCGTATAGACATATATGTATGTATTTTACAACGTCCGTATTTCTTCAAGATACAAACATGGGACTGAGAATAAAAGATGTGTTATGACGTCAGGGATTCGAATCTGATAAAAACCTAATTTGACCTAGATATGCATATGTGACGTTCTGCCAGAAGGGGGCCGAGCGGTCGTGGCACAAGAAAACATCACACTTAACAATGGCTGACAGGCTTGTCTCTTTCAATATTATCGTAGTGCAACAAAATGGCTTCGTCATCAATTTAATAAGTTATCGGCACATTCAAAATTAAATAGGCTTTAACTTTCTGCAGTATTAAAGACCAATGTATTGTTTTTTTCTTTTACTAAAATTTGCATTTTGTTCGCTGTGTGGTTAAAGTAAGATCGCAAAACAACATCGTGACTTTCTTAAACACATGGTTTTTTCCTGTTGTTAAAGCATGTTGGAAGACGTCTCGAGGTGGAGGTAAATGCAGCCACACTGTCACCACCAGAACCGAGGAAATAATTGGTTGTACACTCTGCCCTCGAGATAACCTCCACCAGGAGGTTGAAAGACGTTTGTAGAACGTGACGTAACTCTGCCCTCTCCGATCGACAATCGTTATTATATAAGACTAGAGTAGCCAAGCTGTGTGTGGCCTAGGGGTTAGGCTTCTGCTCCTGGGCGAAAAGCTTACGTCGCGGATTCGAAATTCAAATCCTACCAGAGAATGGGAAAGATTAAAAAATTATAATTTTTTTTTTTTTTTTTTAGTGATTCAAAGGTCCCATGGCTTCTTGTATAAGAAAGCTCCTCGTTTAGCCTTCTCGAATAAGGGCAAATATATTTCGAAAGTCCCGTATGGACGTTACGTACATCAAATAACCTTTGCAATTAAAACACACGATGAAGATTAGACGGAGGCGCCGATGTCCAGGCATAATTTCCCAAATCCAAATATCTACCCACAAAAACTGCCACCAAACTGGGTGAACATTTAAAGCTGAAATAATCCCATTTTCTTAAGACTGAAAGACTAAATACATAATAATAGTTAGCAATATGTTATATCACAGACCCTATATAAGTAAAACTATGTGACATAGGCTCATAAGTCACAGACAACACACTACAGTCTACAGCACTCTGATAAAACGCATTTCTTTCATTACCTTTTCACCACAAGTGCTTTCGCTCCCAACTAGTCAATGAATGCTTTAACGTTCGTAGTTTGTCTGCTATGAGTTAATCAGGGAGATTGCAAACCTAAATCTCCCCCGCGGAACCCAAGGGTATTTAAGTAGGTTTCTGCTCCCACCCGCAGACGGGGGACGCAGTGGCTCTGTAGTTTAGCGTCTGCTCACGGAGAAAACGGGCTGGGATCGATTCGCGGGTCCTGCATCGGGGGATGGAAGGACACGAAGATCGAAAACCCGCATTTTTTTCATTGACTCAACGGTCCCCCGGCTTCCAGTGGGTAGAGAAGCCCGACGTCTCGCCTTCTCGGATAAGGGCGAATATATTTCGGAGGTCCCGTGTGTACGTTACGCACATTAAGTAACTCTTGGCAGTTTAAAATCGATGAAAAAGTAGGCTGAGTGCCGCTGTCTGGGCAAAATTTCCAAATTCCAAATTTCTACCCAAAAAAATTCTCAGCAAAAATTGGCAAATTCTAAAAAGCCGAGATAATCCTACTTTCTTTAGATTGAAAGGCTTAAGAAAAACAAACAAGCTGCATTCTTTGCATGAAACTTACTTCATGAAATATTCCAGAAAAATCATGATATATAAAGGCAATGTTTTCTTCCTAGTTTCATAATTTTATCCATTTTTTCCCTTTTTTATAAAAAAATAATTTTTTCGAATGAAAGAAGTAAATTGATTTGTTTTGTCTTTGATAATTCGATACTTCGTGGCAACTGGGGTCAAAACTTCCAGTTGTACTCTAAGGACCGGGGGAGACCCATCTCAGAGGAACAGCATTGGCTAATCAGAAGCGCGAATTCTAACCACTAAACGGCCGAGGTACTATTGACTGATTGATTGGATCTATAAATGTAGTTCTTCACTAAAGGTCTCCATTCTGCTTATTTCCCACTGAAAATAAAGTGAAGTCAATAAAATAAAGTAATTTAAAATATCCATCAAGAAAGATAAACAGATTATAGATAGATAGATAGATAGATAGATAGATAGATAGATAGATAGATAGATAGATAGATAGATAGATAGAT
>JBCEWB010000009.1:738910-750190 GCA_039654565.1 Peronia peronii | reverse complement strand
CGTTAAAGAACCCTTGGCAGTTCAAAATCGATGAAAGAGTAGGCTGCGTGCCGCTGTCCAGGCAAAATTTCCAAATTACGAATTTCTACCCACAAAATTTCTCAACAAAAATTGGCCACTTCTAAAAGCCGAGATAATCCTACTTTCTTAGAATTGAGAGGCTTAAAAAATAAATACTCTGTGGGCAGCGAAAGCCCGCCATTCGTGGGATGTCTTCCATGGAATACCATCCTCGACGTTCCAGGGGTGACATCTCTTCTGTCTGTTCTTGCCCCTGCTTTTTTTTTTTTTTTTTTGTCCCGCTCTCTTTCCTCTCTTCTTTTTGACGTGCAAACGTATCTTATGGTGTTTGGCGCAATTTAGCCGTGATCGTGCTGATGTGCCGTTAAACCCCAACACAAACAAACAAACAATCGTATCCTCTCATCCCCCAGGATCCGCGAGTCTAACCCGCAACCCACAACTTAAGTTGTCCACCAAGGAACAGACTCCAAACCACATGGCCAAGGCGACCCCTTACCCTCATTACCGGTACTTTATGGTGTTAATTTATGTTATACATGTAATTTCTTTCATTTTTGTTTGTTTTGTTTTCTTCTATTTTGGAAACGTGAGCGGCGTACAGGATAATTTAGACGGAGCTGAGGGTGAGACGGGAGACCCGTGCACTGTGTTAGCGTCATAAAGGCGTGATTCTTGTAGATCTAGGCAATGGAAACGAACTAACCTGGGCAGGGTAATGTAGACAAGCAATGGGGGATCGCTTTGACATGCCCTATTTCTTTCCTCTGCCAGATTCAAGAGGTACTGAACAAGCACATAAAAAAGAAGAAAAAATCACTTGTATGCTCTTTCAGTGATACACGTCATCAAAAGAAAAAATAATAAATAAATAAATGAATAAATAAATGAATAAATAAATAAATAAAAGGAATATATTTTCTTCTTACTTCTATAATTTTATCTTTTTGTATCAATCTTTTGAATGACAAGAAGTAAAGTTATTATTATTACAAGTATTATTATTTTCTTCAGTCCACAGCTCACTCAACATCTCTTGTGTCTGGCAAAGGGAAGTAACTAAAAGGACTGGTCACAATGATCTCCCGTTGCCCATGTTGCACGTCTCCCCCTCTCCACGTCGTTGATGAATCCAAAGGAACAGCAAGGCTGTCACAATTCGGCACCGGCGCCAGCGGAGGGACTGCCAGAGCGAGGTCTCAAGCAACGTCGAATTGCCTTTGGGGCTCTGACTCAGGATTTTTCCTTGAGGTTTTATTCCTCAAGCCTAGGCGCACGTATGTTTGCCTGGTATCAAGCCTTTCCCATGACCAGGTATGCTGAAGGACAGTGGAGATTTAAAATCGGAATTTTCCTAATTATATCCACATGGGCTGCCTTCCTAGGTTGACGAGCTCCATTTGTCCAAGACACCTGGTGCAAAGGACGGCCGGTCCCTTTTACACCCGTGCACTTATATGATTCTGAGTACACTTGGCCACCTAACCTTTAAGAGCGTGTTGTGAGCATAGACGATGGATGCTGAACAATGCAATCATAGGCTGGACCAGTCGGGATAATTTACAGGCCAACAGAAAGGAGATGCTACAGAGAAATCTATGGCACAAACTAGAGACAGTGTAACAAATGAAGAGATCAGCAAGAAAATCCAGGAAGTTGTAGGATCTCATAAGAATCTCTCCTCACTGGGGTGAAGAAACTGATATATGTACATCATGTATTGAGATCTACGCGTCCCTATAAACAGGCCAGGTAACCCGATTCATTGACCATGGCCCCAGAATTTAATTCTTCTAACTGCAAGAACTGTATTACGTTGTCTGGACAACTTCGTTCTAAGACGACGAAATTTCGGTGAGCGAAACTCAGATCGGATGACTCCTGTTAACTTTGTATGCACGGTGCTCACAGATTTGGCGGCCTTTTCTTATTTTTGGCTATTTTTGTAAATATTAAATATTTTTTCATGATATTAGATTTTGATGAATGCTTTTTATATTACTGATTTTTGTTTTATTAATTCCTGTCTCATTTTTGCCATTATGATTTATATTA
Source organism: Peronia peronii (assembly GCA_039654565.1). Lineage (NCBI taxonomy): Eukaryota > Metazoa > Mollusca > Gastropoda > Systellommatophora > Onchidiidae > Peronia > Peronia peronii. The sequence continues at coordinate 748,114 of JBCEWB010000009.1, read as the reverse complement.
ATGACATTTTTAAAAATCGGCAATTTGGCCGCCTGTTACTAGTTTTGGCGCAATGGCGTTCAAATCTGGTCCATGTAACTGTCAGCCTTCAATGACTACCGAGTGTTAGGCCTGTTGTAAGATCGCCTTGATTGAGATGGTATAGTCAGTGCGGTAACACTTTCAACCTCCTGCGAGTGGTGATCTCGACAGGATCAACCTTATGTCAGGAGTCCTGACCATCAGGCCTTGCAAAAATATCTTACAAAACCAATGCACAAACACAGTCGGAGACAGTTGCAGAAGAGGAAGGTAAAGCAAGAGATAGGAAGACAGCGACTGAGAATGGACAGGAATGAGGTTGGCTGGTTCTCAAAGAGCAGTACTTGACAGACAGACAGGGTTGAGGAGATTGATGGTCTCATCTTCAAAAGCGTCTCTAAGGCACTCGCAGAGGTCAAAAGTCAAATGATAGGTGAAGGTGAAGGATAAATACATGTATAGTATTGGTATTCACATTATTCTCTTCGTTGTTGAAGGCACATAATGAACTGGGGTTCCCAACTGGTGGGTCGCGACCCCCAAAAGATGAATAGAAGGGGTTGCGAAGCCTTGGCAGGGGGGATCTCGTAGCCTTGCTAGAAGTGGTTAGAAACAAATTAATTAATTCAATTCATCAATTACATTTTTTAATACTCATATATTTTTTGTTGTTTTTGTTTCAGTGTTTCTGTCCCTCTCCATCACAGAAGATAAAATGTAAATGAAGATAGTAGGGGGTCACGTGGGTTTCAAGCTTTTGCCGGATAGAGAGTCGCGAGCAGAAAACGGTGGGAACCACTGATGTAGAAGTAATGTACAGTGCAGTCCACTTAAAGTCAACTTACCTAAAGTTAATTTTTGCTTTAAAGTCAGTCCTTGGCAGCCCTAATACTTTCTTTTTCTTTTAATTAAGTCAACCGCTCCTTTTTTTTTTTATTTTTTTGGCCCAAACGGGCTGGCTTTAACTATCCTCTGCCTTTAACTACCCTCAACTGTATTTTGACAACATGGCTCATGAACATGGTATTTTATAACACAATGATTTGTTTCCAAAGAGAGAATATGACTGTGTTGCTGTTTTTTGGGCTCTGATGATGAAACATGATCAAAGTACATGGACATGTAAACATGGCACAGACAGACAAGATCAAAACACATGTATGGATTCAATTTGTCATGTTTTTAATCAGGTAAAATATAGTAACAACTGAAATAAGAACAGAAGGAAAAAAAAAAATGCATCATGTATGAACAAGTTGTAACAGAAAAAAAAAAAAAAGAAAAGAATATTGTTACATACATGAACAAATATCTTTCTTCACTTGATAAAATGTCGAGTCAAAAATGTTCTCAACATTTTGATAACTTGAAAAAGGAAAGACTGTGGCAGAATGCTTCACAAATATTGTGCTATATACTTGATATAAAAATAACACTCGCTTTTTTTTTTATAAATGTACATTGTAAAGGGGAATAAAGAGACGTTTCACTATTTTTTTTTTTTTTTTGGATGGGGATCAATTTTTTCTTATAGTTATATATATATATATAATATATTCATCTTTTAAAATCATTCACTCAATGAGATGAATCTGATACTTCCGAAAATGAGGGCTAGTTGTGAGGATGAAACATCTAGAACTTTATGGCATGCATCAATGTTTGCTGGCATATGGGGTTCCAGTCATTCTTTCCCTTTTCAACAACACAAACAAATATTAAACGAAAAAAAAAAAAAAAATCAGTAATCAACAATGTTAACTTCATCACTGTTTCCATGGCATTGGGTTATTTACTTCTTGCAAGATGTTTCAGACATTCGGGGAGGAAAACCTGTGTTCAACCTTATCTACTTCATCCCATTTGGGTCAGATCTGGACCAAAAAACACATGCAAATTAATGCAATGTTTGCAAATAGTGCTAAAACAAAATTAGATGACAGATATTTAATGTCTCTTCAACTGCAGTCTGTTCAGCAGATTTTTAAACTTTGTATCCATGATGAGATTGATTTTTACTTAAATTACCCCACCATACACACAAAAGAAGAAAAAGAAAAGGGCGAAAAAAAAAAAAAAAGCTTCAAAATCAAACAAAATATCTTTTGAGTTATCTCCTTGGAGAGCATCTATAGGCCTTGATCTAAATCACAACTGCTTCGAAATAATGGTAGTATACATACGCCTACTTCTAATAAGAATACATGTATGCTAAATGTAACGTATTTCCAAACAATGCACTTATTTGGTGTTTTCCTGCATAAACAGGTCTCTCAAATACATCCCATACAAAATAAAAACTTGGGCTTTCAATTTGCCTGAAAGGGGGATGGGGGTGGGGGAGAACAAGGTAAAGAGGGGAGAAACTGTATAAGGGAAGTCAAAATAAAAAATAAATAAATTATAAAAACTGGGTCATCCTGCAGAAGTAAATAAACCACGCTGTCCATCAATTGTACACATTGCAATGATCTTCTGATGACTGGCAGTCTTATTTTCATACTTGTCAGGCATCCCTGTCACTCTCTGTACATCCTTAGATACCAATGTGAGTATTTAATATGGGATCACAATGGAGGATGAGAAGTGAAAAATGGGGAGAAAGAAAAAAAAAAAACACGGCAGAATGTTTCAGTACTACAGAGCTGTTCAACTGGTCCTAGACAAAAGATCAACATTATTCTTCATTTAATACACTTGTAATGAACAAGGGCTCTGTCAGAAAATTACACTTGTCCTGAGTCTTCCATACATCATTGTTTTTCCCACAAGTATGTAGTTATTCCTTACACCACAAATGATTTTACCAATAGGGAACCGCTTCTTCTGGTCATGGTACCAGTTACAAAATTTCACAAACCCGAAGTCTTATTTTGCTCTCTCCAGCCCAGTGACACATGACATTGGTCAATAAAACCTGAACATAATTTATCTGAACTTATGAGTACTTTATACAGATTATAGATCAGGATTTGATCACAAAATACAGTTTTTCACTGACAACCAATCTTCTTGATATATCCTCACTGAATTTCCAAATACAAATATTATTTCCAGCTGTAATTTGTTACTTTTTTAAAAAGCTTCCTCAGGATGCTGAGTGTTAATAGTGTTCTTGACTATTCAGATGTTTATAGCTCCCCCCCCCCCCCAGCTACTTAATTTTTTCCACTAGTCTTGTCATAGAACGGCCCCTCACACATTCCGACAAGCTACAAAAGACCAAGAAGAAAGAAGAAAAAGATCTGAATGCGAATTCCCACTCATTTATTGCAAACAATCTAATGTTTGGACAAAGACTATGTTGGTAGTTGGGGGCTAGCGCAGGACATGGATTTTCAAACACTGTAGATCTGGCCAGAGAAAATCAAGAAGTACAATATCTAAAAAAGTAAAGGATGGACATCACATTCACAATTACACACAGCACTCTTGCTTTCAACATTCAATGGCTCATCTTTCCCTCTCTCTCATCTGCAGCATACAATTCATAGCAGTCTCTGGAAGGCTTAAACAGATCAATTACATGTAAACTGCAATACAACAGCATTTTCATTCATGCATTTTTTAAAGCAAATATCCTTTTCACAAAGAACACAACCAAACACTCACACAAAAATAATTTGGTATGTAACAATTTTTTAAGCGACTTTTACAATGATAACATCACTATCATATCAAATATCTGACTTCAACATGAAATTCTGCACAAGGATGCAGAAAAAAAAAAGGAATAAAAAATTTAAAAAAAGAAAATAAAAAATAAATTGCTGTCTGGTAAACGCCATTTCTGCAACGAAAGTATATACTGTACTAAATGCAAAATTTAAATTCATACTCCTGAAGCTTTTGTTTTCTAATACCGGAAAACCACGGCCGCATTGTAAAATGGTTCAGACCAAAGAACAGGGGAGATAATTGTCGATCGCCCATGCCCATACCAGACTGACTCGGTTATTTCCCCTGAACAAGTTTTGGCCTCTGTTGAACTTTTATCCGACCCTCTTTCTCCCTTCCCCTTCCTGACACAGTTTGTTACTGGGGTCGACCAAACGCCACACGTCATTGAACTACGATAATAGTGGAACAAATAAAAAACGCCACAAGAACTTGTTGATATATGTCCACTCCTACAGGTTCCAGGACTATTTTACTTTTTTCCATAAATATATATATTATGAAATCCCGGAATTTTGACCCAGAATAAAATTATCGATCATGGAAGGCATTAAAAAAATGAAAAATGCATTATAAATGCCTCCACTGATATAATTTCACGTTCACCTATAAAAATTTCATGAATTTCAGTTGTCATGCTAGTAAATGTCTTATTTCTGCCCAATTCAACAAAGTTATATGTATTTCATTCTAAGATTCACAACCACTAGCTGAAATGTATTAAATATCTCTATTTTGATCTTACAAAGGTAGGCACTGATCTTGCCCAAGTGGCAGCTAACAATGTTTTTCTCAGCCACATTTATTTTACAATATCTGTAACTGTTTCAGGCCTTGTTTAAACCCCAAAAATAAGCAATTCCTAACAAATTTTCTACTTCACAAGCTGAAAATGCCACAAAGTTAAGATTCCATAACAGAGAGGTCAGAGAACTGTGTCTGATTTCTGTTACATTACTTAGATCATTAAATTTGCTAAAAAACAAATACCTCAAAAATGGTAATCCTTCCATAACCCATTTCTAGGAGAAAAAAAAAAAAATACAAGGAAAAGAACAATGTTATGCCATTAGACATCATTCATTCTCAGTCACTTCAAACACTGATGTACTCAGGGTCACTTACACAATGGTTGAAATCATTGCATTCCTACAACAGTTCGACATAAAAGGAGTCAACAAATGTTATGCCCCGTTACATTTCACAATTCTGTGATATTCCAATGATGCTGGCATTGTAACAAGATAGAAACTTGCTTCTTGATCATAAAATGAAAAGTGATCTATCATAGAAATTTCACAATCCTATTTGTCATGTCTCACTTTCTAGCTCTAGATCTACATGATTTGTAATGCTCTGAATCTGGACATCATAAAAATTTCTAAAATGTCAACTTCAATTACTCAAGTACGTCAGTGTTCCCAATGTTTTAGTACCTTGCAACCCCTTACCCAAAAGCTTGAGGCCCACGCAACCCCCTATTATCAGCAATTTGATTATTTACATTTTATTTTCTGTGATGGAGAAGGAAAGAAGCATCTGACAAAAAATTTGTTCAAGAATTCTCTTGTTATTTGTCAGCAAACGAAATTTAAAGAATATGTAAAAGCATGAAAAATGTAACTGATGAGTTGAAATTATTTTTATCCCACTCCCCCAAAGATTTCACGACCCACCGCATGGGAACCCCTGAATTACATATTTTCAACATTAATGGTGATTTATTCTTGCATTGCAAACTGAAAGAAACCGAACTCTACTTAGCCAACCTATAAATGGAGTTCAAATAGATGCACAAAGTGTAGATCTCGGAGAAGTAAGGAACCAAGAGATTTTAGCAATTGTCAGTTGTCATCCACTCATTACATTTCAGGCAAAATGTAGGGGAGGCAATAGGCCTGAAGATCATTTCCTGAACTTCCACGATCTTCATGGAGTAATGTCACATAAAAATTTTGCCTGCAAAGTACACAGTGAACAAGTTCTGGCCCTAAAAGTGAAAAAATGTAAAGGATGAAGTGTCTGAAATAGACGTCATAATTTCATTGAAAACATGTTCAAGCTGTCCTGGCACTCACAGAATGTTCCCGACACCATTTGGTGTAAAGGCTGGAGGCTGATGGAAATCTTCCCACGTCTCCGAAGCCTAGGCTATATCACTGATGTCCCAGTGTTAAATTTGAGCACAAGTGGAAAGATGCATATTGACATCATAAGTTTCAATGGTGGGACATGGCGACACGATGAATCACAAAATGAGAATGGCTGAAGACATTTCTCTTCCACACTTGCTTGCCTTTGAAAGAAGAGTTTGTATTTGTGGGAACAACTAGAGTCTAATATACCTATTATGGTAATGTCTGTCTTTGCCCTAGGAAGCACCGTTTGTGTTGGTCAGATCACCTGATGAAATGCATGAAGCTGCTGCTGCAGAGTTTGTACCTGACTCACTTGTCGGGCAAGTCCGGTGATTCACAACAGTTAAATCAACAAACTCCTCATTGCTACTTGATAAGGAGTTCGTGTCCGAGGTACACACTGAATCATAAACACACTCTTCCTCTGTTGACGATTTTTTAATTTTTCCATTTGAATCATCATCTTGTCTCATCTGCTCCGCTTCAGCCACTTTCTTCTGCAATGCTGCCACTTTCTCCTCCAAGTTCATGTAATGCTTAACCAGTTGCTCTTTCGGCAGGCTTTGCAAACTCTCTGCATGCACTGTTTTGTAAATATCAACAAATTCCTTATCCTTCTTCTCATAACCAATTACTTCATGGGTCCCTTCTGCGGGAGTGGAAGCAACTGAATGCAGTGTAACACTCTGAGGTGAACACGAATTCAATTTGGAGCTGCTGGATGTCTTGTGGATGCCCGATGGTGAATTGGCACTATGTTCATCCATTAAATACTGCGTGGAGTTGAATGGAGCAACAGGGAAAGTCATTATTTGCTGACCAGAATCTTCTCTTCTCACAACTGCTGCAGCATTCTCTTTCTCCTGACGTTCCTGAGATGTGCGTTTAAGCTTGATTTCATCACTGGAAGGATAGGGATGGAATCCCTTATGTTTGTGGCGGCTGCCACCCTTGTGTCGCCTGCTGCCATGACTACCGTGGCGACGTTTTCTTCGGGGCCGGACAGTAACTTGATGGTTCTGATTACCGGCTGATCCTGATTCACCTCGACCGTTGCTATCGGCATCGTCAGCTTCGAACGATCTGTCACTGCCACTAGAATAATCATCGCAGTCTCCGGAATCGCCGTCGACTTTCTGTTCCTCCTCTTCCTGAGCCTGAGGTAGCTTGTTCAGATCAACACACGTATCAGCCATTGAATATTCCACTACCGACACACTCGCAAGTTCCACCGTCAAAATGTTTACTGTGATTTACTGAGGCTAAACTGTAGAAACGATGACACAAAAACACAACAAAATAGCAGTCCACTGACTCTGTTTGCATCATACAACTCAGACCGTTCGCCAGCCCGTGATTGCAGGACTGATGGCAAAAATAGGAGAGGACGATTATAAATAGGCCCTCGCATCGGAAACTCCTCCGCCATAGAATCAGTTATAATGAGCGAATTCGAACATTCAATTATAGGATGTACATTTTTATTTACTTGATCAGCTATGTTTTATATATCATATTCAACCTTTACAAAGCTACGTTTATGGAAATAACTCATTGCTTTATTAATGATATCCACAAATAAATCGCGCAATAATACTAGAATTCATCAAAACATAAGGGAGATCACTCTTAAATATTATATTGTGAACTGACATTGCAAAATTAGTCTACATATCCCGTGTTATTAGTTCACGTTTTTGACGGTATTTTAATGTATCTCACATTCACACGACAAAATGACCCGTTTAAAGTAGATCTCAGTATCATGACAATGCAAATTATGTCGATGAATGGTAAATGAATGTCATTTTGACCCCACCCAGACTTTAACCTGTTCTCTAAAAGGTCGTCGCTAAACCTCAATGTCTGACAGAGGGCTCGCCAACGACACAAACAGCCCTGGTAAGTTCAAGCCCCAATAACCGCACACACACTTTGCATACGTGAACTCTCCCGATATGGCACAGCCACCCCCCCCCGGGGGCACGCCGAAAGGGACCGAAACATCAGAATACGTGAACTGTTGGCAACAACTGGCTTGAACAAGCACAGAGATAGGTCTAATAGGCTAACGTTGACGTGGGCAGTTGTATTGAAAAAATAACATGGAAATTCGTTTGATGCTGTAACAGTGTAATTTATTCACCACAGCTGATCTACACAAAGCACACGTATTTTTAATTTAAAAGTTATTCCTGTTCCATAAACTGTGCGTAGTGCCCACGAATAACAAATTATAATCATAAGAATAACGTTATGGCAACGAAAACGCATGAATGGACATGCAGAAACAGACGCGAAATCGTCGACCAAACGGATATTATAGTCAATGATCAGACAGACGAATCCGTATCTTCAACGTAGCATAAACGTTAATCCTATCCTTGTCATTCGAAATAGAGGCATGCCTTCGTGCTGTTTATTCCCACCCCCCTCCCCAACTCCCAACAAGCTCTTTAGTTCCTGAACTTCAAAAAATGAATAACGGGCCGGCTGCAATGTCCAAATGTGAAAACCATGTATTGGTAACTGGGGTTAGGTGTTATAATATAATGGGTTTAGTTTCAGTTAAATTATGGTGTCACATTAGAATTGCTATATATATAATCCTATTTAACATAGATTTATTTATTTATTTAGTTCATTCTTTTTTATTTGTTTATTTACTTACCCCTATTTATTTATTTGTTTTTACTCACCTTCTTTCTTTCTTTTTTCTATCATTCTTTCTTTCTTTTTCTTTCCTTCTTTGATATGTATCTATTAAAAAAAAAAAAAAAAACGCTGATAATTTCGTGGAGAAAACGGTGCACAATTATACGTTCTCCCGTCACTGATCTGCATGCTCGTTCTTTATCTTGTTATCGCTACGGAAATTAGCATTAAAAAAAAAAAAACGACAACCCAAAAACAACAGAATGAGAAGGGTCACAGCTAAAAAACAAACAAATAAACACACACAAACACACAAGTACGCTGTATATATATTTGTAAGGGTATTTCCAAAGCATTTTGTGTGCACAACATGCATTACAGTGGGTGGTAAACCTTGTTATGTTTCAAGTTTCTTTTTGACGTCATTTTTTTTTCCGACTTACACCCACTTTATCTTGGCTTATTGTGGCGGAAACAAATGGGAGGCAGGATCTTGTTAATGCACTTGGCAGACAAAGAGACAGATAGGTTACATTGTCAAACAGACAGACAACCAGGCAGGCAAACAGATCGATAAATTGACAAATATAGTGACACATAGGCTCACAGCCATATAGATGGACAAACAGACGGACTGTAAGATAGATAGATAGATAGATAGATAGATAGATAGATAGATAGATAGATAGATAGATAGATAGATAGATAGATA
>JBCEWB010000009.1:707426-724861 GCA_039654565.1 Peronia peronii | reverse complement strand
AAAATCACAAACAAACGACATAACAGCTACATAACCACACATTTTATATGTATGTATACCTACAACAACAAGAACAAAAATGAAAATGAAGTGGCCTTAAGACATAAGGTCGCGGTGTGCAGATACTCTTCAATAAGGGGAGGTAATTAGATAATTAAAATTGCATCCCCGCTTCAATTTAGCCTCTTCGGATACAACAAAATAGCGATAGAACGAAATGATTTCCATTCCCGGCAACTTTCGTTTTAACCGTGTTAGAATGTATATAGCTTTGTCCACTTGCATGAATTTTGAAAACAGTGCACATATGAGCACAATTAAGCACTCATTATTGAAATCTTTCTTCATTTTTGTTATCTTTCCTATCCTTAGAAAAATCAACATCAATTCAAGTACAAAGTGCCCCCCCCCCCCCCATATGTACTCTTTCAATGATAATGGATGCACTGTTCAGGCTTGTAGAACAAAACAATGGCTAAATGAAGGATTAAGTAATGCACTCTGTCTTTAACGACAAGAAAAGTATTAGTTGACTGAAGACAAAACAAAACCTTTAATGCATACACGGACCTTACAATCAGAAATGTTTAAACTGGCGACCACTAGGAACTTTTTTGGGGACAGCTGTACATGTCTCATTTTAACTCACCTCCATCATCCCTTTCCCGACTGTCCCTGTTAAAGCCATATCCTCGGGTTGATCGATCACCATAACCTCTGTCTCGATCGCCACCATAACCTCTGTCCCTATCACCACCATAACCTCTGTCGCGATCACCTCCGTAACCCCTGTCCCGGTCACCACCATAGCCTCTGTCACGATCACCATAACCTCTGTCCCGGTCACCACCATAACCGCGGTCTCGATCACCACCAAAGCCTCTGTCCCGATCACCGTATCCACGCTCGCGGTCCCTGTCACCTCCATAACCTAGAAGACAGAAAAAAAAAAAAAAAATTTAAAAATTGATAATAAAATCACTCATGTCACAATGCAGCCCAGCAATAATTAAGAATTGTATGTCATTTGACAAAACCTTATCTTTCAGAATGGAAACAGCCTGACATGCTCAATTTTTTTTAAACAGAAGACATTTCCAACATTTTAAGGAGCACAAAAACCAGAACAAAATAAACTAAAAACAATTTAAAAAAAAAAAAAAAAAAAAGACAAAGTTATATCAGCCCCTTGACTCATCAAATTATAGAACCACAATTAAAGATGGTGGGGAACAGGCCAATGTTACACTCAACTTTAGTGAAAGCACGAGAAAAAAAGATCGAACTGCCTCAAGTTGAGCAGTGAATGCATTGAAATCTTTCATTCATGGCCTGTAACCATGAAAAAAAAAAAGGTGATCTGCGGTACTGATGTACAAACCTCTATCTCTGTCTCCTCCATAGCCCCGATCACGATCTCCATATCGGTCCCGATCCCGATCTCTGTCACCAAATCCACGGTCTCTATCACCATATCTGTCTGAGAAACCGCCTCCGCCGCCACCTCTGTCCCTGTCAAATCCTCCTCCACCTCTTCCTCTGTCATATCCGCCACCGCCTCGATCTCTATCTCTGTCGCCAAAGCCACGGTCCCTATCACCATATCGGCCTCCTCTGTCTGAGTCACGGAAACCGCCACCTGAAAACAACATAATATGAATACATAAAAGTTGTTATGACAGTCCAATCATGTCATTTATTAAGGCATAATCTTGAAAGATTAACTACATAATTCATGTTTCCTGCCCTGCATTTGATAAAGCTTCAGCAGTCAAGATCATACTATTATTAAAATATTAACATAATAAATATTCAGTTTAAGGGAGCACTGCCATTTAATAGCCAAAATTCCATGTGAGAATCTGAACTGCAAAGTATGAAATAAGTTCACATTAAAATCTGGGGAAGCTTGCTGTCCAATCATGCATATCTATGTATCTACGTATACCAGATATTATCACACTGATTGAGAACAAGGCATGGAGATGGGCCAAGTACCCTAGTACGTGTGACATGAGACAGGCTCATTGCTGTACCTATCACGTACAACCCACATCGGCACAACACACTCAGGCCGTGCAGCTGTCAGGATAGGACAGAGCTGAAAAACTCACATTCTGAAACACTTCTATCCAGGACAAAAGTTCACTGTTCAGTCTCAAGACCTACACAAAGATATTTTGAGTCATGCAAATTGTCCATTCCCATCCAGCACATTCAGTTGATCAGTTATGCTATGCCGACCTGTTTACCTGAAGAAATTGGAGATGTTTCACCTCCTTTTCTTTCTTAAGCGACATCTTGCACGATGTAAAAATACAAGCATCCTTACTCAATTTGACCAAAACAAAACAAACAAAAAGAAAAAGAAAAAAAAAAAAAAAAAGAAAAGAAAATTGTGGCCTGCAGAGAAACCAATGATATCTAAAAAGTCAATTTTACAACTAAAACAGGAAGTTTGACATTATTCGTAGGTTTTACTGATTCAGTTACAACCTACCATCAGATGGTGGATCTCTTCTCCGCCAATCTCCTTCTGTCCTATCTGGTTCATTTCCTCGCATGCCACCCCCTCGGCTGTCCTGGTTCTTCTCTGTTGCCAAGTCCACACGTATAGAACGTCCCATGTAATCCTGGTTGGAAAGAACAAATTATTCAAAATGGCATCCTTGAAGCCGATAGCGCCAAATTTCAATGAAAACACAAAGATCCGTCAAGTACAATTTCATTAGTAAATATTTATATTAATAAAAATTACCACCAACTAAAAGAATTCCCCACAAACCACTGTATCTCACCTGTTAACAGGCAGACTTCATGAAAATACAAAATTCCCTATCATTTACATTAATTTCAATAAAGTTCCATGAACAATCCCAACTCATTAGGTTTTCAAACCATGAAAACTTTCCCAAAAGGTACAATTATGACAGTTATAATTTCATTCTGTCTATTTCATGATCAAATACAGCTGCAGAGCATCTATGTTGTCTAAAATAACAAACAGATCATTAATATCAAATATACTAAGGGAAAAAACACATGGAGTTTCATCCGTCATCTAGCACTCACTTTTTCATGGTACGTTAAAGCCTCAAGCAATGATTCCCTATTCTTAAAATCCACATAGGCATAGCCCTTTGGCCGACCTCCATCACTGATGATTCTCACCGTGTCAACCTGAGGATAGCAATATTCATTTTCTTTTTTAGGATAGACGCTACAATTTCAGCACTGATAGATTAGACTCAGAAGGTTATGGGGCAATGGAATTATGAAAGCTGACTCATTCTTGCATGAAAAAGAACAGGTTTTTTAAATACAATCCTCTGAAATAATTTCCCTGTGCTAAACAAGTGAAATTCACACATTTATATTTCATTCGAGGATGCCAAAGACCATATATCTGAAAAATACTGAAATTCATACTTTCAGATTTTATCCATACAGACAGGGAAGACATCTTAGAGAGTTTAACCCATATCTGGGAAATAATGACATACATATCAATCCATTTAAGTAGGAAAGAGGATTTCAGATAGCTGACTGCATACCAGCAAATATCAATGATCTATACCTCTACAATTCAACCATTGTATATCTTCTGACGTGTAATTCAAGTTTACTGCTTTTCATGCTTGAATTGAAATATACAAAAAGATTTATAACTGCACTTGCAATAGGTGAACAAATGAGAGAAAGAAAAAAAGGGGGCAGTGGGCAGAGATGGACAGACAGATAGACAAGTACTTCCGTGTGTGCCGCACCCAGCTTATTTAATTGTCCTTTCCTAATCTTTTCCAAGTTATCGGTGATTTTAGATCACACGGCGTCGCATTTCGGCTCGAATCGGGACTTTTAGTTCAGGCAATAAATCTCCCCCAATAGCGCGCATGATGCGGGGTTAATGGGAGTCATGAGTCAGGCTTAGGCGATAGTGTTTCTAGGTCATGTTCTCCTTATTAATTCTATATTCAAGAATTATTTCTTGGCTACAATAATGTGAAAACGCGATGTTCTTGTGACTACTAGTTTATAAGTTATGTTTATTTGAAAACTTCATGTAAAGTTAACAAATCTGAACTATAATTACCTAAATATTATCCTCAATTACACAAAAGTGGCAGCTTATACTTTTAAAATTTTTGTGTTAGCATTTAATAAACTGCCTCTTTGTTGCTCAGTGCAATTTTCATATCCGCTTAAGAGTGGTTGTTTCGTAACAATTAATTAAAAGTGAAGTCGCAGCTGTGAAACAGCATCACAGCGCCATATGAAATCTAAAAACGTCAGTAGAAACTACTGCTGGCGTTCTACGATTTCTCTAGTGATATGTATTTATGTTCCAGAAGTAATGGTTAGGTTTAAAGATAGCATAAGCCTAGCAGTTTCTTACTGTAATGTATGAGAATTGGAGGGAAATTCAAATTCAAAGTAGAATATTCCCATATTTGACCTGATTGACCACTGGACATCTCTAGGGTTATTTAAGTAGAAGTTTAGTATGTTTTCTCTTTAGTTCCATGCCGAGAAAACTCAGTGACAGATCATATATATCAGGAGCAGGTCATGAGATCAGTGAGTGAACTTTTTGAATATGTAACAGAGAGAACAAAACAGAAAAAGACGACAGCCGGTCATATGTCGGGCATCATTGTCACTGATACCTCACTCCCACAGACTATGCAGATCTCATCGGATCTTACATATTTACTTATCATTCAGACCAAAGTCTGTACAAAAAGGCGGCTGGTACTGGGGAAGCTGATAGAATTAACCTAATGTTTAACAATTTAAATCAGGTCTTGAGCAAAGCTCACCCCCCCATTTTACACACTAATCCAATCACTGAAGAAGCATTTGCTTCCATTCAAACCTCTCGTTCGCTGGCGGCAACTAAAATACCAGTCCCGTGCACGCCGTGATCAGTAAAATTACAGATTCATTGTGCCCTTGCACAGTCGGGCAATTGGAACAAATAAGTGAATATTTCTACACAAATACAAGTTAATTATTATAAATAAAAATAATAGTTAGCTGTACAAAAACGTCCCTTAATGTATCAAAGAGCCATTTTGGCCATCAGCCAAATTACTTCCCTCTGTAAAGTACAGAGTATAAGACTAACATTGTAAGGAAGGAAAAAAAATCACCTTTTCTTCCTGTTTGAAACATGAGTAACCAAAATTCTGAAAAATTTTGCTGTGTCATGAAAATATCATTTTCTCATTGTGACAAAATTTTTTCACAATTTTTTTAGCACATTTCAAATACGAGAAAAGGTGAATCTATTTTCTTCTTTGCAATGCTTGTATTATATATCTCTTGTATGGCAAAGGAAAGTAACTCAGCTGGCTGAAAAACAGATTCTTTGTTCACAACGCAGGGTGTACCACAATGTTACCCCCCCCACATCACATGACAAAAAATTGAGTGTTCACTAATATCACCTGATCCACAGCAAGATTGAGAACAAGCATCTATGAGGTATTTTGAGGAATGTCACAAGACCGAGCATTTTCACTAATTTGTTCACATGCTCTGTGCATGACAGACAAATCTTGATGAATGATAAGCTTTCAGACCTGCCACACAAAATATAAACAAAGCTGACATGAGCGATGTTTCGTCAGTCATGTCATAGATCTCAAAATCTCTCACTGAATGAAATTTTAATTTTCTAGTGTTATACTCTGTCGGGATACATACATCCAGCTTGGAAAAGAACTGCTCCAGGTCACTCTCCTTGGCCTCATATGAAATGTTGCCCACATATGCGGAGAATGGCCCATCTCTGGGTATTTGGGAAATATCCACCTTTGGACCTAGGGCAGCCTTGGGTGCTGTGGGGAGGACGGACCGGTCAAATCTGATCGGTGCATCGTAGTCATCTGCAAATGAAAAATGTGGCTCTTTCATACTGGTGTAACGCGAAGGGTTGGATACATTTCAACTCCACAAAGGTTGTACCCTGTCTGGTTTATCGATGATGATTAGACAATTTTAAACCCAAACCACAATGTTACGTTCTAAAACGTCTTCAACCTCCTGGTGGAGATTATCTCAGAAAACCACAATGGAGCAAAATAAGACCACAAAAAAAAAAAACAAAAAAAAACCAATAAGATAATCGCTATGGTTATATCAAAACCTCAGTGAGCTCTATATCTTATTGGGAGAGGGAGGTGTGTGTGTGTGTGCGTGTGTATCCTGAAAATGAGTTTTTGGGACCCAAATATCAAAATCGGGTTTTTTTGCTTTTTTTCAACACTTTGACCTCCTCTGATATGAGAAAAATAACAGTTGGGGCCAACAACATATGCTTTAGGTTAAGCTCTAAAACGGCACCACCAGGAGACTGTACAGAAAGAATATGAAAACTCAGCTACAATTTTCCTAAAATATACATTTTTTTTCTCACTTTTTTACTTTGTACTTTTTTTTATTTGTCAACCAGTTGACTTCAAATTTTGAATATATATATGGGATGTTTTTCAATAATATGCATCCCTTTTTCTAAATTTTATTCATGGTTTTTAAGAGAAATTTGATATTTGGCTGAAAATTGAGAAACATACAGATTTGTCAATCTACATATTTAAAAATTTTATGACAAGCATATGGTATATAACCATAAATTGCATATTATTTCAGAAAAAGACTTTCTTACTGTGTCAAATTCCAAATGATTATGAATAGTTCTCTAGAAGTCTTAGACTTTTGAAAATAGTCCATTTTCAAAACACAAATTCCAAGATGGGCCCATGACAACCGGACACAAAGCAAAATTTTTCTTCCACTTTTCCCCCACTCTGAGCATACTGCATCTGCATTTGAAGCAATAAAAAGTCCTCAGTTCAACCATTCAAAAAATCACTCTCAGTCCCCCCCCCTTACCTTGGTTTCAGCCTTTTGTTCTAGTCTACAGCATCAGGCTCACCTGAACACATGAGCTACAGTAATGCAAAAAGATCTTACCGTCTGGATTCTCTGAGAGTACAGCCCAGTTCTGACTCTTTGGCTCCGAATCACTCCCTTGTGCGAGAAACTGGTCAAGAGTCAGGGTCTTTTTCCCCTCCTTCTTCTTCTTTTTTTTGTCTAAGTTGCAATCAAAAGGGAATTTCATATTTAGTCCAAAGAGAGTGACACCAACAACAACAACAACAATTCAAATAAAAAAAAAGCACACATAATGAAACAACTCATAAAAAAAAAAAACTGGCTATTCTGACAACCGCAATAGCAGCAACATCGACGACAACTCATCCACCCAGACATTGTGATTTCAGAAAACAGCCAGTAATTGATATTTCAATTCCACAGACTGCTTGTGAAATTCATCACGTACCAGAGAAAGAACTACAAAGATTTCAGTACATTCATTTGCTTTCACCCAATGTCATGCTAAAAGAATTTAGAAAAAAAACAACATCAAAATACTGTCACAGCATTTTAACAGAATTAAAAAAGATCAATCATAAATCGGTTATCTTCAAAAAGAACATATATGTCACATACATGTTGTTATGTAGCATGATTAGTACACATACAAAAATATGATGCCACCTACAACAGATGTCTACAGGTCATGCAACTACCAAGAACCTTTTCACATTTCAATTATAATTATGTATCCCTCTTTCCGTAACATGCAGAATTTCATTCAAAAAAAAAACATGCTGGTGAATAAATGAAACAGCCATAACAATTTCCATATATGTCATTCATGAATGGGATCAAATGGAGCTTTTCTTCTACAGCCTCATTCACTTTTGCCATCAGCTCCTTACCTTTCCCTCCTCCTGCTTTGGGCGCATCCTCTTGTACAGGATCTGAAATTTGTTACATATGCACACCATAATTAATCTAACACCACGACTGAAAATCAGCACTGATCTGTAAGATCTACACTCCGAGCAGTATACTGATGGCTATTCTGTGATCAGTCAGTATGTATGATAAACTGTCCACATTTGAGGGAAAAAATGTTCTGTAAAATCTTCAACCCATTTTATAAAAAAATTGTACATGTGAATCTTCATCTTTAACACTTTCAAAGTAAGTTTTCCAGCCAAAGTTTAAATTTTTTGACACTCCTATAAAAAAGATAAACAAAAAAAGAATAACAAAAGATTATGTAGTATTTTGTAATTCTTCGTCAATATGGAAAATAGTTACATTTTTCTTGTGAAGGTTTTGAATTGATTTCATGCTTTGAAAAGCGATTATTTAAACAAATTTGCAGAGATAAACTATGACAATCCTAACTGCACCCTACAGCATGTTACTGACTGACAAAAAAAAAAGTTTTGCAAAATGAGTCTCAGTAATTTACAACAACTAACATCCAGTACTTATTAGCAGAGACAGAGGAAATCATTTTGATTTTAAACTACACTAATTCGTATAATAGTAATAAGGATGTTTTTTTTACCAGCCAGCCCTAGAACTTTCTTTTGTTTTTTTTTTGTTTTATCTCCCTTTTATTTATTCAACAACCATGATAACCTTAATGCTGTTGCGAGAGCTTTGTTGTGCAAAATCAGGCGATAAATTTTAAATACAGTGAAAATGAATTTCCCACACATTTGCCTAAAGCTTCTGAAAAAGCAAATTCTGGCACATCATATGTTCAATTAGATTTCAAATTTGGGTGATTGAAATAGAACGAAAGAATCCACTATCAATTTGATTTAGAAAAACAATAAGGGATACAAATGCTAATAAGATACATAAATACAACAAAAACACATATACAAGTAGAGCTTTTGTGTATAATGATGCCTCTAAAGAAAAAAATTACGAGGGTTTTAATCCCATTACTACTAATTTGTCTTTCTTTTCTATGGCCAGTGTTTTTTTTTTCTTCTATTTTATGTCTCTTCTGAGTTTAATTCTCTTATTCCCTGATGTATGTCAACAACTAAAAGCCAGTCTGCACTGTTTTTATATTTTTGCTAAACTAAAGTTCCATGGACAATAACTGAGATAGAATTGGAACATTTATGTCTCAAGTATCTGCAGTTACATGGCACTGATATTTCAACAATTAGCATACAGGACATCAGGAAGGATTACTTAAGGCATCTTTTATTCTTTGAAGTTCTAAAGATTCAGTTCAAGAATATTTTCATGAGTCTTTATTTCCCTAAAGTCTGAGTGTTGATGTTACGTTCTATATTGATCTATGTCTTTCAACCTCCTGGTGGAGGTTATCTTGTGAGTGTTGCTAGCTGCTAGTCTATTTTTTTTTGTACAGTACGCACTATCAAAATCATCACAAAGCCAGTTCTCAGTATAATTTGCACATTCAAGGTTATAATACTACTAAATAAATCATTTACATTATAAGAATCACAATAGAAAAGTAAAGCATAGCTAGAACATTCCATGCAAAGAAAATAACAGTATCTACACGGATCTAATTGAAAACCTTGACCAAAAGCAAACCAAAAGAAAACAAAGAACTTTAGATCTCGATAGATCTAGAATCTCTAGATTCAGATCAGTAGGAAAATATTTAGATCTCGATTCTAGATCTAGATCTAGTTCAGATCTAAAGAAAAGTCATAAAGCTATGGTCCCGGGAATAGATCTAGATCCAATGATCTAGACTAGATCTAGTGAATCTAGATCTAGTAGATTTTCAATAAAGAGAATTAAATCTGATCAATAGATTTACTGCATTCTGAGAAAGTGAACCAGAGTGGATAGGTAGCAGTTAGACAGTCACATTTATGACTGATCTCTAGATACACTTGCTAAAACATTCTCTGTCATAACATCTAATCTATCAGTGCCTTTTTTACCTAGATCCACTCTATTTTAGTTTATGTAATATGGGTATCATGACTCTGACACTACCTTTCAGGTGATACATATCTGGTGTCTTCACGTGCGCTGACAGGGAGTTCACAAAGAGAAACCAGCTCTTTCAGAATGGCTAAACATCGATGAAATGACTAGCTACTGACAAAGGCTAGATTTAGTATGAACTACTGTCGTGTCAATGCAAGAGAGGGTTTGAGAAGGCGGCAAGAGCCAGCTCGAGGATTATGTTACAAAGAAAATGACATGTTTAAGCGGAACAGTGTGAAAAAAGAAGACTATCATTGATCACGTGACATTCTTGTGGGTAATGTTACAGATCAACAACTCCACACCAACACAAAGCATGCACTACTGTGTAAGAACAGACCGACTGCCTCGGATTCACATGTTAGCTTACCTCCGGTGTCCATGTTGAAAGGCCAGGACCGCGGTTACGCATAGTGACGCAATTTCTTTTCTCACGATGTGAGAAAAGATAACACAAGCGTTCCTGATCTTAAAGTCGGCTAATATCTGTGTCAAAATGGGGTCTCGAAATTATATTTAAATAAGTAAACAAATGAATAAAATAAAAGAGACAAAATAATATTTACACCCTTTTAGGAGTGATAATGAATATTTGATCTCGGCCATGCTCAACACTGTCGTGCAATTTGGCATACTGAAATATTATTCCTTATTGGAATTATTAGATCCCATAGTAAAATAAATATAGAATTAATTAATTATTACAGCCATGAAAATCGAAAGTACGTATTTTAATCTGATTGCTTCTATTTTGAAATATTTCAAACATAAATTTATTCATTTCGGTCCTGCCGGCCTCGGTTTGGTGGCATTCATCGCATCCGTAAACTGTGACAGCCGTGATTGGCAACTCACAACGTGAAAATGGTGAGATTGGCTGGAACAAAACTAAATTAGCACGGGGAATAAATTAATATACTGTGGAATCAATTACATTTGCGTTTAAAATGAAAGCTGTGATCTCACTTGGTATTGTTTGTTCATGGAGAAATCTATTTTAATCGAAAAATAAAGATCGGAGGTCTTAAGTTCACTATTTGTTATTTGTGTTCTGTTAGGTTAGTTAGTACGAAATTGACACAAACAATCTAGATCTAGATGGATATTGGGACATACAGAGCTACTTGGGTTTGAAGTATTGCGATGAATTTAACAACAACAAAAAAGTCCATATGGGCAAATGTATTACTGTGCACCTTATGTGAAGCAGGCTTTTTTGAGGATTTCTTAATCTTTAGCTCAACTAAACAGTGGCACTACCAGATCTGTTCATATTATGAAATCATCTTTTCATTTTGTAATTGTTTTCCAGGCTGAGTTGGGTATAAATGAGCATCACCAGGCCCAAGTGATTAATTATATTCGCTTTGCAAGATATCAGCGAGGTCAGAGGCTACGAGCTGTGGATGTTTGTTTTGAAGAGTTGAAGGACAGCAGGTAGGCTCCTTAACTCTAGAGCTGCGACCCAGACTAAGGGCCACAACGCCCTGCAGCGCTCCTTGCCGGGCTTGTCAGTCTGGATCTCAGCACTAGTCCTTCGCCTCAGGGTGTTTGTTCTGACTATAGAGACTCCGTCTTGACTTCGGTGCGACACAGTGAAGGCCCAGATTGACCACCTTACTGACCAATGTCTTAATCTAATCCCTCCCCTAACTCAACCCTTTCTTCACATGTAATATTTGCAGTGAGGGAATGGTAGGAGAAAAGATTTATTTACAAAGACATGTCAGTTTCATATGGATCCCAATTTTCTCACCCCTCGTCCTACAGACATTCCCATTACAGATTTGCTCATAACCTGATGTAACTGCTTGGACGAAACCACTTGACATAGGGGTGTATGTTATAGAATCGCAGTGTAAACTGCAAGCAATCATCCCCCTGACCACGTGGACTTAGATTATTCTTATTAGATCAGACTGTCTGATGTTGATGGGGCAGCAGTTGCCACAAAGAAATATACATACAAGTGATCTAATGATGGCACAGAATGAGAGCACAAGAGAGTTATCTGATATATAAACTAATAGATATATAGGTTACTTTAGCTTTCATTCATAGCAATTATAGCTCACTTGTACTCTCAACAGCTTGATCGCTGGTCAATGTGAAACTTGTTGAGTGGGTCAAGTGGTCAGGGGAGTCTGCATTATTGTTCAGTATGGTATAAACAAAGAGACTACATGTATTTGATACTCTCACATCATAGTAGAGTTTCTTTTGGTTGTAGTTTCGGACCAGAGAGGACTTAGTGGTCCACGTGCCTTTGATTTCTGTTCTTCTTTTCTCTTCAAGAGGATCTCATCTTTGGGCATGGAATTTCTCACTGTTTTATGAGGTAAAGTTTCCTTTACCTTGTTTCCTTTACCTTGTGAAGGAGTATCTGTTGAGCTGCGGATACATATTATGGCGTTAATTTGACAAAACTGAGGCCGATAGACCCCAAGTTTAAGTGACATGGTGAGAAATATCACAGTGCAATGAGGAGCCCCCATGGATAAACATGGGCATCACCACCTGTCGTATAAATACAGGACGCACAGTTGTAGGATTAAAGTATAAAACTTACTGCAGTGTGTTATACCTGAACTAGCTCCATTTGTTATCACTGTTCACAGAAAGAAAACAAAAAAAAAAAAAAAACCCAAGTTTGTGGATGAAAATATTAAGAACGTTAGAAATAAGAATGTGTTTCTCATGTGAAGACATATGAATTGGTATCACATTGTAAAGTTCAATAAAGCGGCTGTATTCAAATTTAAAGGATGCAAGATGATCACCGGATGTATCAAAGAATGTTGAAATGGAATCTCTGGGTTAAAGAGTTGAACGAGTTTCATTGGAAATGGACATTGATTGCGCTGCATGATCCCATTTCAGTATTTAAAGTTATCATTCTCATAGTAACAAGTTTCCACTATTTCCAATAGGAAGTGATTGGTTTTGTTTCAAGCCATTTATCCACCTCTGTTTGTGATCTCTGAGTTTTAGTTTTGCCCATTTGTCCAGTATCAAAGTAGAGAGTGTATTACATCAGTGTGTTCAATGATGATTATCTTGACAGGCTTACAGATGAAACATTCACAATTGATGAGGTCACAGACATGCTTGACGGACTTCTGGCTGTGGTCAGATCAGAGGTTGAGTCTGAGCTCATCAACACAGCTCACACGAACGTACTGATGACCCGACAGATGTGTCAACAGGCAGAGAAATGGCACCTCAAGCTGTCGACAGACATATCAGAATTGGAAAATAGGTGAGTGCATAAGATAGCAGATGTAAGTGTCAACCTTATGTTTTAACTTCAGTCAAGAAGTGTCAAGAAATGCCGCAGGAGTTAGGGCAATCACGCTGGAACTTATGTTTCAGACTGAAATTCAGTATAAGATGAGCGCCGTTAGAACTGTGAAAAATTATTCAGACATATATATCTTGCATCAAGGGCAAATGAGTCGGAAGTCGCGCCAGGCGATCTTGAGTTACGGCCATTTTTAACTATTTTCTGACTCAGGTATCAAAATTTGTACCAAAATTTTTATTTTTTCGGGTAGAAAACTTAATTTTTGTTTTGTGAAAAAAAAAAAACAGAAAGAAATTTGTTACCTGACTTGGAAAATAGTTAGAAACGGCTGTAGCTCAAAATCGCCCGGCGCGACTTCTGATTCATTTGCTCTGGGCACAAGATATATGATTTAGGATCTGCTGTTATAACTGCTGGCAACTTGTAGGGTTGGGAAAATTTGGTGGTTTAAGTAGAACTTACCATTATTCTGACTCAAAGAATAAAGTGTGCAACCTGGAAGCTCTGCTGAAAATCTGGCTTGCAGTATATTAGATAAAGTTTATAACAAAAATAAGGAACAGGAAAAAAAGTCTTGAAAAATTATTTTAATTAGAATGACTGAATGACTGTTTTTTGTCTATCATTTTTTGTCCATGAACTTCGATCATCATTGATCACTTAACCACAAAATTTTTGCAAAATATGAGGAGAATCACTGCCTAGATGCATGGACATGGAAAGAATCCTTCCAGATATGTTTGTTTTATACATAATTATTTTTATATTATTCCCCATGCAGTGTTAATAGTTCATATATTGTGAAACACAGCTGTGCTAAAGATGAAAATGGTAGGTCGTAAAATAGTTCTTTTACTATTGCGAAGTTAACTGGGAAGACCTATAATATATTAACATCCCTCTTTAGCTTAGTGTAGAGCTTTGCTTGATAGCTACAGAAGAAAAACAGTTAAATTGATCAGTGTAAACAGTTCCAGTATTCACATTTTTTTCTGTCTGTCATTGCAGGGAACTTCTAGAGAAGATCAAAGAGTTTGAAGAGAGAGAATTTTCTGGTGCCAAGAAGGACAAAGATTTTGTTCCAAAAAAATTGATGCCCATTAATGATACGGGACTGACGCAGCTACTAAATATGGTGAGTCCTCAACAACAAACCAGCAAACTCTCTCTCAGACTGAAATTAGACAGGTACATTCTAATGCCACATGTAAGTAACTATGCTGGAGATCTGTCCATTTTGAGGAAACACTATGTTGTTATTTGTTTGTGGAAATGAAGAAAAAGCTAATGTAACTTCCATGAGTTACCGCAGCATTGTTTGGTCTGTTTTTCTGAAGAAAGGAACAGAAGTCAACCACCAATATTTTTCTTTCTTTTTTTTTTTTTTTCTACCCGGCTTTAGATCATGACGCTCATGAAATAATTTTTTCTTTTTTTGAGAAAACCAGAAAACCAGTTTCATTTCACAACCTAACGTCACATACATATCTTATTTCAGTGGGCAAGCTTTTATTGAAATTCAGCGTTGAAAACAAAGCTTTAGAAGCAATATAGTAAAAGACTTAAAGTATTCAGCTATGGTCTTGAACTCAAGTTTGGCCCAAAAAATGATTTAGACAGTCTTTGCTCCCCGGACAAAGAGTTAGAAGTTGCTCCAGGCGATTTCGTGTTACGATTGTTTTTAACTATTTTCCGACTCAAATAAAATTTTTTTTTTTTTCACAAAATGAAAATCTAACCTTTTCTTACCTAAAAAAAAAATTTGGTATCTGAGTTGGAAAATACTTAAAAAATGGCCGTAACTCGAGATCGCCCAGCGTTACTTCTGACTCATTTGCCCTGGGAGCCAGACATATGATTTCAAGCTTCCCTGTGTGCTATCTTCAGAAATAAATGTTAATCTATATAATTTAGTTAACTTCTCCCTTCTTGAGAGAATTTAAATAAACGTTGGACTAATGTTTTTATCCTCTCATATTTTTTTTGTTGCAGAAAATTGATGAACTTCAATCAGAGAATGAGATGCTGTTACAGCGGCTCTCCAAGTTTGACAAAGAGGTGAGATGTACTCAGTGAGTCATACTTATAGTACTTTGATTCATCTTTGAATTCATCTTGTAACCTCTGGCAGAAACCCTTAAAGGGTTGTCTTTCTTATCTGCAAATGGACTTGAATGTGCTTGCACTGACTGACACTGTTGTGCTTAAACGTTTTTTGGCTGTGAATGGAAGAAGATAAAAACCTGCCCGTATTTTAGATTCATCTTTATTCTTTTTTATTAAGCATTGCTTAAATTTTCTTTAACTCATTCACTGCTACCAATGAGAATTTTGCCAAGGTCAATTTCCTTGAATATGCTAACGACGAGAATTCTTGCAAAATACCTGAGCAGTGGTTAGGAAATAAAAGCTGGCTTTATTTCTATTAAAGATAACATGGTATGAGGGGAAAATCACTCTAGAAGTGTTTTTTCAGTCTTTATGGCCTACTTTGAGCATATTTGCGGGATTTCTGGGTGCAGTTTGTGAAGTGTTTTTGAAGTATTAGGACAATTGTTATTTTTTTGTTGTTGTTGTTGGGAATGGCTTCCAGCAGTGGCAAATGTAACATCAACTTGTCAAGACATTTCTAATACACTTAAGTAGTGCAGTTTATGCTTGATTCCGGTAATGAAGAGGTCACTGATTTGTCTTTAAAGTGATTGATCTAGTGACAGTGAGATAGACCAAGATTTAGATGTGGATCTAGATCTAGATCCGGACACACCTGATGAGAGGGCATGGTTGTCCACAGATCAGAGACTTACAGAAGGGCACTACCTTCTCACTGCGTCCCGATAAAAATGGCTTATATCGATACTGCGATTATTGCCTTGGCGGTATGCACAGCCGAGGGTCAGCAGGTTAGGGCCAGAGGTTGGTGTAGTTCATTTTACAGCAACTGATATGTATATCGCTGAGGCAATAATCGCAGTATCGATATATGCCATTTGTACCGGGACTGCAGAGAGAAGGAAGTGCCTACAGAAGTGTCTTTATACGGCAATCTAGGCATAAAAGTAGACCTTACTAATGTAAATAACGTAATTCTAGAACTCAGTTGTTTATTGTTTCTCTCAACTGACAATTTCACTTATTAGGATTACTTACAAATATTTTGATGATTATCTTCACTAGTCAAGGTAAGAATTTGTCTCGTCACTGGTTATTTTCTCTTGACTTTTGGGATTTATTCTTCTGATTACATTTTACTTCTCAGACCACTTGTGAACTGATTTTTTTGCTATTCCCAATACATAAGTAGCTCTACATTACTGATTTATGTGTTCTCTGGGGTAAGAATCTAATCTCATTTGAGTGTTAAGTAATTTTTTCCCTTTCTTTACTTTTCACCAAAGAAAACCTAAACATAACATTGCACAGCACACAAAAAAATACAATAGCAAGTTACAATATTCATTTACAAGTAATAAGCAGAAAATTTGACAATTGGTCGAACGATATATTTTATGTGATTTTCCTCTCAAACCTATCTAAATTCCTATAGTTACCAAAAAATGGTCAGTACAGCAGGGCAGACAAGAAAATTTTGCTCAGTGAATGAGTTAA
This sequence comes from Peronia peronii, assembly GCA_039654565.1. Classification (NCBI taxonomy): domain Eukaryota; kingdom Metazoa; phylum Mollusca; class Gastropoda; order Systellommatophora; family Onchidiidae; genus Peronia; species Peronia peronii. The sequence goes on along the minus strand of JBCEWB010000009.1, from coordinate 708,090 downwards.
AAAAAAACGGTGTACCATATTTATGTTGGCTTTTAAAACCTGTGCTTAAGACATCGAGAGTGATGTTAGAATTTGAAAATGCTTTAACTGTTTTGTTTTATCAAACCTAAGATGTTTTACAGCAGTGTCAGGTACTATTTAGTTTTTCCTTTCAGATTTTATACATTTTTCATCATTTGCATTTGCACAATTGTTCTCATGAGCATCTGACCAAATCTGTGTTGTTTATTTTTTATAGTTCACAAGTAATTACCAAAGAACGAAATCGTTGACAGAAGATCTGGAGCGTATGCAAGATGAATTGCGAGCCAAAGGCACAAGGGTGAGTTGAAACAAGCCTGTTTTGTCCACGAGTAGAATGATTGGGAGTGATTTTGCTGAGAACAATAGTCATATGCAAGACACTTGAGCCAAGATTACAAATCAGGTCTTTTTTTGACAATGACTTTTGTGGCCTTAAATGTAGAGAAAGTCATAACTTGATTCTATAGTCTTTACCCCTAATTCAGTCAAAGTAGTTAATTGGAACCTGTAGGAGCTGAAGTATACATATTTAGATCTAGTTTGTCTGAGGAAAAAACCATATTGTCCCAGTAAGTCTCTAAATGCGTAAGTCCGCAGAGGCGAATTTTACAGGAGAGACAAAAAACTTAATAAATCGAAG
>JBCEWB010000009.1:682188-707326 GCA_039654565.1 Peronia peronii | reverse complement strand
TTCTAGTTTAATAAAGCCAAAAACGTCATGACCCAATTTTCCGGACTTACGCGTTTAGAGACTTACAGGGACGATATACAATCAAAGTTGCACTTATTTGTCATCTCAAATAGCAACAGTCAGATCGCAGTCTAGATTTAATGAACAGATATTAGATTACAATGTTTAATTATTATTATTATTATTATTATTTGTCTTGAATACTCTGTTTTATCAACAAAACGTGATTTAGCCTCCAGTTGTCATTATCTTAATTTATATAATATATATATGTGGGTGTATGTGTGTTATTTGATATAGCTAAGTAGTGAACAATAAGCCTGTGACAAATATCAGGATACAATGAAGAACAGCCTCTCTCGGAAAATGCTTATTCCCATATGTTGAAGAACAGGTATTTAATTCAGCCAGTTGTTTGCATACACATATGTGAAAATACAATAAAGTGGCCCTGTACATGAGAATTAATGAAAAATACTTATGTTCAACAAATGTTGTTATTCATGACTTTGGAATGCTGGGACATGTAAGTTTTAAAATTTTTTTTTGTTTAAAACGGCTGAGGCCGTTCACATGAGCAGATCTTAATGGTCCTAAATTAAAGAATAGAGTGAATTTTTTGATCTTTCACCCTATGGAAATGCGGGCAATAGGTATTGCACTGCATATGCACATATTGCATCCGCACGTAAAAAATGTACTGTTTCCATATAGTATCTGCATATAAGAAATGTACTGTATCCATATAGATACATAACATGCAACGCCTTGGGAACAGACACTCCCAAGGTCGCATTCTTACATGTATGAGCCAGTACAAAACTGTTCCGCCTTCGCTTTGTGGTGAAACATTTTTGTTTGCCTATGTTTCCTCAGCACAATACCTACCTACTTCATATGGAAATATAACAAGTGAAAACATTTGCATAAGCAATCAGTTTATAAAAAAATGACCTTTTAGACAATAGCTGTTTATAGACCTAAAACATAAAGAAAGCCGAAACCTAACATCCTCATCCCCATAGTTTCCCAATTTTTGTTGTGATGCTGGAACCGGTGAGATTCAAAGGGCATCTACGCTGTGCTGCTTATGAAATCTTTGGTTTTTTTTTTTTTCTGAAGCTGAACATTTTGATGTGATTTTTTTTTTTTTTCACCAGTAAGTTGGTCGCACGAATGGCAGAGAGACTATTGATCATTACACCTTGCTATTTCTTCTTCTTTCTCCCTTAGCCTGGTGCAACATCTGCCGAGGTGGAGGAGATGACGCGGAAAATGAATGAATTGCAAACTCAGATAGACCAGGTCAGCAATACCAGATGTCACAGTCTGTCACATCAGTTGATGGTCCAAATCCTTATTTAGGAGCATTTCTCTTGAATATTTAATCCTATTTTACAATTTTAATGATGCCAAATATGTGTATTTAATAACACACACAGAGGAAAAGTTTCCTGGTTTGTTAAAAACTCCAGACAGTTTGACTAATTGGAAGACAACATTCTCCTTTGTTTTAAAAATTATCTCAGTAGTAGAGCAGACGTCCAAATTTTTGTTACATGCAGTCATATTTGAAAGTGGATCTGTACATACCCAGTGTAGAGAATGATCAATAAAGATTTGACTGCAACCGTCTTCAAATGCCTTCCTCTACTGAGAACAGCTGAGAGAAATTGAGAATGTCTGTTTCATGCACAATTTGATCAAAGACGTGGTATAAACTGACATGCGTTGGCAACAATAGTATCAGCTTCATATGAAATTGAATGGAAACAGTATTTCAGCTTGATGTAACATGCCCGCCTGTAATTTTTGTGAACTGGTGTTATGTTACTCTAGATTCAAAATATTACATGTGTATTCTTGTTACAAATTTCTTTTCAGTGCATGCATGTGATTTATGATGCTCAAGTTTTTTTTTAACTTTAATTTCAGATAATCATATTTTGACAGTCTGGATTCACAGTGATGTGTCACATTTATCTTAATATTTGTTTCAATTTGGATGAACCCCAGTGCATAAAATTTGCATTGACTTTTGTATGAGTTTGTGTTTAACATTGACCTTTTGTCCATACCCAGGAGCGTAAGAAAGGTCAAATGTCGTCAGAGAATGCAGAGAGAGAAGTGGCCAGCACCAAACATGAATTGTTGCGGATCCGAGAAATGTTGTCACTGGCGGAGAAAGTAAGAATTCTTTGTCTCTGGAGATATTTTATGCTTGCAAAGCACAATACTTCATATGAATAGCTTTTTAGATGGACAATGCATCCGGTCATATTCAAATTTCAGGCTTGTATCAAAAATATATTCTCTATTGCAATTGAGGTTTCCTTTGACTCACTTCAAGGAAGTTACCTTCTGAAGGGAAAGATGATTGTTACAGGTTTTTTTAACATCATTGATTCAAGACAGAATTTTACTACTCTTATAATAAATTAAAAAATTGAAGTTTACAAATCAGTAAAAAGCAGTTGCTTTTGAAATCTACTCTTCAAGTGGTTCTAAGAAAATGGCCTAATGGAATTGTCAGGAAATCCCATGGTTAGACACTTAATCAAGTGTTGTAGGCCTTTGAATTCATTATTTGATCATCACTGCACTTAGTGAAATAAATGATAGACAATGGATATTGAAAACTTAACTATATTCCATATGGTCTTTAGAGAATGGTCCACTGAGATATTTATGAAATACTAATTTCAAACACCTCATCAGTGACTGCAGATAAGGCAATGGGTTCCTAGAGAGGTACATTGTCCAATATTGGCTTGGAATTCTCTTTGGAGTTTGAAGTGGAACATATATCAGAGATGAAGCAGTGAAGATAAGAACCCCCCCCCCCCCCCCCCCCCCCAAAAAAAAATTCTGTCTATCTCTGCAGGAGTTGGAGAAGAAAGTCAGTCAGACCACACCCTTTAAAAATCTCAAGCAGATGCTGCAACGTAAAAATGAGCAAATGAAGGATCTACGCAAGAGATTGAACAAGTGAGTGGCCAGATTTTTCTCAGGACTTCCATCTTTGTTTGATTAATGACCTGGTTATTTAACAAAACCTCCAGCATTAGATGTACTTTGATAACAGTATTTTAGACTGTCTCAGAGAATAGTGAGATATTCCAAGGTTGGTCACATGGCAAACACGCTGACAAACACGCTGACTTGTTCATTACATACCACTTTTGACAAATGATGAGCATTCAAACAGGCCCACATCATATAAACAAATCTGCAATAACTCCTCAGTCATGTGATTCACCTCGAAATATCATTCAAATGAATGCAGTATAATCAATGAAACATTGAAGAATATCACTCAGTCAGTCTGTTGAAAATCTTAATGGAATGACAGTTTACATTTATTGACCAAATTTCTGATTGCGACATAAGTTAAGGCAGTTCTATGTAATGAAATTTCCATTGGCACAGACTGAAATTTTTTTTTTCCAGTACCTGTTCTTATTTATTTCATGTCTTGGTAGTGATAATTCACAGAAGTATCAAACTTTTCCTCCAAAGCTGAATTTAGCATTATCTATTTAATCGTTGCCTTAAAAACGTGAGCAGTAATTTCTATGTACTTTTTTTTTTTCGCTGACAGATATGAGACTGTAGAGGATGATTAGAGATCTCTTTGCTGGTTGATTCTGCCTGCGGTTGTGAGAAGCTGTTGACAAGATGTTTGTTGAAGTAGAAAAATCTGTTTTACATTTGTTTCGTTTCTTCATATTTGTTTTTTTTTTTATTCTCACACATTTTGTCCATAACTCTGTTGAAATTTAGAGAATTATTTTAACAGAATTACTTCATATTTCCCACTCTGCCATCTACTTCTACTTTTATATGACATAAATTCAACAAATTATTCTTACCTTCAGTTTTGATTTTCAAACATTGTTTGGGTCTAGATGATAATGTGAAATGACAGCACCCATATAGATAATATTTTTTGAGGTCTTTTGGCATTTTGTGGTTTCAACCTTAGCCTTAGATGACTTTGCTGTTTCAAACTAATAGATAATGTTCAGATTTATGAGGTGAAAGATGATGTGTCAGAAGTCATAAGTTCAATCTCAGGTAACAATTCATGCTTGATGGATGTAAATTGTGGAAAAATAGGCGATTGATGGAAACAGTTCTTGGTTATTAGTCGAACTCTATCCGACTGTTATCATTTCAAGTAGAGCGTTAGCAGAAAAAATGTGTCCAGAGAGATAACTCAGGGAAAAAATTAATCATTCTACATACAACAGGGGGAATTGTCTCCCTGTATGAAACAATCACAAAATGACAATTTTTTTGTTTCTTTCTCCCTTTCTGTTCTCAGCATTCTGGTATCTGAAAGCCGTGACTATGTTTGCTAGAAAAATTAACACTTTAGTTTTGCATTCATTTCTCTCACATGTATAAGTGGATTGTCCAGTACCAGCTCTGTCTTCACTTTTGCTCTCCTTGGGTTGTTCCCGTCACATTAGTATAGACCGTTCTGAAAGGTAGGGCAAGGAAAGTGAATTGTGTCCAAATTGTTTTTGGGGAGTCTAATTGGCCATTCTGAACTGTGTTCCAATGAGGAATATATGGGTTAGTAATGTTCACCTCCGTGAACAACAGATCAATTGCTGCATCCTATTCAATTAAATCATGTCATCGCTAAAATTTAAAAATACCTAACAGGACTCAAATGTGCCTTTTTACACTGAAATGTTAAGCTTTGTTGTCACAAAAGGAAAATAACTACTCTAAACAAGATTAGGAAAAAATTTTGATGCGTGGAAGAAAAAGTTTGTTAGTAGCTTGTGTCCATAGATTTTAGTTTTACGTCATTGATTGGGCTGACAGATTGGTGATGTTAGTTTTCTACTTCAACTGTTGTGTTAAGTCCCTCCATACAATTCCATCCATTCTCTTTAAAATACATGTGGATATTCATTCTCTTATGGAATTTTTTTCCCTTCTTTCAGCTGAGAGTATTTGTATTGAAATGTTACTCGTATATTTTATCAAACCTTATATTTTTATGAAGTGAAATGATATATGTATATATCTTGTGATGTTTAGTTGTGTTTTAGTCACTCAAATTTAAAAGGAGCAATCGACAGTCTGTGTGAATTTTTATATGTTTGTTGTATGTTTCTTAAACTTGGCAGAGAGGTTCTGTAGAGATAACAGCTTTTTTAAATCATGTCAGGAATGTGATAATAAGCTTGACAGAGGTTGGCAATGGTGTTTTATGATAATATGTATTGAAATTTTATCTTTGTTTTATCTTTTGTTCCGTTTCCTGAGGTAATACATAATGAAATTTTAACTTGATATTTGTACCATTTGTTTCGATTCTTTGTTCTTCTTTATTTGTGTGATCATTCAACAACTTCAAATCTGATTGATGGGTGCTGAAGGTCCTATCAATACCGACGACTGGTGTTCATTTCTTGCTAGCAGATAATTGTTGTTAGTATTCTGTCATACCAAGACAGACTGATGTCTCTGACACGTTGGTATTTGTCAACTAATGTCTCTGGGGATATGTCACTTCTGTATCAAAGCAGAATGATGTGTGTGCTTCAGAAATAGCAGCTTCTGTAGTGGCAAACAGATGTAGTTGACCCTTTACACCCAACCACTTGATGGCAAGGTGAGAAAACTACATTAGGGTTTTTCTCAAAAATATGAAATGTGCATATACTTTGTTTTGTCCTGGGATGGCAGTATCACTTTTTTCTTTTGTTTTCATTATTGGAATTTTCTACAAACCTCAGCATGGAAGGCTCTGTTAATATCAATCACTATTCTTCTCTTTTGAGTAGAAAATTGTTGGGATTTTACTCTTTTGTTGTGTTGTATTTATAAGTACTATATATCAGTTTCACAAAATGGTGAACTTGTGGTTCTATTGATGTTTCATCAAGCATTCATTTCAATGTCTTTACTTGTTTCATTGTGGAGGAAGGCTGAAATAAATTAGTCTTATGTGTGGTGTAAGTATCAGAATTAAGTTGGGTACAACTTTCAGCAGCCTTAGAGGGTTCTTTCTTGTTCATCAGAACTATTCCTTTATGGGGAACAGGGATGAGATGATTTGCCTTGTACTTATTGTCTTTGCTTGTAGGAAATGCACCACTCATGAAAATCTGTCTCATTTGGCACAGATTATAATTATTTATGATTATATTTTCATCAAGTGGTGGGTCAAATAATTTGCTGTGTGAGAATTGGCTGTCAATATCACTGATATTTCCCAACATTTCACAAGTCTGTTTTTGTTGTGTTATAGAATATTCTAATACAATTTGTAGTGATCTCACAATGTAATCATGAACATCTGTTGTTTGACAGTATGATCTGTTAATGGGTAAAATCTGTTGAATGTGGTGTTATAAATTGCATTCATATCTTCGTGAAAATCTGTCTAATATTTTACTGTTTTCTGATTTAGTGATTTCTGTTTCAGTAATCGATTCCACGTGAACAATATTTATATATTCCACATCAAATTTTCAGCAAGAATTTGCACAATGTAACAGAAAAACTTGAGGTGGTAGAGAGTAGAAAAGATGAGAGAGCTCTCAAAGATTGTATGGATGAATCTTTTGTCACTCTTTCTGACTCACATCATTGTGGAGTATTGGTAGTCTAGTGATTGAGCTGTTGGACTGAGGATCAAAGGTTTCTGGGTTTGAATCCAAGTGGATAGTTGTGTTGATGGCCTAGTGATTAGGCTATAATGACTTAGGATCAGAAGTTCCTGGATTCAAATCCTAACTGATAGTCGCGTTGAGGGCCTAGTGGTTGGACTGTTAGACTCAGAATCAGAGATTATTGGATTTGATGCCTAGTGGGTGATAGTTGTGTTGGTGGTGTAGTGGTTAGTGTGTTTGATTCCGGATCAGAAATTCCTGTGCTGGAATCCTAATGTGCCAGATGTTTTGTCTTTGGGAAAGACAATTTACACATATTTCCTCACTCAACCCAAATAAAAATGGGTACTGGATTATAGAGAATGTCATTGTTAAATTCGCAAGAATTTGAATGTCTTGAATACTTACAAGGAAGCTGAGAATGTAATGTGAGTCTCTGTTGGGGCAATAGTAAAGTCTTTAGAACCTGTATGTTAGAGGGTCAGCACTTTATGAATGCTGTCTATTGATGATGGTATTCTTCACAAATAAAGATCTGTAAAGTGGGTGGTCCATGAGGACTGCAGACACTCATAGCTGGGGCGGCCAATGCGAGACTGGCAGATCCAGCCACAGGGTTATATCAGGTGTATGTCAGGTCAGGTGTTGAGGCCGGGTCGTGCAGCTCTTTCTCCTCTGTCAGTAATTTGTCCTGCAGAGTTGCCCTGTGGGAATTTTCAAAGCAGTCAGCCTGGAGGCAGTGACTTGTCCAGATTTTGTGGTTCACAGCATCGGTTGTCCATTGATGATGGTTGCTGTTGCAAGCACTAGGAGATTGTTCCAGGGAATCTTTGTATCTTTTTTCTTTGGCATCTCTGTACATCAAAATGAGCTATCTGTTATTACTGTCCATTGTATATGTAGTTCAACAAAATATGTCTGTTCTCACAGATCATGTTAGAAGTTTGTATGCTTATACTGAAACAACAACATCAACAGCTGGTGATTGTCTGACTGTGGAGTTTATGTTTGTGGGAGGGAGGGTGTTGAACATTTTAAGAAGAATCAAAATGCATATTATACCAAACAAGCAGTGTCAAGTTTTGAGAAAACTGACGAGTATGAGTACATTCTGTGTTGAGCTATGGATGGAACTACAGGTTTTGGGCATAGTTTTGTTTGTAGTGAGTTCTTTGTGTAACTGTAGCATTAGAGGGTACATAACATTGAAAAAAGAAAAAAAATCCTTTGAGCCGTCAGCTCCTGAGCATACCCGTGACCATCCTGCCTAAGCTCCTGAGCGATGAAAGCATATATTTATCTATACACTTCTTTTGGGGTAAATGTAATCAGCTGTTGTGATTGATCGAGGAGACAAGGCTTAAATTTATCATAATGCAATGTGGTCTTGCTCACCATTGAACCAGTTGTTAGCTGCTATATGAATTTTATTTGCCACCCATATACCAGTGGATGGGGCTCAGAGGGTTAATATCATATGTATTTCTTACCCTTCTTATGTTTTCTCACTATTCTGCAAAAACAAATTTCACACTCTGTGTAGTTCATTTATATTATATGAATCAGATCCATTTGTGTTTTGATATTTTGAACTTTTAAAAATCTGACATTCCCGGTTCTCAGTAGATGGTTTAATTTGGATATTGGCGGACAATTTTATTCATAACATTGTGCTGTGTGATATTGTTGATTGTTGTACTATGGAATATGCAGCAAGATCAATGATTGATATATACTTCTCCAAGAGAGAGAACACTAACTACGATTTGTTTTACATCACATAGAATTGTTGTGGAAGTTCAGACAATCTCAGTAGCTTCTCCGTGGAGCTTAGGTAAGAAAAACTATGGTACTATTAAACCGGCTTATGTGCTTAATTCGGTGTATGTATATTTGATCTATTACTGCATGGTTTTCATAACATCCAAATCAAACATCAGACTAAATCGTGGAAATGGTATTTACACCAGTCTTATGTGACAACATGCAGGTGATATTTATGTACTACGAAACAACAGGTTACCTCTGTTTGTATGTTTGACAAGTTTGTATCATGTCTTGCACACTGAATCTGGACTATCAATTTGTGTATATATCTATAGCATAAATCTGCAACAAAACCCATAAAAGATTTATGGAAAATTACTGAATGTATCCATATGAAATTTGGCACACAACATTGTTGCATAAAGATCTGTGTTTCTACTTACATAAAGCCAGAAAAAGCTTACTGTGTTTTACATTATTCTAAAAAGACGATAATAATTGATTAGTAAAATCGTGAGTGTGTTTGATCCAAATTGTACGTTTGACAGAATGATGCGTTCAAAACACTAAACACATTTTCTTTGAGTAACATTCAGTGTAATCATTCAAAATACCAACATCGAGATGTGCTCACTTTGCTATCATAGGTATCATATCATAGTATCGGTTTGATCCACATGTACATTTAAACAATCCCCCAGAGGACCGTGGGTTCTCTTCTAGTATGCTAAAATACTGCAATTGGCCTGTCAGAACTCCATTGGACCTTGTACATATATCTCAATATGCTTGAGTTAGACCAACCATGATACTTAATGCTAGGCAAGACTATCCACAACATGCCTTTCATAGCATCTGAACTTACTTTCTGTCATATTTGATAATGTATAATATTTTTTTTTGTTATTGTTTTTTTGAAGTATGGAAAAGAAAATGGTTCTCTTTAATACATATCTATGATTTGGTACTGTTAAGTTCATTTCATGATTTGTTTACTGGATCTAGTTTATCAAATTGTATACATCATACATGTATCAAAATGATGCAATTCACTCACCTGCTTCTGATAAAAGCTATGAGATCTAATTCAGCACCCAAATTTATAGCAGCACATAATAAACTTGACTAGGATTGTCTAACTTATGAGAAATCATATGCATATTATGGTCTCATAAAGTCTTATTGATTATGCTAGTTGTTTACAGTTGCCTCTGCACAGTTTTAACATGGAACCATTTCCCACCCAAGCCAAGGAACAAATATTTATGTTTGGAACTTAATAAATTAACCAGTTCATTATAACTTAATTTATGATTAACTATGCTTGTGATTTCATTATCCCGTGACGCATCATTAAAGTTATTCTAAACTTTTTATTTCAGTTTTGTTTTTGTGTTCTGTTGACTGTAACAGGAATGGAAGGAAATATGCACTGATGGGGATAGTTTTTGGACAGCCTATTACATCTATCTGCTCCACAGAAGAGTTGAGCAAACTTAGTAAAAGGGGCAAAAATTCATCTTTATGTTTGTTTTGTTTTGTTTCACTTAGAACTTAAAGGGTAAAAAATTCAAAGATCTAGTGAAAAGAAATATTTTCTTCTTATAATAATTTTGACAATTTTTTTTTTCCGTATTCAACATTACAAATAAATTAAGAGGAGAAAAAATATATCATTTTTCTTCTTTACAATGCTTGTTCAACAGCTCTTATGTCTCGTAAAGGGAAGTAATGGGGTTGGTGAGAAATAATCCCAATTGTGGGTGGTTAATCACCTACCTATATCTCCGTGGCCTTTCGGTGCTAAGATATTTGAGCACACACAGAAAATGGTCACATCATTGACGAAACATTCTGAGGTTGTATGGTTAGACATGCATGAGTTTGATGGGGACTGATTAATTGCCCTATACATGCTATGAGAATTGTAAAAATCTTAAGTTCAATTTTGATACCTGAATGTTTTGAGTATGGGACTGTGTTTGGTACTATGCAGCCATGACTGGGCTGTGCTGTTAAATAATGAAAATCCTAACTAACCAACCAGTCAGGAGAAACATTACAGATCAGGAAGATCTATGAGATATTATGTAGGATGGTATCAGTGGTCTAACAGTTGAGCCACTGAAATCTGGATCCAAAGTTCCGAATTTAACTTTAAGCTGGGCCCAGCATTTTGTCCTTGGGAAAGGCAATAATTTAAACACATTTACTGATTTTGCCCACATTAAAATGAGTACTTGACCATAGTCTAATAATGTTATTGTTAGATTGATAGGAATTTGAACACCTAACAGGCAACTGTCTGGTAGACTTCCTTTCCAGAAGGCTGAGTATATGAGTGAGTCCACTGGCTCTGTCAAGTAATGATAAATTGTACAACAGTTACAGCTTGTATTGTATGAAACTAAGCGCTATATTACTGCTCTCTATTCTTTAAATACATGGAAGGGATGAGTACTGACATTTAGTGGTGATAAACTTCTTCAAAAATGCAAGGCAGTCAAAGTGAAAGCTCTTGCACAGTCTGGGAAATCATTGTTCTCAGCTTTTGCACAAATGACATGGATCAGATGGTATCATTTCTCTTTGAAAAATGTTTGTGTCACTACTACTCATCAAATTAAGTCATCATTCTTAAATATTCTGGTTATTGGTTGAGCTATTTGTCCTGGTCTAAAGCAGATCACATCAACAAAACGATACCCATAGATGATGATGAAATTGTTCTCAATCACATAATATGAACCTTTCTCTGCAAATGTTCATCTATGATATGAGATTGAAGGTATTTTGTCTAATTTGTTTGCTAGTAAAATTTAAATTAATACATTTTGAAAAAAAAACTTTTTTCAGTTATAAAGGTTCAGCTAGAGTTTGGGAATATTTCCTGGCCTGAAGGCTTGACAACCCAATAATCAGGCTGAATCTGACTGTGTTCGTGCCAAATTTTGGATCTTGATCAGACCACCGAATTTTCCACGCACTATCAGCTTCACTCAGTGAATGACTTGAACGTGCCGACAGTTCCCCATGGAAATGTATGGCACACTTAATTCAATTTTATGTGAATTTGGCACTTCAGACAATTTGGCTTTTTGTAATAGAAATGCTCTATTCTGAAACGAATACCAGTGATTGCCTAAGACAATTTGCCTTTCATGGGTAGAGCTCATGGTCCTAGTTATTATGTAGAAGATATATATAAGTGGAGCATATGATCACGTATTTGAACAAAACTTAAAATCAGTGGTTTTAACTTTCATTCACGAATCATTTGCTCACTGATATGAATTCAGAACGAATATCATCATTTTTATGTCTGATAACTGCACATATGGTCACATTATCTGCCCATGCTAAACATAACACAAGATAAGCCACATTCATGTTTATAATATATTCTTTAAAATGAAAAACAAAAAGAAATACTTTTTCAAAACTTTTATTTGTCCACCCTTCAACTTTTTTTTTTTTTTAATGCATTCATTATTTCTAAGACATATACATGGAAAAAAAAAACAAATAAAAAGAACAAAGAATCCACACACGCATCATATTGTTCTAATCAAATATTTAATAAATATTAAATAAAAAATCACATGTCAATATAAACTGACCTTACCATAGAAATATTTTCTCAATTTTGTAGATCTGTAGAAATAAAGAAAAGCAGAGTTTCTAGTTTTTTAGAAAAGCAGATTTTTCATTTTAGCATACGTTTCATAAAAGTGGACTTGTTTGGGGACGAAAAGAGATTTACTCTTAAACAATGAAAGTTATTGGATAGCTCAAGCTCAGAAAAAAGAGAAGGGGAACTTTTTTTTTTTTTTTTTTTTTTTTTTTTTTTGAGAAATACAAAATTGGAATAACTGATTAAAAGAATCAAGTTTAAGTACAGTATATTTTTTTCCCTCTTATATAAGAAATCAGTCCCGATAGAGCCTTCAGAGATTTCAGAAATAAACGTCGCATCAAAGCAAGAGTGAAAGAAAAATATACTTTGCATATGAAGCTGTATTTAATTTTTCCATTCACATGAATCTTGACAAGGCAGTTATCAAGCATCGTCTATTGCTGTCATAGAATGCATGAAGTTGTACATTTTGTTGTAAGCTGAACGAAGAAAAAGCTAACCAGTTGAAGAGATAAAGAGTTATCTCACAAACAAGTTGATTATATGGACTAGGAAACAAAAAAAAAAGAAGGCAAGCAGGCAAAACGGGAAATTAAAAAAAAAAAAGGCTTTTTTTTTTTTTAAAAATGGGGGAAGGGGGAAGAGAGGAGAACTGTTGTATGTACAAGCGTAATAGTGGTAATAATAATTTTCTCACAGAGAGAAGACGGAAAAATCAGAGTTTCAAAAATCCGAAGTGGTCCGCATTTCAAACTGATACATGGCTAAAGCTATAAGCGCCAGTTCCATTATATTCTTCTATACGATAATAGTCATTATAGATTGCAGAAATGCAGATTTGGGTACTATAAATTTATTGTAGCGAGTTCTTGAAAAGGGAGATAAAGATAAAAATTGTGTTGGTTTTATTTTTTCACAACATTCATTTGCTAAAAAAAATAAATGGTTTTAATTCGAACCATGGATTGCTCCGTTTCATTAAAAATAGTCATAATTTTTTAAAGTATATTCATAAAATGAACGTACGACACAACTCGTTATATTATGAAACAAATCACAACTTCTGATGACAACCATACACATAAATGATATCAGTGTAATTATTCTCGAAGAAAAACAAAAAAGACATAATTTCAACACAAAAAAAAAGTGTACATGAAATATTTTTCCTGTCTTCTAGCAAATAATAGAATGTTTCTGTCAAAATAGGAAACTATTTATCAAAAGAATTTTGGAAGGTTTGTGACAACAGCTCTTTTACAACTATTCAGCACTGTCTCAAACTTGATTTCATTTTTTTTTTTCACATTTTTCCAAAATTAGAACAAAGCATTAAAAAAAAAAACATATGAAGATTCTCTTCACTCTAAGAATACAGCACCTTCCGACATGATGGGGAATTGTTTCTGACCAGACACAAGTGGTGTTGAACAAACAGTGTAAAGAAGAAACAAAAAATTTTTTTTTGCCTCCCTCATTTTGAAAGGTTGATCATCAAAAATTTGATAAACTAATATGATTAAAAAAATAAATTCCTTACATGAAAGTGATTTTCTTCTTTTCTACTGTGTTTATTCAATGCCATTCTCCCAAAAATAGAGTTAACCCTAGAAGTGTCAAGAGACCGATCTGTTCAACGCCTCTTTCATTGGAAATTTTTCATTTGAAAGTTTTTTTTTTTTTTTAAAAATAACATATAATACGGATACAAAATACAAGATATTCACCCGATACTGCCCTTCAAGATGATTTTTTTTTTATGCCATTTCTTGAACATTATTAAAATATTTTATCATAATGGAAACATTAGCTCTATTGCAACCTCTTCTGACACTTCTAGGGTTAAAAAAAAATGATTACTGCTCTTTAGTCACAGGTCAGGTAATCACTGTACTGCTTCCAGTCAAACACAGTGCAGTGTAAGGACATGGGTCACAAATAAAACTGAACCAAAAGAAATAGTGGTTCCCATTCTGGCAGAAAAATTCTTCATTTCCAATAAAAAATTTGAGCAAACAAGGACAGAGAAATGTTAAGCTTCGAGAGCTACATTCTAACACAGATTGTTCTGGTACAAATTTTTCCAATTTAAAAAAAAGAAAAAGGGTAAGTAGGAATCGCAAAGATGCTCAAGTGCTGATGTGGACATCGTCACTCAGCTTATGAAGGGGCACATTGTTTAAACTTCCGCGTGAGATCAAAACAAGTTTAATCAAAGATTTTTAAATTGAAATGAAAGAAGTAAGACCAGATTATGAGAATGATATTGAGCTATCTACATGCCAAGTTTTGAGAATATAATTCTTGTTTTGCGCAAAAAAATGGTTTTAGATGCAGAAAAAGTTAACTTTCACATGTGCCCCGCCGTAAGATAGGTGATCTTCTCTGTGAATATGTCCTTTCTGAATATGACATCTTGTTCCTTTAAAGCACATTTTTAATTTTCCCAATTTTTCATTGCAGACAGTGCTAACCGGTGCCACGCAAATTTATAAATTTCTCTATGAGGAAAAAATATGCTCCTCTGTAATACATTAATGACGATTGTTCTAAAATATTTTTGCAGAGTGTCTCCTATTATTATTATGTGTATGTTAGTTTTTGAAAAAAGGGATAATTCTTTTTTGCTCTCATCAATCTGTGCTGGAAGTGCAGCAAAAAGTGAAGACCTGCCAATATTTCTGACTTACAAGCAGCAGCTTCATATTTTGTCTTTCTTGAGCAAAGTTAAACACACTCCGCTAATGTACAATGGATGCTCAATTACAGAGAGGTCTCACAGAGGATCACTACATTCTTTCAACAACAAATTGTCAGCAGATCTTAAAATGAACCTCACAAATGCTATATCTATAATTTTAACACTACCAGACTGACAAAATCTTTCTTTGAGATTTTCATCCTAAGATTGACCATAATTAAGTCCACCTTGGTTGTTTTCAAATTTCCGATGACAGAACTGAATCTTTCTGATGAATTTATTCATTTTCACGGTGTAGATCCCTCTTGGCTGCCCATGAACAGCAGGGGACAAAAATCCTCTTCAGCTCTTGATTTGTTGGTCGCTTGGGCACTTAAGCTGGTGAAATCTTTTCCACCTGATTATTCTGACTCATTACATGTACTTACCCATCCTCTAAGACTTTTTTTTCACTTTACCCTGGAAATTCCAGTGTAAAAATTAGAAAAAAAAACAATAATCTGATAAAAGTAATTGAAATGCAAACGATGGTAGAGGGCTGGGTGAGTCCAAAAAATGATGGACATGTGACATAAAAACCCAATATGCCAACAAGTGTGGTGATACAGTGCAGTATTCGCTGTCTTTGTCCTACCGACCCTGGACTGGTCTTGCATTTTTTATTAAGTACATAGAGAATGAGAGAGCGAGAGAAAGAGAGCGAGAAAAAACAACGCACATATGCACATATCCACAAGTCACTTAGGGTAAAGTCTGAACGAAGAGAAAACCTCAGAAACATGACAAGATGGTGTAAATAATTTAGATTTGAACTTTAAATAAATCTTTTCTCTGGTAATAACTTAGTTCACATGATCCTTGCGGGAAGGACTTTGAATCACAACCTTAGTGGGAGAGAAAGACAACGCACACAATAGGAGTTTTTCTCTATGCTGCGGACTGTCAGTCTTATAGTACAAGTTACAAGTTCTAAGCGACAAAAGTGTATCAGAAATAGAAAAATAGTAAGAGTCCACGGTAAAAATTGCTTACAATCTTCACATGATGCTAAAAAATAAAAGATCTGAAATGCCATGTGTGTAAAATCACTTGATAATATAGAGTTATCAATCAGCGAAGTTTAAGAAAAAGTTAAGCAAATGAAATAGTTCCATTAGAGAGGAGCATCCAAAAAATGTAGAAGAATCAATGCAGAAAAAAAATCAAGTCTATAAATTTTTTTTCCTCCCTGAATAAAGAACCACATCATCTTCTTTGTCTGCATATTAGACAAAGGGAAAAAAAAAAGATTATCACACATATGTGCTATCGGTAAACAGAGGAAACTGTTAGATTGGCTGTAGATGGATTCATTTCGAAGATGTAAGACCAAGACAGTTTTCCAAGTCTTTGAAATTAATATGAAAAAATGCTCACTGTATTTGTTGCCATCATGACCTCCCTAACAGACAACATAAACTCATGATTAACATACAAGATATTGGATCAGGTGCTTAATGAAGCAAAGATGATACATATACCGTCAAATACATGTTATCCAAACTATCTTTCAAAGCCTGAATATTGAACTGAAGAACTAGATCTATCAATTTGCAAATTCTCTACTGATACCATCAGTGTATCTCAGTGGTACTGTTAAAGATGTGAGAAAAGATTCAAGATTATCGGCCATCTTGGCTAAACATACGTTGGCTATTTAAAAGTAAGATCATGTTAGTTCCAAGGCCTCATAGATTCATGTGCTACTATGTGCTACTTTTCTACCACTTTTATTCAAATTTTCAAATCCTGTGGGTAGAAGTGGAAAAAGTACAGATAAATAGGAGAAATACTGATAAATTAAATGCTTGATACTATCGTTATTGCAAATCATGATGGCCCCATACTGAGCAAAATAATAGCACTATAGCTGGTCTATAGCAAGAAAAAGTTGGGATTGTAAATTTTGGCAGAGATGAATGTATCTTACTTTTTTTTTGTTTGTTTGTATTTTTTTATTCTTTTTTTTTTTTTAAACCTTAGAGTTGCAGACTGGTCTCCCATATACAGCCATCTACTGATCAACATAATATTGGATATCGGCAAATTCATGGTATACAAAAATATATCTTTGTCATCAACACAACACATAAAAACAAAGATATGTGGTATTATTAATACAATATTATCATCCTGTGAGAATCAATGAAAAAAAAATTATGAAAATCCATACATTGTTTATCTTCAAATGACAAATAAGATGAGTGATAGTCAAATATGGATGGAAAAAAATGTTACATGTATGATGTGTTTCCATTCTGAACAATCCCAGGCTAACACAGCTCGGTGTTTGTGAAATGAAAAGTAATACTGCTACTGTCTACAAACTATCGATCGACATCGTCAACAACAAAAGGTTTACCCAATTTTTATCATCAGAGACTGAATTGGTCTTTAATTGGAAGAATAAAGCAAATAATGATCGCAACAACAACAACAACAACAACAAAAAAAAAAAAGAGGAGGGATGACAGGGCCCAAAAGAGTTGAACACTGATTACATGACTTTGGCAGATATAAGCAAACCATTATCTTCAATTCTTTTTGGTTTTGTTGATTTTGTTTTTTCTTTTTTTTTTCAATAAAGTGTTTCTGGTTTGTTGAGCTGGAGGCACTACAAAATTTCTTGGCTTGGGACAAACTTCAAATCTGATAACATAGTTTCTTTTTTTTGGCAGATGAACAGATGAAAAATACAAAGAGCATCTCAAAATTCTCAAACTGATTCACAATGAATTTATACTTTCAGTTTGTTCTGAAACTAACATTGCCATGAAAAACAAAAGGAAAACAAAATCTGACAAAGGTCAAAACATTTAATTTTTAAACTTTCACTCTAGACTAATTAAAGAAATTAAAAAAAAAAAAAAAAAATTCAGGACAACAAACATAATACTTAAGAGGGTTATGAGGTGTATGTGTGCATTTATTGTACGCAAGTGACTTGTGACTGATTGGAGAAAAAAATGTGACCAAATTTTAAACAGGGAGAAGTATACAGAAATAGGAAAATTATAAAAGAAATAATTTGGAATAAGGGTTTCGATGGTAAGAGCATGATTGGTGGGTAGTCATAGGGTGTCTCTGTGTCGGAGGACATGACAGTCGGTAAGAAGCAGCGATTTGGTATCTACTGACAGTCTGATGTGTTGAATTGGAAATTTCTTCAGGGAGTCAGCTGCTGGTCTTCTTTTACGCATCAAATGGAAACTGACTGAATCGCCATGTCTCATAATGTCGTGCCTTCGAACACAAAAGATACCTTGGAAACAATCTAGATTTTCAAATTGCTGATAATAATGAAAACTGGACAAATTGTTGGCATGTATTATCATTGGTCTAACCCTGGACTATTTACACACGAAATGAACACATGTATTATTGCACCAACAGCATAATGAAAAACTGATGAGCTAAAATACTTTACATTTCAACTTGATTACTATAGACTCATAACTGAACAACTTATAGTTATTTTCTAATGTTAAAGTGTTTTCATTGTATTCGAAAAAAAAAAAAAGTCCTATCTCACGGGTGAACGAACTGATTGTGTCTCAACCGTAATGATAATATTGCTTCATTCATGGTGCATTGAATGGCCCATGAAACAGATCACGGGAAAAATACCACAATTGTATATGTTATTACCACAGTGAATGTGAACAAACTTATATGAACGATTTAAACGCATCATGATTCCAAGACTAGATAACTACAATATCGTAACTAGGGAAGGAACAAAAAAAAAAAAGCAGGTGTGGCAATCACAGCGAGGCAGGCTGTGCTGACACGGCCCTGAATGCTGCGTGTCGGCAGGACCACCTCACGGAGACAACATGACACAACATTTGGATCAGACCATGTTGTCAAAACACAGACCTGTCCACAGGTAAAATTTTTGGCATAAATTCATTGGACATAGAATCAATAACGGTGACATTTGACTCAATTCATTGACATAATACAAATGAACAAATAAAAATAATTAAAATCTGGGTTACAATTATAATACTTGAAAAATCATGAAACATGAACAAACTTTAAAAGTACATCATTCATGTAAATAATGCTTTTCTTCAAAGTATATTATTATGTTTTGACTGAAACTAAGTCAGCAAACTAAGAAAACAATGAGTATTTTTTGTGACAGTGAAAAATTTGGGGGACAAAGCAATGAAACAAGGCCAAAACGAAACTTGAACAGCACAACACAGGTTTGTATGACGGTTTCATCTTGGTGCAAATATTATATATTTACGGACACATGTATGTCCAAACACAACCCGACATTGTCAATTATGAGTGGTAAAGGGGGATAATTCTATGTACATGGAACAATGAACCAGCACAAGGGCGGCCATTTCTAAGGATCTTTGCTGTGCCTATCCACCACAAAAACATCGCCATTACATCTTCAAATCAACAAAAGTGCAGGATGTAGATTTAAGCTTGTGGGATACAGCAAATATTCACAGAAAGCCCATGCCTCACTACATAGCCTGCACCAATACAACTACAGCCTGTCGCCGACATCTAAATTTTTTAAGAGATATAGTTTGCACAAATATGTTTAACCCTCAAAAAGTCAGAAGAATGTCTCAATATTATTTTTATAATGTTTATGCATCTTCAAAAAATGTCAGAATAGGCAGGAGAGGCAGCTAATATGCACATATTATGAAAGAATTTTGGAACATAAATCAGCCCCTCTTCAAATTTTCAGAGCTAACAGTGAATTATGCATATTCATGCAAGTTTTTATGAGCTGCTTATCATAAGGCCAAAAGCCATGAAAGCATCTTAGTTGCCATGAAATAAGAATTATGTTACATTTTCCTCAACCAATCAGTTTTTATAACAGCCTACCATTGTCTAAATTCAGTTGGTGAATAAATTCTTCTCAACTTCAGATACGGCCTAAGCAAGCACAAAAAAATAATCTGTGTAGAAAAGTTTTTCTCAAACATTTTTTTTCTTTTTTGAGAGTCTAAATTTAACAGTTTATACAGCCGATCACAAGTTTAGTCTATTATATGTATATGTCATTCATCAATAACTTATGACATATTCAACTGCAAAAATTCACTATCAGTGCAGCTCAAACCATCTCTTTCTTTGTGCGTGCTCAAAACTGGAACCAGGTTCCACAATCTATGACAATAAAATACAACATGTACACAAATCAATACTAAAAAAATGACAAGGATGGTTTCATTGTTAAGTTCCACATCACAGCTGGTCAGAACTTTTATCTTTAAGAAGCTGTAGGATCGACTTCCCATTTCCCTTCACACTCTCACCAAACCCACCGGCAAATCTGTCAAAAGAGGAGCAGAAACGCAAATGGTACAAAGTCCTTTTTTTTTAAATATCTTATTTATTTTTTTTTTCTTAAAGAAATCATTTATGCATCCTGCCATGTTTATAAGACTAGCCGTCATATGCTGCCTATGTCATCATTGTTCCAGAAAACAGAGCTAATGGCAAGTAAAAACATGAGCATGTATCTTGTGCCCAGGGCAAATGAGTCGGAAATTGCACTGGGCGATTTTGAATTAAGGTCATTTTTAACTATTTTCCGACTGAGATACCAAAAAAAGTTTTTTTTCCATAAAAAGAAAATTCAACCTTTTCTAACCTGTGATTTCAACCATACCAAAACAGCAAAGGGAAAATGAGAAGAAAAAAAAAAAAGTCTAGTTTTCTCAAAACGTGAATCCGATAACTGAATATCATTTGTATTTCGGCTCCTCAGTATTGCTGCAAATATCGTGTCTATCAAACTGAGCAGACCCCTGTCTTTGACAAACTTTCTTACAGCTATCAGATATGATCACGATAAAATGTGACATCATAGATCACCATGAAACGTGAAAAGGAACACTGGTTGTCTGGTTTTGTATGTAGTCGTTATATGTACCTAACGTAAATTCACATGCAATGCAAGTGAGGTTAAACAAACATGGAATCCATCGAGTGACAACATCCCCTAGCAGTAGATTCAAATCCAGGAGTATCCATTGGCAAAACAAAATAAAACAAAACAAATCTCCATTTCGGAGTTCAATTCAACATGGACAACTATATATAGATATGGAGTTATCCGCTTACTTGAGCGTAGTGTGCTCAATTGGGGAAAACATACCAGACAAGATTTAAATTAAGACTGGATTAAAACAAATAATGTATCTAAGCCTTTGTTTCTGTATGCTTCATATACATACAGTATGTAATGTCATAGATTTAAAAAATAAAGCTCATGGTTTGACTACATATGACGCCTTGGCCACATAAAAATCTGGGAGGTGGTTTTGGTAGATGCGGAATCATCGTAATAAAACACAGGTTTGGAAAGTTTTCCACACCCACACAGTTTTGTCAACAACAAAAAAAAAGTAATAAGAAACACAAATCTGAAATAAAAACAAAGACATAATCTATGTTTGTTAAAAAAAAGCAAAAAAAAAACACGAAAGCAAATACCATTTTTATGTCATGTTCAGTCACAGCTATCAAAAGGGATGTATGTACTGAAACAAATATGCACCACAGGGCATAATCTAGAAATATTTCCATATTATAAATACTCGACACGAGGTTTCACTAATAGGATGGTTCACTAATTTTACAAATCTTATTATTTCTTCTCTCATTTCTCGTTGTGTTTCTTAATTTCATTCTCAGTGTCATATAACGTCAAAAGTTGGAAGAGAACATCCCTAATATGACACCAAATGAAGCGGTATCAAACGACATGAATTTATATGTAAATATGATCTGATTGACTCTCGATAATCCATCTGGTATCAAGACAAAACTGTGTGGATGCCAAAACTTAACAACTACAGTCTAACCAACAAGGTGGCTACTGGGCTACATGATACATCGGAGGACAGAGATATAGTCAATAGGGTGAGAACTTTGGCCGTTCCGCTGCCTTGAATGCTGATGTTGCCGTGAGCCCAAGACGCATTTTGGTTTGCAATGGCTTTCCCCCTGCAAGCGGCGTGGATGTTGGCATGGAACAAGCGATGGCGACAGAGGATGGCGGTCCTTGAGCGCCCAGGGAGGCCGGCTCGACCAGCTGAGCCATGCCATTAAGGCTTGCCATTCCATTCAACCCAAGCATGCCCGGGGGAGCCAGAGGTTTGACTACAGTCATGGCCATGGGGTGGGGGGGCAGGGAGGGCAGGGGGCCAGCCACAGACGACACAGGGGGCAAGGAGGCAGGGTCAAGGGTCAAGGTCTTATGCAATTCCATGCTGAGGACGAGAAAAAAAAGGAAAAAGGGGGGAATATTAGGCATACAGAAGTAAAAAACAATCAGGCAGTGAATAAAGGAAGGGTTTGGTTTTTCAAGTTTACAATAGCACTAAACGAGAATGAAGAAACTGAGGTAAAAAAAAAAAAAAAAAGAAAAAAATTGCGATAGTGAGAGAGGCAAGGAATGTGGCATTTTTTACTTTGTATTTAAAATCAATGTTCATAGACAAAATTTCACTGAGCTAAATCTATTGTTAACTATCAGGAATGTGAAATATATATTAACGATATATTTACTGATAGAAATATGTATTTTGTGCAGAAACCTCAATGAAAGAGTATGATAGTTGCAAATTTACAATATGTATATGTTTCAATCCATACTGTCATTCAAAGCTCTCTTTTAGATTCAAGTTCTCTAGATTTTAATATCAAAAGTAACAAGCATAAAGTCATGCAATGCTTCAAATTAAAATCATTTTCAGAGAACCATTTCGGCATTGCTATGATGATTATTCTCAAGAATGGATGTTACAGCCTAACAAACAGGCACATGTCAAAAGTCTATTATAACTTTAGGCCAAACTAGGAGATCAAGAAAAAAACAAACAAACAAACAAGAGTATAAATAGCAAAGGCTTGGATTAACTTGAGCTCTCTCTCAGGATGAAACTTAAAAAAATAAAAAAGTGAAAAAATATATCCAAAAATAAATAAATAAATAAATAAATAAGGTCCCATCAACCAAAGACAGATCATGCTGCGTTAATATTGATATGGAGAGGGGCAGTAAACAGGGGCAACAAGCAGTGATAGGAGTGGCGATATTATTATGGTGCTCTCCCCTTACAGTGACGACAGGATATTTAAACCAATCAGGATGGAGCTAACTAAAGCTTTGGCTACGGCTTGGAGCTTTTTGGGGAGGGATGAATGTGAGCTTTTCTTGCTGCAGATTCACAAGCTAAATGTAGCCTTGCCTACCAAAGCTGTTTTCGTACGACCGGTTTATAAGTTAAATTGTTTTGTCGGTTCTGTTGAAAAAGTCAGGCTTTGGTGATGGAGACACTGGTGTCTAAAGTACCGTATCAATGAGGAAATGAAAGAGAAATCTCCGTTCAATGTTCAGCCTGCTGTCTTCGACAAACAGGAAAACCTGACTTCTAGCCTTCTTGGATAAGGGCCAAAATATGTCAAAGGTTCCGTGTGTACGTTATTCATGTCTTGGCAGTCACAAAGCGGGTTTAAGAGCAGGTGGAGATCGCTGTCCAGGCAACATTTGTTACAACTCCCCAAAATTTTACTCAAAATTCTTTTTTTGATCAAACTGGACACGCATTGAGGCACAAATACATGCATGTCCACACTGCTACCCACCACTGGACTTCCACTCGGCGCAAAGTCGCTAATTTTTCGAGGATTAGAGGTCATCCAAGTGGACATATGTCATAACTAATCGATTGATTTCTTCCCCAGAGCTACCTCAACCAATAACATGTTTTTTTTTTTTTTCATGAGCAAAATCTCGTTACGCATTCCGCACTATGACCATACCTGAATTACGTCACTTCACTCGGTGCTTGCAATATGATCGCTTACGCTCGCGTGGCTGACGAACAGAACAAACAACTGCTGATATGACAAAGATTAAGATCAGCCTAGCAGAAAGTTCAGATCTAGGGTTCCAACAAGCCGTCGGTCACGTCAACCATGCCCAATTTAACACACCTTTTTCTCAGAGCAGTGCACCAGAATGGGAACTCAACTAGTTTTACTACTACTGGAAAACAAGTCACCAAAAAATGAGGTATTGTACAAAGACAATGACATTTATTCGGCCCCGTAATAAATCTTAACTCTGCGAGTGGAAATTTCACAGCTCATTCTGCCCAACAAGCTCATTCGTATGCTGAGTAATGATGAAATTTCATAATGTCTGACAACTTTTATTTGAAACTTTCAGTATTAAATATTCTGGCATTTACATTGCACCTGATCTGGAGCTCCGCGAAAGAGCTCTTGGAACTGAATGATAAGCGAACCAAATATCTTCTTTTCAGATATTCATTCTTTGAATGCTTTTGGCCTACATATTTCTTTTCTTTCTTTATTTTTCTTGTGTTTAAATCGTTCCTATTCAAATTAAAGTGACAAACAAAACATCTAACAGCAACCCTTGCACTCTTGCAGAGCTCATTAACACCGATTGCATCACTACATTAACGGCGACCTGAGTGTCAATATTACATTAATTCAACAAATCTTTGTCTCTGCGATGACCCTCTGATTCAACAAAATAGTAAATTAGTAAAAGTGAGACACTCTGCTGACTAAAACAACATTACTTTAACTTGACAAAACTGCCTTTTAAGTGTATGGTAGGCAGGAGTCCTCTGAGAGTACCTTGTATAGATCGATTAATTTCCTTTTATGTGCCCATTAAATGCGCTTTTCACTATGACCGGGTGATTATTATCACTGCCGTAGAAAATCTCGAGAAATTTCTTCATGACTCCAATTTCCCTGACAAAAACTGGTTTATCGTAAAGGACACAATGTCCTGCCTACCGTTATAATGTAACAAAGCCTCCTAACCTCCCCCCCCCCCCCCAATCCACCTCTTTTCCCCTTCCTCGTTTTTTTTTTTTTTCTTTTAATAAGCCATTTTGTTTTCTGTCTTTGTTTCGTTTGACATGACACTGTTCTCCTTATCATGACCCATGATCAGAAGCTATTAGCGGGTTCGTATTTCTGGTATCTGTTGCTATGGTAACATCAGCATTGTTTACATTTGTTAAGGTCTCCATCACACACTCCCTTGGTAACTTTCTCTGTCACCATACGAGCCAGATCGCGATTGAGACCAACGTAACGATAGCAAGGAGAAACGGACAGAGAAAGCCAAAAGAAGAGAGAGAATGAGAGAGTGGATGAAGATGGAGAAAGCAGAGAACGGACGAGAAAAGGGAGGGATGTGGTTACTATACAGCACGTGTGTATGATATTAATATAATCTAGTATGATAATTTGCGACACAGCTAAACACTTAACACAGCTTCAGAATCAGATTCTGAGGTTTGGAAGGGGGAGGGG
>JBCEWB010000009.1:663214-682088 GCA_039654565.1 Peronia peronii | reverse complement strand
CCCCCCCCCCCCCCCCCCCCCTCCCTACTTTTCGGTCAAAATATTGCTTTTTTTTGTATTTCTAGATGTATGCAGATTTTTTTTTTTTCTATAGATGCGGGTTAGTCAAAATTCAGCAAAATTCCCTATCAAATTGAGGGAAAAGATTTTAATAATTTATTATGTACCTATTGGCAACAGCAAACTGCTGAATTCAACATGGGAGGATTTCTACTTTACAAAAATCACTGGAATTGATTGGGGGGCTTACTCATTCAGATTGAGTAAAGTGAAAGAAAGGAAATGTCCCTACAAGAGTATATCAGCCTATAAAATAGCAAATATCATAGTTGCCAAGCCACATTTGAGACTCGAGAACAAGCCCTCCACATGGCATCAGAGAGAGAAAGCTTCATATTTCATGGTTTATATTTATTTAAGTGTCCTCTCTGCCAAATTGCAGCGTTTTGTGCATACTGAAGATTTTTCATTGTGTTTTATAATCAACAGATTTCATTTTTAGCGTTTTGCTCAAAATTTTGTTTCTTGTTCTTCTTACCATCTACTCCAAAACATACTAACATATTTTCACCTTTTGCATAAATACTTTCCTTGACATATTAAAAAAAAAAAGTGACGCAGGCTTCTTAATGTATCTCTTTTAGCTTTTGAGAGAGAAAAATTTTGATAAATAAAAATGTCAATTTTGAACAAATTTGATGGATTGCATTTTCAAAAATTCATTAAAAAAACAACTTTCAATACAACTTATATTCTCTCATGTCATTTTATAAATATTAGATGTAAGAAATGACATGCAAAGTTTGGAACGATTTGATATTATAATAGACAGATTTTGAAAAACAAGGCAAAATCCAAGATGGTGGTTCATGGCAACCAGACAGGCGAGCAACTTTCTGAGGACATATTCTGAATCAGACAAACATGGCAATTACATATGCATACAGTAAAATCATCTAAGGTCAAAAGTAAAGAAAAGTTTTCAGTCCTCTGTGCTTGTTTGTTCTAACTATTTTATGATTTTTGAAGATTTTTTTCTATGAGGGACGAGGAGCATGAGACTTACGAGCTACCTTTTTGTGGTTTCAGTTTTTGGGTCATTCCCCTTGTTGCTGCAATTAATGTGCTCAACTATTCTACATCAAATGTGAAAGATAATCTTTTACAGCTTGTATGTTCTATCCCAAAGTGATCAATCACATTTCAGGGATATTTTGGACATAAAATGATTTAAAGGCACTGGATAGGTATGACAACATAGTTTAAAAATTGGAGTTACAAATTTCATCTTTCAGATCTATGTAAAAAAAATAAGCTGTCTATAGTAGTCATTCTTTGTAAGATACAAGACTATAGTGATATAAATCTCAAACTATTATCTTTTCATTTGAATGGAGAAAAGAGAAAGAGTTGTGGGGTCTTTAACCCAAAGTGGACAGTGTGAGCGTCCGGTGAAAGTCTCCATTTCCCACTGAGGACGGTGCCACCGTCCAATACAAAATCATAGATTTATTTGCTAAATTGTTTTTCGTATGGGACTTGGAATCAATTTGACCTGGAAGTTCTTGTAAATAGATGAAAATTATTCCATTCCAGGCTATTTTACACAATACAGCACTTTGGCAAAGCTTTTGAGAGGCATAAAAGTGCTTCATTCTTTGAGAGTGTTTTACTAGCTTTGGCAAAGAAGGAAGATCACTTGAAGTCATTTGCAGAAATATGGAGAGAATATTATGAAGTTGAAAATCACACTTCATGATGAAATTGGATTATATATGAATAATCTCTCAGAAAAATGCTAAAACTAGAAGGGATTTTTAATCAGATTTAATC
The DNA here is from genome assembly GCA_039654565.1 of Peronia peronii. Lineage (NCBI taxonomy): Eukaryota > Metazoa > Mollusca > Gastropoda > Systellommatophora > Onchidiidae > Peronia > Peronia peronii. Next base: position 680,255 of record JBCEWB010000009.1, on the reverse strand, counting down.
AGTGAATTATGTTGCATGTAAAATTTCTATTATCTTTTTTTCTTCTGTCTCTGTCATCTAATAAAACTTACAAAAATTGTTTGTAACATCTTTTCACTATTTTTTCCGTAATCCATATTCAATTTTCTTTCTTTTGATATACAATTTGAGTAGCTTTTGTTATATTTTCCAGTGTCCAACCCCCATAAATGGATGTTAGTACCTTGAGTTTGGAAGGGAAATAATTCGGTCTGAAAAGTGAAAACAATTCAGGGGTTAAAGAGTTAATCAAGATGAGCCAATTTCTCCTTTCCATGAATGATGGAGACAAGCTGAAATATATTGAAACCTATATTGCTATAACATACAACAGACAACACTTCACAGGCAAACCAATCTGGACATATCTGCGAAACCATATGTTTTACAAAAGTATTGACCCTACACAGTTGATTATATATAAGAGTCAGCGGATGAAATATAAATACATTATACATACAGCATGCACCAGAAACATTCTAAATCTCACTTGTACAGTGAGCAAATATTGCAAACAACAAATATGCACCACTGAATCATATCTGTAATACTTTGTATATTAATACTAACAGAAACAAATTTAAGAAAATATGTAGCTGTCAGCATATATACATATCATTTGGAGGCAGGAACAGAGACAGATTGTCACAGTGGTCTGCACCTAAGAACCCAGTCGCGGGAAGATAAAAAAAATCGGGCTCTTAGGCAGACGTATTCTTAGGCGGACTGAAAAGTTATGCAATCTATCTGACCACAAATTGTCTTCATTACTATGATAAATTGATCGTTCCTGTTAGTAAAAGATTTATCTATACGAATAAGAACAACTTCTTCCCTGTGTGTGTGCTGTAATTAGATCTAACAATTCCTGATCTTTCTTAGTGTATAATTACATCAATAGCGTCCAATGTCTAAATGTTGGGTGAGTCTTCATGTAACGGTATCACTGTTGAGTGAAAACATGAAATTGCTATGCTGCCCGATGGATAATCGCATGAGTGACCAAAGTGTTTACAGACCGACTGAAATTGTAAAACAACTGACCAGTCAGGAGGATAAACTTACGCCTCCATATCCACAGAGCCAATCACAAGTGCTGTCCCACGTGTAGTCAAACACAAATGCTTACAGGGTTAGTCCACAATGTGGCCTGATTATGCAGTCATACATCAACCATCACTTCCACTCCTTTGTCTACCTGTTCTCTCCACTCCCTGTCCCCATTGTTCTGCACATCTAGCACTGTGCATTTCTCTCAAATGGACAATATATGTGAAATTACACCAGGTGTACTTGCGTGTCTTGGCCCGATACCAGGCTCTAAGGCTTACGTTCTATATACGGTACGTCTTTCAACGTCTTGGTGGAGGTTATCTCGTGCTCTAAGGCGGATTTTTTATTTAAGGGCGGGTTCTAAGAGGGGTAAATTATAGAGAAAAAAATTCTTTTTCACAGCAGAGACAGGTTCTTAGACTGGGCTCTTAGATGGCGGTTCTTAGGCGGAGACCACTGTATTACAGAACAATGCATGTAAAACTTAAATTATTCCTTGACCACAATCATCACTGAGATTACTGTATTATTATGCACACTTCAATTCCTGCTACTAAGTTAATTAGTGATTAAAAAAAAAAAATATGTGCCTCAATTATTGATACTAGTTATTCATAGTCAGTATCACAGCATCACAAAATCAGATACATATAAGTCTTGTGAAGACCAGTCACCTATCAACTGTTGGTTTCATGCAGTGTTGGCCACTGCAGTCAATGACACTGACAGCGTGCAGGTATCAAGCAGGTTTTGCTGGATGAAAAAACAAATGTTACAGGCACGCAGTAGATATGTAAACAAAACAATACAGGTTTTTATACTTTATGAGATCAACCTATCAAATACATGCCTCCAGCAAACAAAATTTGAGAAGTATGTAACTGAAAATCATATCAGCAATCTGAATAAGTAATGAAGCTGTAAAAACGGTTAAAACAAAATTTGCAGGGAATGGAAATCATTTCGTTCTATCGCTATTTTGTTACATCCGAAGAGACTAACTTGAAACAGGGATGCAAGTCTAATTACCAAACTACCTCCCCTGATTGAAGAATCATGCGACCACTGCTACCTTATGTCTTAAGGCCACTTCATTTTCATTTTTGTTGCTGTTGTTATTGGAGGTGTACATACATATAAAATGTGTGGTTATATAGCTGTTATGTCTTAGAGGGCGCAGTGGCTCTGTGGTTTGGCATCTGCTTCAGGGTCAAAACAACTCATGCCGGTGATGTTGTGGGTTCTGGCCGCCACCAGGCTCGACTCGCGGGTCCTCCCTTTGGGGCATGGAGGGATACGAAGATTGAAAAACCTGCATTTTTTCAGTGACTCAATGGTCCCCTGGCTTCCTCTGGGTAGGGAAGCCAGACGTTTAGCCTTCTCAGATAAAGGCGAATATATTTTGGAGGTCCCCTGTGTACGTTATGCATGTTAAAGAATCCTTGGTAATTCAAAATTGATGAAAGAGTAGGCTGCGTCCCGCTGTCCGGGCAAAATTTCCAAATTCCAAATTTCTACCCACAAAAATTCTCAGCAAAAACAGGCAACTTCTAAAAGCCGAGATAATCCCACTTTCTTAGAATTGAAAGGATTAAGAAAAAAATAAATAATGTTATGACTTGTAGACAAAGCTGAGTTTGGAATTTCATACTCTCTGCAGATATCCAACTTTTTCATTAAGGGGGTGTGGGTCCTGAAATTGGGTTTTTGCTCAAAATATTTGATTTTGGGTTTTTGTTTTCTGTCAAAAGTTCGGTCTCTGCTGAATATAAAAATGGTATTGAAAAGTTGATATGTCCATTCTAAGGTGTGGGGAGGGTGGTCAAGCAAAGGTTGACCTGCTCTTCTGCCATCCAGGCTCTTGCCCATTTGGGGCTCTTTATTCACTGATAGATCATCACTATTTCGCTGGCTACAGGCATATTGCATATTGATTTGATTATGACCTTCACCAATATTGGGAGCCCCAGTGCCTGGGGTGGACACTGACTGACCATCTAAGGCGCTGACCACACCGAATATCAAGGAAAATGTTCACATGGGCCTCTGAAATAGACTTCCCACGGCCTAAAGAGGGTTAAATATGCCATGTTTCTGCTGTTTCAGAGTGCAATAGTGGACTATCTGCCACAGGAAGGGTAAAATCGCGTTTGGTTTTGGCCGAGGAAGACATGGCGGCCATATATAGCCCTCTCTGGATCCTAAAATGACTCACCAGAAGTCCTTTTGCTGATGGGGGTAGGGATGCGAAAATGGGAGGAAAAATGGGAGTAGGGGCACAGAAGAAGGCATAGAAATCATGAAAAGAGGTCTAGTAGGTGAAACAAACATTTGGGGTTGAAAGTCTGATTAAAAGCTCTTTACGGCTGTTTTTTTTAGCAAAAAAAAAACTTTAAATGCGTTTTTCTCAAAATGCGTTTTTTTAGCACAAATATGCTATCTACTTTTTTATTTATGGAGCAATTGCCATGAAATTTGGCATGAATGTAGAACAAATCAATATCTAACTTTTGTCAGAGGGGATTTTTGATATCATTTTAAGTTTTTGAGAAATTTGAGATTTTGGGGTTAAATTTTCAAAAAATCTGTGACCTTTTCACATACCAAATTAAAAAAATTGTAGAAAAAAAAAAAACTAAGCACTTTATCAAAAATCTGTTCTGACAATATTCAGATCTGGAATGGCAAAACATGTACACAAAATTATAAGCACATAAGCTGGAAAAGTTCAGAGCCAATCGAAGGTAAAATTACATAATGTGTTGCAAAATCCAAGACGGTGGCCGTTGCCACGGCAACCACGGGTGATTTCTTATTTTTTTCCCTCTAATTTGACCACGCCGAATTCGATAGTAATGGTTAAAATCATCTCCCCCCAGCGGTTTCCAAAATGACTCGCAGGACACACCCCCCCTCCCTTAAGGGGTGTCCTGAAAATGAGGTTTTGGGGTCAAAATATCGAAAGTAGGTTTTTGTTATTTTTAGATACTTTGACCTCTTCTGAAATGAGAAAATTAATAGTAGTGGCCAGAAACATCTTTTTTATGCCCCCAAATGGCCTCCCAAAATGGTCACCTTCATCATCTTTTCAGTCAATTTTATTATGGCCATTGAATTTATGAGTTTTTGAAGATGATTTTTACCCACAACTATAAAAATGCTGCCCATCACGTTGCATATCATATGAAAGGAAATTCTCTCCTCTAATATAATAGGTCATATGAATGATATCTGACCAGTGAAATTACATGGGACAGAAAACTGCTCTGAAATGAGGTATAAATTATGCATCAACGTGGTCTTGCTTCTAAACATAGTGAGGTCATGATCTATTTTTAATCTCGGCTGAAACCGCCAGTGCGCGCACAATGTTCTGGTTCGCTTGCAGTCTGTCGTCAATTGCTGTGTGCCCTGACCTAGTTATCTGATTGGTCGAGTGTTCTTCTGTGTGGCCTCGTTTGTTTTGTTTTGAAAACAAATCCGCATGCGTCAGAGTGAACCATAATATTGTTTATCAAACGTGAATGTCCATCCTGTCCATGATAATTATGCAAACTTAACTGACTTTTCAAGGATGCCAAGACCAAAAAGACAGCAAGCACATATGAAAAAAGCTGCTCAAGGACAATGGACTGCTGAAACTGCAGCGGTAAGTAGGGACAATTGTTATATCATTCATGTGCATGCTATCTGAGCCTGTAGAACTGGCTTGTCCTCAGTATTATACTCCGCACCACTTGACCCCTAGTAGTCATAGTATAGTTGTTACCACTCGCAGACCAGTGCGCTAAAACCGGACTTTGATCCCTGACTAGTTGGCGCCGCAGGTTATATGAGTCGTACTGGACAGGAGAGAGTGTGTTAGTATTGTGTGGTGAGTGTGTGATTGGTGAAGGATACATGTGTGGGCACCCTAGTGTGTGTGTATATCTTGTGCTTGTATATAGGCAGGAAGTAGTTTTGTGTGCATGTATGTTTAAAAAAATAATATAAACAATTATGGTCACGTATAACTGTTTGTTTTTATTCATAGCATTTGGAATCTGATGCTACCTCAACCCCCTAAAGCAACACCAGACAAGCTAGTCACAGCCGCACCAGTAGCATTACTGATTCCTTTCACTGCAACGACATCACCTATTGTTTCTACAACACGATCGCCATCACCGATTGCATTCACATCAGCAACCTCACCACCGCCAACTGCTTCCACATCAGCAAACTCACCACTGCTGACTACTTCCACATCAGCAAACTCACCACTGCCAACTGCTCCCACATCAGCAACCTCACCACCACTGACTGCTTCCACACCCTCATCATGGCATTCACCTCCAACCGAAAGACCTTCTGAAACTAGAAGTGAGAAGAAAGTGTCGATGTATGTCAGTGGTGTAACTGAAGAGGCTGAAGAATCACGATGTGTCTGCACAATTGCCGAAATTGGACAGATAGAAAAACTTATTTCTGATCTGGCATGCCCTGGATGCAGCAGTGCTCATCGGCTGATCTTGAGGACAACCCATCACTATGGACTAGCACTGAAACTGAACACTGTCTGCAGCGAGTGCGACGCAATAGTATCAAGGCAGTATATATCATCAAGACAGATTCATTCGGCAAGCAGCCCCTGGCCATTTGTAGTGAATGAAGTGTCCACTATGGCATCACTGTTGAGTGGCATGGGCGCATGTGACTTCAACAAAAACTTTTGCCAATTTAAGGATATGGCAGGAATTCATCAAAAAACATTCAACAGTGTTGCACAAAGGCTGTATGCCAAAAATGAACAGCTAGAGCAGGCTATCTTCACAAAGGCAGCAGCACTGGTTTGGCAGGAGTATGCACGCCACTACTATTTGAAGGTTGAAGAAGACACCATCTTAGACATTGCAGTATGTTTCGATGGAACATGGATGACCCGTGGCCACAAGTCTTTGATAGGCCTCGGCAGTGTCATTGACACTGACTGGACTGGTGCTGGATGCACATGTACTTAGCGTCCATTGCAATATCTGTGCCACGACAGGCGAGTGGGTCAAGAGATAAACTCCACACTGATTTGACATATGGAAAAATAGGCACACCACTAGTGGAGAGTGCACCATCAACTTCCAAGGAACATCTGGCATGATGGAAGTGGCAGCTGCTTCAGTTTTATGGGTTAGATCAGTGGAAAAGCTTAGGCTGTGATATACTACGATGGTAAGTGATGGTGACTCAATAAAGTGGTTCAAGATCAGCCTTATGGTCCTGATATTGTAATTACGGCCCTGCGGAATCTAGTTGCCAATTGTAGTAAAAAAAGAATCACCCTTGGAGGACGCGGGCACAGCTGTCTGACTGCAGACACAATTCGGAAGCTCCAAATATACTACTCAAGAATTTGTCCGAATGCGGGAATTTTTATTCATGGTGCGGGATCGCGGGATGCCGAGTAGAAATGCGGGATGATCCCGCATAAAACGGGAAGGTAGGCAGGTCTGAAAAGATGCTTAATTTTGACACTGGGGTGCATGGAACCAAATTTGCAAAGGCGAGAGAACGGAAGTGAGTGTCAAAAAGAGTCATCGAAGCCACAGCCTACACCAAGCAAAGAAGGAAAATGAGGGCTGAGGCAAAGGAAAAGGCCAGAGAGGAGAAGAAAGCTGAAGAGGAGATCCAGTGTATCGCCTGGGGATGTTTTGAGGAGATGTGGTTTGCATTTGGATGTTTGAGACTGTATAAAAATGTTATCAAAACTTCATTTGCGATTTTCTCAAAACGTTTTTTTTTTCACTTTTTTTCCTAAAGGTTTCTTATTTCTAAACCAACTGACGTCAAATTTGCAATATATCTTTCCCACAGATTTGGTTGCAATAAAATGCATCCGTTTTTCTTAATTTTGTTCTTGTTTTTGAAAGAAGATTGATTGTTTGATGAAAAATTGAGAAAATTACACATCCATCAACATGCATATTTAAAAAATTTATAAGAATTTAGATATGACATAAATACAAAAAACAAATGCATTTTCCTTTTTATATAGTGTTGTTTTATGCATATACAAAATCTGAAATGGTTAGATTCAGTACTCTAGAAGCCTTAGGCTTTTGAAATGACTAATTTTAAAGACATAAAATACAATATGGCGACACTACCATGGCAACCGGAAGGAAAACAAATTTTTTCCCCCACACTTTTCCTCTAATTTGGACATGCTGAATCCGAATTTCAAGCTTAAAAAGTCCCGAACTCAAGCATTCCGAAAAATCACTCCCAGGACACACACACACACACCCCCCCCCCCCAACCAATCATTGTACTAGTATACTACATAGAAATTATCTTTAGATGTTTTCAAGAATGACTTACTTTCAATTGCGATAGTAGCCTGAATCATAACCTCAAAACCAGAAAACCTCACCAAGAGTGAGAATTGGGAGTTGTTACATGATCTAAGTACAGAAGTTTCAGATTTGCTATTTCAGCACTGATATTCTGGATGTGACAACATCAACTACATTTTAAGATAATGAAAAAACTGGAGAGGAGGAGAAACATTATGACAGACAAAGACTTCGCAAAAAAAAAAAAAAACATTGGCGCTAAAAACAAAGGACATGTATGCTTCATTTCAGTAAGCATGATTTCCACCTATCCATACACAGCTTAACTTTCCATCTTAGCATTTAATTTTTGGTTTGTGCATAAAATAAACAAAATATGAATGATAGAGATGCTGGCATAAGGAAGTGCAAGTCTCGAGATCTTATGCCACAAATGGAGAGTACGGAGCTGGAGAGCACAGGGTTTAGGGGACTGAGGCACAAGCTGGGGGTTCTTGACACCTGGCAGTTTCCTTACCTCATTCTCAGTGATCTCAGTCTTATGTTGCTCAGTGGGAACTGACACACCATTGGTCTTTTCAAGCTTCTTGGTCAGTGAACTGTCAACTGTTTCCACTGGCCGACTTACTTCATCCACCTCTCGCCACCTGAACATAAGGACAACAGAGAAACTTAGCCACTTAAGTCCTCCAGTTATGAGACAATAATAATCTCTCACTGACCTGAACACATCAATCACTACAGCATTTGCTGTGGCTTTCTCATTTTTAAACACTTACCTTTATTTTGTTTCATTCCTGTGCTTATTAACATTTCATGTCAGAGTAATAGAACAGAAATTTATACCTAGGGAGTAGGGGACTATATTTTCAATTTTGGTTACTTTTATGACATACTGTGAACTATTTCAAAGATATACATGTCCAATCTAATTTCCAACTTTCACAAATCTAGTGATCTCTTGAAATTTTGTTCAATATGGGCCAATTTCAATGCGCATGGCCAAATGATGTAACACACTTTCTTACTTGGGTGTGACAATTTCTTTGTACTGCGGCTGTTCCACCCTTGTTGAGGCTGCCATGCTGAGTGGTATCACTATGTTGTTGATGTCGAAAGAATGGTCCACCTTTCTCTTTCGCTGATGCCCATCACGCATGTCTTTCAGGGATGACTGTGAGGCACTGGCGATGAGCCCCCCATCACGACTAGATGTGATCTCTTGCTCCAATAGCAACTCCTCCAGCTCTTCATCATCCTCGTCTGGGCGATTCTTTTTGATGGCTTCTATAGACAAACAGATACTCCCATAGTTGTTGAACGTATATTCACATGACAAAGGTCTCAAAAGAAAATTCCAGCTGTAATATGCTAGCCATTACCAATTCCCAATTAACCCTCAATAACCTACAGCAGCTTCAATACAAAATAATAGCATGATTCCAAGACAGCTGAATTTGTAGCCATACTATGAACTGATTTGTGTGGACTGAATATTGATTTGTATGAAAACTCTGCACTCTACAAGTATTTTGTCATAAAACATTCCAACATGTTCTTAATTTCATTTTTTTTCCAAGCCATTCTTTGCCCTGTATCAAATATGTTCTTTGGATGGCAAAGAAATATACAGCACAAAAGTTTTACAGGATAATTTAGGACTTGACAAATGATAGCATGAACTAAGAATCATCGTTCCATCTTCCCAACACTGAGAAGAGACAACAGCAACAACAAGACCAGAATCTGAGAATCCACTACCAATATTTGTCTGGCAGTACTCACCCCTTGCAGCTTTTGCAGCCTTCCTCTTGGTCTTATTTACATGAGATTTGAGAGATGAGCCTTTGGCTGTTGTTGCTTTGGCCTTGGATTTGGTCTCATACTTGTTCTTGATCTCTGCAATGGTTGGGATATCACATTATACCTCTGACAGTGTAATGTAATACAGGGGATAAAGACGTGTATCATAGATCTCCACCTGTAATTTTTTCTGGGCTTAACTTGTGTCACATTATATATGTAATAATAACACGCATATTGCAATAACAGCTTCATCGTTTTGATTTGTGGGGATGTCTTAATTCTCAAGGATTTCTTATTTACTAGTAGATCTACCCATAAATGATTTACAGTGAATTTACCATGGTTCCACAACTTATTCAGATGTGAATGAACATCATAATTCTATGACTTTGTCCAATTTGGTCTGCCTCAGCCAGGGATTTTGTCTCAAAACATACTTTTCAAACAGATCTGTGATGGTTCTGGACAGATAATTTTGCTTAGATTTTCATTCTAGTGTAATTTCTATTCTTGGGAGCATCAAAATGATGTGTTTCTAGAGACACTGGTGTCATTTACAGCTAAAAAAAAAAATGAGACAGGACAATAAGTGTGAAATTTTCCACAGCAACAAACACACATACCTAAACATATGAGAGAAAAGGAACGTGTTGATTTGTATCATTTCAGTTGATAAACTGGTATTTCTACAAGCAGCGTTACATTTAATATTCTTTACTGTACACGGTCTGCCACAAAAGGAAATGGTAACACAGTGTAGCAAATGCACAAATTATCACAATAATTAGTGATACATTCAACAGTATCTCTGGTATGACTTGTCTAAATAATAATCTTTACACAGATGTGATTTCACTTACTTGCTGAAAAGTTTATCACAGATGTGGTGCTGCTATTTCTCCCATTCTGTCTATTGCTCCCACTTTTCTTCATCTGTTCAGGGACCAATGTGATCACCTTCTGTCGTCTGTATTCCCCTACCCGTGACCTCCTGGGTGGAGGCTTGTGCTGCCACAAACCTGACTTGAGAAGCCCCTCACAGTGGATGGGCAAGTGAATATCTTGAGGAAATGAAAGAACTGGATGGAAAGAGGGATCTAGCAGAGCCACTCTCTCTCTGAATGACATTGTGTCAGGATCGAGAGTCAATGTGTTATTGTATCTCCCGCCACACATGGGGCATGGATTGGCTGGAGGGTAACAGCGGCACCGCACATCAGAAAGACGTGCTGCTTTCTGGCTACTTTTGTACAAACCAATAGTTCGAAGAATTTTTCTTTTGCGATAGCTACGCAAGGGTCGACATCGGGCTGACTGACATGTAGCATCTGATGGCGTAGTGTGGTCGAAGAGATCGGTAGTTTTCCCTGTGAGTCGCAGCTCTGTAGGGACCACAGGACTGTTGTCTGTTGTGGTCTCTGTGTCAGTTGTGCTACTGCAAGGAGAGTCTGTCAATCCGTTTACAAAGGGAGAGGATATTTTTGAGGAGCTGGCTGGACTGCCAACTGCCGAGGATGCAGGGGATAAACAGTTTCCCAAAGACTGTGTCAGTCTGGATGCCTGTTTGTCAACGTTTGACATGACAGCTGAAACATTGCAAGGCGACACCTCTGTTCCCGATGATGTTTCCTCCGCTGTCCTCCCCTCAACATTCCCTGCTGTCCCCTGGCGAGGGCTGATTCCCTGAAGTCGCCGCAGAATCTCGACGGCTGTGGGTGGATCCCCCAGCACCACATGCCCTTTGCTTGTCCTGAGTTGTCTGTGAACCTGGCTTTGCTGTCGAATGCGATATTCCAGGTCAGAAACCTGGGCTTGTAACCATGTCCACCTTGCTACTACAGCTGACCGGTCCATGGCCCATTTCCACTCAGCTCTCTTCAAACTGTTATGAGAAAGAAACAAAAAAAAAAGCCACTTTTTCAGATATGTTGTATGAATTCATCACTTTGTTCTGCACTGTCTATCATAACATGCCTTTCCTTGATGATGCTGGCAGAGACTTAGCATCAGTTCATATGTGCATCAAAGGGAAAAAAAAAAATTACAAATGGAAAATGTTTCCAATAATCCATGGCCACACTTTGAAAACTTTAACAGCCATAACAAACAGACAAAGTGAAAAGGTGACAGTGTTCCCGATAACCAATTTAGGACACTGGGCCAGTACAATTAATACCAAACGGCTGTCTTTCAGTTTAATAACCAGTGCAGGCTATCTGAACAAACACGATATATATCAAATCTTCTCTTGGTGTAGTTTGTGAAGTGTTTAAAATTAGTAAGTTATTTTACTGAAAAAAAAAAAAATAAAAGGTCGCGTGAGTAAGTTCAAGGCTGTCAGATCCACATTTCTCTTCCAATAATAAAGCAAAGCATCTGTTTCTTTTTATTATGTCAGGATATTGTTTGTCCTGGTATTTTCATTCTCCAGCGTAAACATAACCTTTGCCGCCCTCTACTCTGATAACATGACAGGAATGCCATTCTCTCCCGCAAAGCAATTCACGGATCATTCTAGGGCTTTCCTTGGCGCTCAGCTGCTTAGGCACGGGATTGCGCGGAGCTAAAAATAGAGTATGACCTCCATATCGCATGATGAAACCCCCGCTAGGTCAAGGGTACAGGGAAAGCCACACGCATGAACCCAACCTGTGTGTCAATCTCTCTGCCTTATCTAATGGCCCCGCGTCACAGAACAGGCTAACTTGCCGCACGGACAGTCGGCCTACATAGTGAATGTACACAAACATACTCTGACAAAATGCTTCCTCCTGAAAACTTCTGCTTTGAATAATAATAATCCATATTTAGTTTTTCAAATCGCTCTTTACCCACCTAGAGGATGCGAGCACAGCCTCTAGAGAATGCATTGATACAGTAGATGAAAGTTGTCATAACTGTGAAGTGATATTTGCATAGGTGGAGAAGTAAGATGAAAAACTAATATATCTTTTGCCAAAGAACACTGGTACAGATTCTAATCCATCCGTGAGAGCACACTAACTCACCACCTCCTCGCAACAAGACATCCCGCTGTAAGGGATTCCTGCTTAATTCCAAAATTAGGTTAATTTGAGGCCGCACGCCTTTATCGCCATATTCTACGATTTGATCTGCGCCGCCAAAAAACATATGGCCTAAGTTTTTGATACATATATGGGGGGTTTAACGTGCGGTTAAACCGACAACCGTTTGAAAAGACTTGCTACAACTAACTAGTACGGCACAATCAAGATTCGCAAAATGGAGAGGCAGTTCTGAATGCGAGGTTGTGGTATTCAAAATGGTCGATCAGCCATGCGTGATTCGCCAGTTGAATAAACCAGTGACATTTCGAGCCAAGGCTATACATAGACTATGGTTCCACTGATGCGAACGGAACCATCTGAGTTTCTACTTCCAAAAATGTCAAGAAGACTAGTGGGTTCAGCAGTAGCAGGTCTTTATTTTATACGGCAAGTCTATTAGTGAGAACAAGTATTCATACATCATTTTTTCGTGGTAATGAGAGAGATGATTTTATATTTTCACCACACTTAGCTTGGATCCGGTGGTATCTACTCGCATCTCACAGATTAAAGATACCACTGAGATAGGGTGCAGAAAGACTGCACTCGACTGAAAACTAAGAAATGGTTCCAGTCTCGAGCTAACATTGATGAGAGAAGCGGCGCATGAATAGTACGTGGAAAAGAGAGAGTGAGAGAGCGAGTGAGAGAGGTGGGAATGAGGGGTGGGGCGGGGAAGGTTGAATACCCATCAATGAGCACGATGATTTTAAGTCTTCAAAGCACAATATGAATTCGTCCTCCAAAGTGAATTCTTTTGTACTGACTCAGCTGATAAATGAAATCTAAGGTAGTACATCAGTTTTCTTTCTTTCTTCCCAGATTTCTGACACTTTTCAAATGCCACGGAGAGACCACTGCCGTACGGAAATTCAAATCGATAACAGGTCGCCCTAGAAACAGCTTGAGTCCTTGAGAGAAAAAAAAAAAAGGGGCAGCCGAAGAGGTAGATCTAGATCAGGAGGGAATTCCCAGACGTATTTTTCTGATGTAACGCACCTTCCAGCACTGCACGTCTTGGGACTCACTTTGTCGTATTTCGAGGAGCACAAAACCGTATTACCATTTTCTGATTCACACAGCAGTAATTCTCAGAGTTGTAGCAAGATGTCAAAACATGTAGATCTACATCTATTACTCCCGCAGGCAGGTCACATAATAAATATTGGATGATGAACGTTGGAAAGCTGAGGAATGGGAAAATTTGATACGTACCTCTCTATCGTGGTCTCCACATGACGTCCTTTACTATTAGTATGATTATTTTTATATATGATTTATATAGCAAAAAGTACCCCCCACCCCCAATCAATGAGACAGCCTTAGCTGACAAAAGGAAAACCGATATAATAATACGGATTTAATTTATCAACTCGAGTACTTTTTCTGTCATCTTTTAACTCTTGAGGTAAATGTGTTTTGGTCAGGATTAGAACTTAATAGAATCATTTTTTTCAAAAATTCATCTCACAGGTAGGTCTAGTACCGAATATGTGCCAGCACTGCGTAGGCTAGGAACACGATGTCTAACGTTGGCATTGCTGGTTTGTAAGCGCTCCCACGTCTGAGCCAGCCATCCTACCAAAGCTTCAAAGCAAATGCTGAATACTGATTGCAAAATTTAACAACCAGTCCTCTCCGAACGACAGCACAGCGCAAGGGCAAAATTACCATCCAAACAGGGTAAAGTCTGCTGGGCAGACTTTGCCAAAAGCAAGAACGAAACTGAACTTGTCTCAACTGACGCATTGATCTGTGATAAAACTCGATTAGCTCTGCAATAGTCATCAATCGATCCCCTCTCTCCCCGTCTGTCCGTTTGCCTGCTACAGATAAATGACAGAAATTCTCCCCTCAAAATAATAAAGGTAGAACTTGGACATCAATCGCGCAGTTTTATGAAACACCTGACTGCTTGCCGGGAGGCCTCTCTGTCGATTAACAATTGCGTTTCATTGTCAAGATGTGTCGTGCTGGCCTGCCTGCGCTAATAAAAGGCTGCTTTTGTTTTTTTTAAAATCCTTGTTCTACGACACATATGCACCATCAAACTTACTGAGAGAAACTGACGCATGACATAAGCAACTATTATAAGCATGACATAATTACTCATTCAACACTACACAAGTACACCCACATACAGACAAAATGCACCCCTAAAACCTCGCAACAAATGTGGAGTGGTAAGAGCATACTATGGTACTAAGTCCATTTGTTTTTCCTTTCTTTTTATTTTGCTATGAACTTATTATATTTACAAGACATCATGTGCTGGCTCTTCATTGTCCTACAACAAGAACTTGACAAAACAACCCCCCCCCCCCACCCCCTTCCCCACAAACTACATACAAATGAAAGTGAAGTCAAGTTTCATATACACGATTAAATTAATGGGGAAATGATACCTTACATACCCCCCCCCCCCAAACAAAAACACCTGCGCATACAGTATAAATCAATACAGTTTTCAGCACCACTTATGAAGTACATGTACACATCAACTAGACTTAAACCTCTCAACAAATACGCACTTGTAACATGGCTATAGAGCGATGGGAAAGCGAGCCACCATCAATATGAATCAATCTAAGAGGGGACAAAAAATGTGCAAACTTTCCATTGGGCACCAATGGTAGTTTATCAAAGGAGCTTGTCACAACGGAAATGAAACCATGCACACATTAAGGTCTGATTACTATTGCGTTCAAACAGTTTTTGCTGACACGCGTCTTAGTGCATTGATCACTCCCTACTGACCACTGGGCCGTCATTTACATTAGATGTCGAGGCTGACGGCTTTTTCGTACTTGACTGAAAAAAAAAAAAAAAAATCTGCCATCTGATATGTTCCATATTCGATCTCCAATACATTTGATAGTTAAAACAGATTCATATGGAACCGCGAATTAGTATAGTCCTGAGATGAAGCCCTTGCTATAGATTTGTTCAGTAAGTATGGATTCATGGCTATCTCAAAAACTACACACGATTCCTACTCGCAACTACGCACACTGCAGCAATTACACACCACGACTCCTCAATGAAAACTGCTCTCGCTGTCTTTCAAGCAACTAGTCATCACCATAAGTTCTAGCGTATAGCCCGTGAGCAAACAGATCACTGTGAGCAATTCCTGACATGCACAATTTGCCCCTCCCCCCCAAAAAAAAACAGCTAAAAAAAAAAAAAAAACCCTATAGCATACTAGTTGGGGAATGTTAATACCACAAATACGGTAATACACGACAGAGTCAGACTAACAACATACAGGAACTCGTGATTCACAACCATCATGCATGACAGGCTTTGATATAAAACATCACTTGACAAACTGGAATGTAGAACTTCGTAGGAAAAACAAGGCCTGTAACCACAAAAAAAAAAGGGAGGTATAAGTCAGGAGGGAGGAAGAAGCTGACAACATTTTACCCCCCCCCCCCCCAAACTGGGAGAGCACCTCTAAATTGACGTGGATAGGGATCGACGTTGAAAGGTCTATCTGTCACTACCATAGTGTAGAAAAAACTATATTTTACTATTAGAATGGTAACATTTCACAAAGCAGCAGGAATATGGTATAGTGGTTGTAGACGCCCCGTGCAAACAATACTATCTATATAGGGGGGGGGGGGGGGGGTTTGTTGCCCAAAGGAAAAAAAAAGGTATGAATAATAGTGACATATTTTAAAAAAAAAAAAAAACTACAGACAAACCAAGCTGATAGACTGGCGAGGATAGTTTACGAGTTTTTGTCCAGCCCTGCAAATGACGCCTGTGTTGGTGGGGTTTGAGGTCAAGTGGGATCGAGTATAAGATTGAGGTGATAAATCCAAAGCTGTAGGCAAACTACATGTATGTGACTAGGCCGGTCCAGCTATCTCGGCTAACCAAATCAAGCCAGAGTTAGTGAGGGATGATAGTAAAATGAAGGATGGGGGAGGTAGATCTATGTGTGATTCTGAATGTGTGTACACGACCGCGGAAATTGGCCTGTGAACGAGAAATAACAGGTGGACGGTACTAAAATGGCGCGTGTACTTTTGGCCTACACAGCCGGTGTCTTAGGCCATTATCAATTTGTTGTTATGTTACACACGCTGCTTGATTCGACCTACCAGGGGCACGGGAGTGCGGAGAAAGAAAGGCCGGATTGGGGCCTGGCGTGATGACCTAACCTTACGTGTATCCATACTGAATCTTCACCAATGTCAAGGCCACAAGCAGCGCTCTAGTGTATTCTTTGTACGCGGAAGTAGCCGTGGGGGATGTAAAGGCCACACTATCAACCCAGGAAAGAGTTTATCTGTTTATTGGTGAAGACAAAGCTACTACACATTCAGCTCTACTACTACTACATCCTTATCATCCACTTTTGTCAGCAAACGGGAGAGTCTATCGTAACGACTTCCATGAATCAGCAAACAAATCGGTTCATGTGTTTCTGCCTTTCCCTCTTTTTCAACCTCCTCAAGATGTCCTACAAATATATGACACTTTATACAACCGTTCAGATGATTATAAAATTGTGAGTTTCATAATCTATGCACCTCTTCCTTTCACAAGTTAACACCATCCCCTTTCTCTAAGTAGGTCATCGTTGCCTAAAAATAGAATCTGATGGCGCCTGTTTCCACAGCCAGTAGCTAGTAGTCCTAGATGAGTCAGATATTTATTATGGTAAGGCTGTTGAAATTAAGGGGGGGGGGGGGGGGGGGGGGGGGGGGGGGGGGGGGGGGGGGGGGGGGGGGGGGGGGGGGGGGGGGGGGG
>JBCEWB010000009.1:608644-619145 GCA_039654565.1 Peronia peronii | reverse complement strand
TCTCTCCATGTTCCTATTTCTCAGTGTCTCTCTCTCTGTTTCTCTGTCTAGCATTCTTAATCTCTCTCTCTCTCTCTTTCTCTGTTTCTGTTTGTGTCTGTCTGCTCTCCTTCTGTGTCTCTCTGTCGATCTTTCTATCTCTCACTGTCTCTCTTTCACTGTTGCTTTCTCAGCCTCTCTCTCCCTCTCTTCTCTCTCTCTTTCTCTCCTTCCACGGGAGAAAATTACGGGGAAGATTTCCCAGCAATACATTTTAAAGACAAAGGAAAGGGACTTGACCCTGAGCGTTAAGAAAGTGATATGCCTGTGTACATTACAGTTGCTCATCGTCACCCATTTGTCAAGGTTATTTTATGAAGACCAGAACCAAACTTGCTTTGCAGTCGGCTATTCTGTGTGCTTGATGTCTTTGTACGGAAGAAAAGTAATTGTATAACTTTTTTTTTACAATTAGACTAGATTGTAAATGTAATAATATATTTGAGATTGTTACCGTTCATTGCCTGACTAATATGAAACACTGACTAAGTTTTGCTGTTTTTACCAAGAATTTACGGACATTCTGTTGTGAAAAGCATGGCTTGACTTTCAGATTTGATTGTATTTTTATTTGTATCTACTCACAATCGTGGTATTTGACGAACTTTTGTTTTACATTAAAATGAGTAACGTAATAGGATATATTGATTAGATATGTAGATAAAAAGCCATTTATTCAGCCAGCCAGGTTGCTTTCCTTTGCCAAGTACAAGAGATGTAGAACAGGCATTGCTATTTGGAAAGAAGGAAAAAATCACCTTTTCCCTTTTCCTTTGTTTTCTTCAAATACGTGCTGCCAAAAAAAAAAAAAAAGAAAGAAAAGAAAGAAAGAAAAAAAAAGAAAAAGAACAAAAAAGGAGAAAAATTACCATTAACAAAAAATATGTAAAAAATATATTACCATAAAGAAAAACAAAAACACCACATTTTCATTGCGGTATATGGTGAATTTTTCCAGAATTTTCAGTTACTTACGTTTCACCTAGCAAGTGAGAAAGGGATTTTTTTTTTTTACTTTTTAAAATGCTTGTGTTATATACCGCCTGTTGGCAAAGGGAAATAATTTGGTTGACGGTCAAATTGGCTCATTGATTCTGTACGGTAAAGAATGTCGTTATTTTCTACATCCCTGTAAACAGAAATGAGCTGTATGTTTGTATTTCTGTCCGGTTTAAATTTAGCTACATCATGTGTATATGAAAGTATTTATTTTAATGCGTCTGATATGTTTAAAGGAAATAGTTAAGGTGAGGAGGAAGTTCTGAAACAAGTGAAATTTGAAAGGGTCATAAATGTGGCCAAAATGATATTGTATCGTTTTATCAATATTACACCTCTTATTGTTATTATTGTCGATATTATTACTGTTATTTTCATCAATGTCATCAGCATCATTATTGGCTTATTTTAGTATTGCGTTATTATTGTTAGTGATGTTGACATTGTTGTTGTTGTTTCATTGTTATTGGTGTTACTATTGTGATTACATATTAATTTTTCTTAATTTGTACTTAGACTCTCATTACATGTATTATGATTCTCATCAGTTTCATCACGCAGATCACCATTATAATATCTTGTTCCTATCTAATATTATTTATATTATGTTTTCTGTCTGTGTGTCCCATCTCTCCAGCAACGGCCACGCTCTGATGGCTTTCCGCTTGTCGCGCGTGTCGGCGCCGCTGCCCCCTGAGCGCACGATCGAGCTCGGGCACCACATCCTCAAGGCGCACATCTACAAGAGCATCAGCCGGCAGCTGGGCTACTCCTCACGCGACATGCAGGCCTACTGGATGTGCCTCAGCTCACTCAGCCTGAGCCAGGCTCTGGTCACCCACCGCAACATCTACTCGCCTAATGTCAAGGTCAGTCCCTAACTCCTTTTGGTACTATTGTGTGTGTGTGTGTGTGGGAGGAGGGTATTACAAGATTGTGAGTTTTAAAGTTTGTTTTGGGGCTAAGGTCAATTTGGAAATGGCCCAGTGTCATGGTAAGGATGCCCGATCTTAATTGGTCAAGGTATCCAATGCCATGGTCACTCAATGACCCCATTTTTCGTTATTTATTTTAAAAATCATTTTGAAGGTAGCTAATTGTGACCCCATTTTTCAGTTTTTTTTATTTTATTATTATTATTATTTTTTTTTTTTTAAAATCAGTTTGAGGGTCAGTCAATGACCCCGGTTTTTTATTTTTTTATTCTTTTATTTTTTTTTAAAAATCAGTTTGAGGGTAGCCAATGTCAAGGTCAGTCATAGAGCCTCTTTTTGTTTATGTTGGGGGGGGGGGGACGGAGAGAGGGGGAGGAGAGTCAGTAATATCAACACTCAACCTGAATAAAACCATTACTACTCACCGTGACCCTGTCCATGCTGTGTGATTTTCCCAGGTCAGCAGACTGATCCTGCTGGCAGGTGGGAACCCCAACACGCGCACTGAGTACCTGAGCCACGCCCCCCTACTGTGCGTGGCCGCACGTGAAGGCTTTGCCGACATGGTGGCGCTGCTGATGGAGTTCGGCGCTGACCCCAACGCGACCTCTGACACCGGCATGACCCCGCTGTGTCACGCGGCGGCAGCGGGTCACCGAGAGGTCATGAGAATGCTGTGTTTGCAGAATGCCAGGGTAGGTCCCTGTAGATCTAGATTGTGTTTGTTTGTGTGTGTGTGTCTGTGGGTGGGTTTGGATTTTCCAGCTCCTGGTGGAGCGCAATACACATAAGTGAGTGTTGTATTTTTAGTAGGGGGTACAAATACTCCGTTGGAGATTTCCAGATCTGCATTTAGTCGAATATGAACTTGCTGTAGCCTACAAAATATAGAGTGCTTCTCTTATTTCTGCCCGCAGCTTTCGGCCCAGGACAACCAGGGACAGTGTGCGGTCATCCATGCAGTCATCCATGGCCAACTTGACTCTTTGGTCTTCCTGCTGCAGCTGAACTGGGCAGTGGTCACTGGAGAACCCACAAAGGATGAAGCCATCACTCAGTGCTTTGTGGCCTCCGCGGCTACTGGCAATCGACAGGTCAGTGCATCCCTTTGAAGATGTGATATGGGTGGTATGGTCAGCGTGGTCAAGGGGTTAAGCATCTGCTCCTGGACAAAAAACATACGTCCCAGGTCGAAAATTCTAACCCTACGTGGAGATAGGAAAGACAAGTAGATTAGACTCTGCATTTCTTTCGGTAACTCAACGTTTCACTAGCTTTTTCAGTAGGAACCCAATGTCTAGTCTTCTCGACTAAGGATAATTTATATTTTGGAGATCCCATGTGTCAGTTGTGCATGTTAGATAACCCTTGCCAGTTATAAATTGGATGAAGAGTAGGCAGAGATGCCATTGTCTGAACAAAATTTCCAAATTCCAAAAATTCCTCGCAGCAGATTCGACAGACACATAGAGCTGAGATAACTCTGCTTTCTGAGAATTGAAAGGCTAGATATATAACAACAAAAATAAATGTGGGTGGCCTTATGGCTGGGTCGTCATATTCAGGATCAGTGATAAATCTGCATTTCGATGCACTGTATTTTGTGAAAGTTATTGTATATGTATTTGAAATTTTGCCCATTATTTTCCATCTGATACAAGGTCATGTCTCTGTGGAGGGAATATCATGAACAGCTCCATTTGTTTCAACAAAAATAATTCATCCCCAATAGGAGTTTCTCACTTATTGAATAATTGATGATATTCTTTGTGCCCACAGATCCTGGAGTATTTGCACCAAGCCTATAAAGGGTCAAGGTTAAATCTGGTGGACTCTTTGCTGTCAGAAACAGGTAAGGTGTGGCTCTGCATGGTTAAGTTATACACTTTGCTTTCAGCTTCTGTTGATCATTTACAGCTACAGGGAAGGATTCGAAGCTAAGTCCCCTCTTCCTCCCTCAAAAATTTTTCATCTCCTTAAAGCAGTTGACTTTCAGAGCCCTGTCCATTGTTACACAGGTGGAAAATAATATTCATACAGTGCTTTGCAACTGATACCAGGGTGTCGCATAATATTACATGTATAATATTTTTAAGCCTGGCATTTCACTGCTTGTCACAACAGCCACTTCCATTATTTCTATAGTAGTATATTAGATATAACTTTTTTTTTATAAGCTAAAAATGCTCAAGAATGAAGGCAGGAGATTCAGGGCAGACTCAGAGGTCAAAGGTTCAAAGGTTCTTCAAAGTTCTGTTAGCCTTAACTCTTCTGTGCCAAGATTAGGTGCAACATTCAAGGTATGATATCTCATAATGTGACCTCACTGTCAGTTAACTCTGGGCTCTTCAACAAAATTCCTTATGACACCCGACTCGTTTAACAGGTCATGTGTGACATTTTGTCTCAGTATATTCCCGCAGATAATACCAAAAAACATTAATTTTATTGATTGACCTGTAATCACATTAAATCTCATTGATTCTGGCTTCTACTTTCATTTTGGGCAGACCTGTTTTTGTGGCACATATTGGCCCTGTTTTTGATTGCTACAGATAGCTTTAGGTTGGCTTTACTTTGTTACACCTTGGTCTTGGTTAGCCTTTCAACCTCCTGAGGGTGGTTGTCTCATTGTTTCACTAATCATCATTTACAATAAACTTCAGGCAATTACATGTACATGTATTAGACTCTTTCTGTGAAACATCTGTCTCCACAATATGTCTGACAAGATATGGTTAATGATTTAAATTAATTTTTGATTCATTCTGGTTCCAGTGAAAGAAAGAGAGAAATGTGTTTATGTCTATATACATGTAATAGTCAAAGTCTTTCTTGTTATTCTGCAACAGCACTGACCGCCTCGTGCCTACATGGTCGGAAGGAAGCCGTCCACTTCCTGTTAGAATCTGGAGCTGATGTGACCATCACAAACAGCAAATCTTTCACCCCACTACTGTGTGCCGCCAAATCTGGACGTTGGGAAATCTGCGACACACTCCTGGCTACAGGGGCAGAGCTGGAGACGGCTGACAAGTATGGCCGCACATCACTGATGATTGCAGCAGGTGAAGGTCACACAGGCGTGGTCAATCTATTGCTGGATAAAGGTGAGTACTGATCTAGTTTGTTAGTCAGTTCATCCACTTCACTCCGTGTGGAGAATGAGACATCTGCCTTGAATAGCAGCCTCCAGTGTAGGTTGATGATTTTGAGTTTTGTATTCAGGCTTCGTGTCCAAACCTATTTTGAGCTTGTCAGGTGATATTCATTATGCTGGCTCTTTCAGCATATGTGCCCAAACCCAGCCCATGTTCTCTTCTAGTCTGCTGTGGCTACATACATGTAGTTCCTTGCTTGGCTCCCAGCCAATGGTCATGGTTTGATACCCTGTCATCTGTCAGAGTCACATATTCACAAAGGCCCTAATTACATTATTGATATTTGAGGACTGACAATATATATGGTGCTAGAGTTTTTTTGTTTTTTTTTTAAGGTGATCCTCCCTGGCTTGTTTACGAGACTTGCCCTTCCATCGTGATCCCAAGGAACGAACAAAAACACAAAAATATGTCCAAAATTTAAATTCACATTACTGAGATCTGATCATTTAGTTCCATTTGTATTACTGCCACTCACTGAAAGTGAAATGTAAATTAACTTTGAGTGGTACATGTAGCATTAGTGGCAAAGCCATCTACATTCCTGACATCAAAACATCATAGGGGTTATTGTGTTTCACATAACTGTTCATGCATTGGAACATCATTCGTGGATGATCAACATATGACTCATTTTGACTGGCCACGAAACATTTGGTACAAACAGCAAGTTGTGCTACATGAGTACAAAGATGGCTAACACTGGGTGGGTCTGTGATGCAGCTTTGTACTCACAATGTAACTTTGTATTTACTATACAAATTCCTTACCAGCCTGTCAAGTGAAAGGTTTCCGAGAGTCAACATGATTTGTGTGGTGTATTCAGTGATTAGATTTGTTACCAGTTTTATGCTCTGTTTTTTTTTTTTTATCTCCAGGTGCTAACCAGACCAGCACAGACAAGGAGGGACTGACCGCTCTCTGCTGGGCATGTCTGCGAGGTCACATGTTGGCAATGGAGTCACTGGTCAAACGAAGGTCTGATGTCCACCACAATGACAACAGTGGACGTAGCCCTCTACACCTGGCCGCCTTCTATGGAGATGCCAACATTGTAAGCTGTAGCTTTGAGTTTGAGTTGTTCTGTTGAGTTATTGACTTGAGTTATGTTATCACTTCAATCTTTTGGTCCTTCTTGACAAATAGTGATGCCATTTTAAGGGGGCTCGATAGTAAAAATTTTTTTTAGATATCGGTTAAATGAAGCAATTAATGTGATTATACCATCATACACAGTAAGAAATGATGGTTCATATGGGAAAGCATTCTAGAAAATGTATGATTGTCATGGGAACGGTGGTCATTCTGGATTTTACATCAAAATTTACATATGATTTTATTTTTTCAACCATTTCAAAGGTAAAGACAAAATTTGTACTTTTCTGTTGCATAGTCCTTAGAAGATATAAAATCAAATAACTTGTAACTTTGCAATGCTTTTCAAAGTCGGCTAGTATTTAAGCAATTGAAAATTTTGAGAGTGGCTCTCATTAAAAATCATTTTTTAAAACAAAATCCTCCATATATCAAAATAAAAAATAGCTAGCTCTTTGCAGATATGGGTGGAGATAAAGTATGCCAAATTTCAAAATGTTAGTGCAACTGTTAGATGAAGTTTAGGAAAACAATGTCACACTAGGCAGAAAAAAAGTCAGTTTTAAAACATGGAGTTTGAAAATTTTAAGGGTGGTGGAGTACTTCAGACCATATTTTAGCCATTTACAAATGTTTTTTCAACATAAACCATACATTTTGCAATAGTGGAATGATTACAACATCATTTTTAGATAAAATAAGAATATGATATTTTTTACCATAATTGCTGATTTTCTACCCAAGAGTCCCCTTAAGGACATACATTTAGCAAGGATTTTTGTAGTAGAACAGTATCAAATGCAAAGCACAGGACACAGTAGCTGATAATGATGCGATGATGATTTGAATACTTTGGTACTCACATCCTAGTCGAGATATCAGCACCAGCCGTACCAATAACTTTTCACTTTCTGTTGTCCCCAGGTACAGTATCTCATGGACAATGGGGCACAGATAGAGCACACAGACCTGAGCGGGATGAGAGCACTGGACCGAGCTATCGCCTGTCGCAATACGGCTGTCATCGTGTGTTTCCTCAGAAAGGGTGCTAAACTAGGTTTGTTTTCTCTTTCTTTTCAGTTATATTAAATATTCCAGTGTGTTGGTGTGTTTGATTTTCCTTGCAATATTTGCATGGATAGCCTACTGTATATGAATGAAAGACAAAATGGTCAAATGAGCTTAAATTTTAGAATATGAAATTTGTTAATTATTTTGTGTTTAAAACATCACATTTAGAAGAGGTCTAGAGGCTAGATAAAATAAAGTGATTATTGTCTCATGCTGTTATTGCCAGACACATTACATGTATACATACACATTCATCAATTTTATCTTTCATTTTCACTTCAATCACCACATAATGATGCTGATATCATTATACATGCCTTAGACAGTTACTAAGTTTATTTTTTTCACTTTTGTCGCCTGACAAAGGTCCTACAGACTGAAAGTTTGCCTGTCATCTTTCTTTGTATTCATCCACCAAAACGTCAACTCCCACCCATGTCTTCACAATGCACCCAGCCTCTTTTAAATTTCTTGGCATAAACAACATACATATAGTGATTGGTCATGCACATGTTTGACTTATCAGGACCTGATACCTGGGCAATGGCTGCTGGGAAGACGGACGTCCTTCTCTTACTGCTCAATAAGCTGATGGAAGACGGGAACATCCTCTACAAGGTAGATAACTAGTTTGTCCTTACTTGAGACAACTCTTGAAAAGTGCACAAATGTATCTACAGTTTCGTACTCCTAGTCCTCTTTTGATTTTGAGCATCAAGCACAAGAGAACCACCATCAGGAGGTTGAAAGACGTATAGAGAACGTAAGCAACAAGCACTTAATTTCTAACTTTGGATCTGGTTGTGAACTTCAGAGTTTCCTGGTGCTAAGTTTGAGCCTGAATAAGGCACATAATGAGACAAGACGTGATTGTGTGTCAGGTTCTCATTATAATATTTTTTGCTGGTTTTCAATGGCTGACTTTTCAATCAGCTTTTTATTTCACCAAAGAATTAATCTAAACAGCGAGAATAATATACTGTATTAATGGACAAAATAGTTCACCATCAAAAGTGTAGGAAAATGTAACAATAGTTTTGTTATTTTTTTTTGTTTTCCATGTAGCTACGGATATTCCTGTCTCTCGTTGGCTGGTAACTGAGAATGAGATGATACTCTGTGTAGTGATAGAAAGTCTCCCTTAGAGATAGGGCAGTGTGGTCCAGCACTCATGTACTGGACAATCATGCTAAATGTTTTAATAAGCATCTTGCTTGTGAATTTATATTACATGTATGCATGTACAATTCTGTTTGAGGTCAGATAAAGTTTATTTTAACTCATTGTTCTATTTTATGTTGTCTTATTTGAATAATTTTATCCCCTCTCATTTTATCTTGATCTTATCTATTCTTATCTTGTCTTCTCTTTTCTTGTCTTAGTTTATTAACCTTAGAAATAATTATGTGTAAACATGCATGTGGATTGTCTTACAGAAAAACCGCATCAAGGAAGCCAGCCAGCGGTACCAGTATGCTTTGAAGAAATTCCCCAAAGACAACAGTCCTGAGGAAGTGCAAACTTTCCGAGAACTCAGACTGAACTTTCTCCTCAACTTGTCCAGGTGTAAACGCAAGATGAATGTAAGTGCTCAGCAAATTGTTCACATGGAATTTTTTTTTAAATCAGGAAATCGACTTGAGGGATTTGACCACAAAATGCGATACCTGGGAAGCACCACCCAGTTGTTGAGATTTTGAAGACAGGTGCATGAGGTGATGGGTTGTGTGACTTGTTTTAAAGAATACTGCACAAAATGATGTGCTATGTCCAAAAGTAACAGTCCATTAGAGTTTCGGATGTTTGTTATTTGGAACAAAAAATATTTTTCTCAAAATGAGAAAATAGACTTTATTTCATTTTGGGGACAATTTCTTGACTTCCTCAGTGGACATCATTAGGGTTATTTGTATTAATTATATTTATACAACAGTTTTGATCTTCAGTGTGTCAAAATGATGTAGACAGGTGACACTGACAGGGAAAATATGGAATTTGGACTGAAATCAAATTACTTGTATTATAATTAGTGAATGAACCTACATGTATGTAAAAAAATATATTATCTACTTGCATAATTATATTTCATTGATTTTTTTTTTTTCATGATAGCACTGATTTTAGAATTATTTTAAAAAAAAAAAGATTGAGAAATGATGTTTTAGCTTTAGCAACGGAGGTTGAATGTGATCGAGATGTTCTGACATATGGATAGTTTTATGTTTCAGAAATTGAAAGTACATCTTTTCTGAATAAGCAGATATTGCTCATATGGGGAAATTGTAAGTGTATCAGGATGTTCTGAGGCGGTCATGGGTTTATCATGTAAACAGTTCATTTTTGTCAATTTTTTCTTCTGGTTTTAGCCGATGCTGAGCATGTGTCTTATCAATTTGCAGCATCTCTGGCCACAGTCAGGCTAACTCAAAACTTTATTCATCACATGAAAGTGTATGAGTTAAGGTTGTACATGATAGTAATAACTCCATTTCATGGAAAAATTATCTGCAACTCATTGTGACTGTTGCAAGACATATATGTACTCATAATTATGTGAACAATACAGTTTGAATAGAAATAGCTTGACTTAATTATTGATTTCATTTATGTTGCTAAAGAAATTAACTAATGGATGATGAGTTGATTTCATTGTCATTTTGTATTAACTTGTCTATGATTGCAGGATCTACAGTCCGCTATAGACTTAGCTACCAAAGCACTGGACATGAAACCAAAATGTTTCGAAGCATTCTACGCAAGAGCTCGAGCTCGCAGAGATGACAGGTAAATGTCACACTGCCCAAACTTATAAAAATAATTAAACTAATTTTTTAGAACAATTTGTATAGATATCTGTTTTAGAGCAGTTTGTCTTAACTGATATTTATTTCAGAGCAATTTATAGTGATATCTGTTTCAGACTAGAGCAATTTGGAATGATGTTTGTTTCAGAGTAGTGTGTAGTGATGTCTGTTTAGAGCAGTTTGTAGTGATACATGGATCTGTGGTAGGAAAACCCCTCAGGTGGAGCGAGACAGCTGGTGATGACTTAAGGGGGTAAGCGGGTGAAAATTTCAGATTTGTTATTTCGTCAGACTAAGAAGAGAAACTTTGATATGTTGTGGTGTATGACTGCGAAAGATGTTTTTCACTTTCAAATTTTAAAAATAAATGATGGTTTCCATGGAAACGGCGGCCATC
>JBCEWB010000009.1:576127-603529 GCA_039654565.1 Peronia peronii | reverse complement strand
CCCCCCCCCCCCCCCCCCCACACACCCACTCTGTGGTTTGGCGTCTGCTCATGGAGAAAACAATTCACAGCGGTGAGGCTGGGGTCGACTCACAGATCGGGGGATGGAAGGACACAAAGATCGAAAACCCGCATTTTTTCAGTGACTTTACAATCCCCCGCCTCCTGTGGGTAGGGAAGTCCGACATCTAGCCTTCCCGGATAAGGATGAATATATTTCGGGGGGTCCCGTGTGTATGTTACTCACGTTAAAGAACCCTTGGCAGTTCAAAATCAATGAAAGAGTAGGCTGACTGCCGCTGTCCGGGCAAAATTTTCAAATTCCAAATATTTTCACCAAAATCAGGCAGCTACTTTAAGCCGAGATAATCCTACTATCCCAGGATTGAAAGACTTAAGAAAAAAAACAAACAAACAAAACAAAAAACAAACGTTTTTTTTATCTCTGTTTGAGATAAAGTGTTTGATTAGAGACATGCACCATGGGTCAGTTTTGTAAGGTCATACACGTATCCATGCATTGCTTTAAAGAACAAGAAAAGCATTGGTTGATTGACCAATAGATTTAATAGCTCTTTTCACATCATGTGGAAAAAAAAATAAAAACAAAGAAAACTCTCAATTTGATTTTTGTTTTTCATTAAACATTGAACAATGAACATGAAGCTTTATACAACTGAAAAATCAAGAAGAGAATAGAATGTCATATGAATACAAATACGAGCCCATTTTTTTTTTCATGGCAACAATCACCGCTTCTCCTTCACACAACAGCAAATCCAGAAAATAAGACATTGTCACGAGGATAGAAATAATCATAATTAACTTAAAAAATCGGTCAAACAGCGAAACACAAACAAAGCAGAACACAAAAAGTACTGTTAAATATCCTGTCCATAAAGACTGCCACTCCAACCCCAGGCAAGAGAACATCCCTAGACAATAATATGATAATTGATAGATATATAAAATGATAAGCGGAAACGTACTAGTCGATTGATAGCTGAAACTGAAAGAAAAGAAACCGTGATGAGGACATGGAACCAACCTTTACCATGCCAAAAGAATGTTCGTCCAGAGCTTACACGATTGTCAACAGATTAAAAAAAAAAAAAGAACACTCATATTTGGAAGCAAGAAATTTGAATGTGTGTTGTATAAACTCATAATCCTTTCGCAAAGTTATGATTTATCTTACACACAGAGATTAAGCACTTACTGAGTTCTGTTGTGTGGATTTTGTTCATTCCATTTTCATTCAACTCAATTTTCAATTTAAATTAACATCCATTTCTTTCTGAGCAAGGGCTAACATCATCAACACTGCCATCATTTTTAAAAATACAGTATATGCTGTTTTTTTTTAACTGGCCACATCAGTATCGTGACTTTCTTTCTATAAGTTGATCTCTTTGTCACTTTCACAACAGATACATTAATGCTTTCATATATGGATGCTCATTTTGAGGTCTCTTCTTGACTAAAATTGACCTTTTGCCCCCTGTTCAAATCCAGATAACCTTTTTATCAAGAGTATTTTGGTTTTACTTAGATGAACTGTCTCAGAGTCACATCTGAATGTTTGGATTGACTATGTCTCAAACGTCTTTAAGTTATTGTTTTGGAGGTCAAAGTGTTAACAGATGCTTCATGCACTGAACAGTCATGTTAGTCAAAGTTTGTAAAACAATAAGAATGATATCATGGTTGTATTACTTCAAATCAAATAAATTTCAGCCATCTACTGTGTAATCTGCTGTGGAAGCTCATCATTTATTACTAAGATCAAGTGATTGAAATACAATGTACACATTATATGTAACTTCTCTACATTTCAGTTATTGAATACATGTATGTTTGTGAGCTGTGTAAACAGCATGCATGTAACCTTTTAATCCTTGGGGTAACGTTACTTTGGCGTAAGATGCTTGTTCCATTTGGTTTGAAGAATTTCCGGACAGAAATCTTGAATGCCCCAGGCAATGGCTCTCCATATAATTCTTCATCCAATTATGTATCAGTCTTACAGTTATAAAGCCTTATTTTATATGTATCATACGCCATACTAGGTTTAAAGGGTTCCACAAGCTGGCATTTGATGATCATTGTCTATCCTTTCACTGTCCACAAAGCCAATTTTTTTATTGCCAACATGGTCACCAGCTTCTTGATATGAATAAATTGGAGTCTGATTATTAAAATAAATGAACAATATGTATATTGTGCCGCATAACACAAACATTTTTTCCTATGGACTCTTGTTTCGCCTCATTTGTCACTTGGCAGTTTATTCTTACATAATAAAATTAGCCAGCACAAGAACCGTGGCAGACAGTATATTATTCGATCACTATCACTGTTTTCTAGCAATCAAGTTCTATGAGATTTTGACCGATAGAAAAAAATGTTCACATCATCATCACTAGTAACAAAAACAACAAGAAGAAAATCAGTGAAAACAGTAGACCTACGAAAATACAGACATTCACTCTCAACTGTTGTAAAACAATAAATTCAATAACCAACAAACGTTGAACAACAGAGGTAAACCAGATATCCTATCTTGAAAATATACCAAACTGTTGACATACACGTATGTAGCCATGCCCTGAAAAAAAAAATTAAAAAACATCCGTTATTTGATCCTCATGAACTTTTTTCAAAATGGTGTGGGAGGCAGAAAAATACTGGCACTAACAATGGGACATTGTTGTCATTTCCACGGAGGGAAACCAACACCCACATACAACTTCTTAGTCCTCTAATTGTATTCAACAAAGAGATGATTTCTCTGCCTGCATTCACTATCAATGTCTATTTCATGCAACAGATCATCTAATCTCCACAACGCACATTGTACAATGGCCTTTGGACACCAAGAATAAAAAGCAACATGTTGAAAAAACAATAAAAATACAATTTCCAGTCATAGGCTACTGACTCATAATTTCCAAGATCTATACTGAACACATTTATTCAGAAAATAATTGTGTAAAAGTAATAACTTTATGGACAAGCCCAACAAGAATCTGAGTCTGAGAGATTAAGCATCAATAGAGGGCCACATGCAACAGAAAATACCAGAAAAAGACAACAAAACTGAATATACTTTGAAAATTGTTGCTAGGTTTGTCTATATGTCCACTAAAGTTAGTTCTGGCATCACTTCAGTTATCAGCACAGTACTAATCAATAACCCCACCAACATGTATGTAACTAATAAAAGATTACTAAAGGCAGTTGATTGAACTTGTGTAGATTTTTTGTTACTCAAACACATATGCAAACCAATGCCAAAAAAAAAAATAAAAAAAAAATAAAAAAATTCTCCACACTGAATTTTAAAAAAAATTATTATTGTTTTTTTAATTTTATATGTATTTCTTCTTTTATGTTTATACATGTATGTACCTAATATAATCTATAGCAGCATGTTAATGTCATTTCCTTATCCTATCTAATTATATCCACATGGTTCATACAAACATGTAACGACTATAATAGCAAACAATATCATGCAGTACACCTATCCAAATTAAATCTGTACATATATTTCTTCCACATCTGCCTTAAACATAAGCTACCACCCTTGCATTTAGTCATGACCTCATAATATGGGCATGGTTTTACCATTCATAACTTCCAAGAGCAGTAATATCATGCCCCTATATGTAACCTAGGTTATGAATAAATTTATAAACAAGCTTTGATAAAATTTCTTTAACCCAGAAGATAAGGTTAACTGTTGTTTGAAGTTATCAATGGAAAGATAAATCACTTCTTTCATGGCCTTTGAATCTGTCTCTTGATCCAACTCTGACATAGAATAAACATAGAACAGAAATTAACAACATAAAATGTGAAACCAGCAAAACATATAATAGAGAAAATGAACAACATAAAGCTTTTAGGTGAACCAGATTCATTATCAGAATTCCTTTGAGTCACATCTGATTAAATGATGAACGAATGCAGAGAGAAACATAAAGAAAGAAAATAGCAAACAACAACAACAAAAACCAAATAACACAGCATGAAACTTTTCATTATAACTTAAAAATGACATAGAAAAAAAATGACACCCTGGCAGCTTTGCAATGGCTGAACTCTGACCCTGATTGCCAGGGAAGAGAACAGCAGAGAGGTGAAAGATGAAGGTAAACCACAACAGCACGAAAATTATTGCTGGTTGCATTCATAGCAAAGGAATGAATTTGAGATCTGTACAGGCCAGTCGTACCACACAAAGGGCAGATCTGACAACTTCATCTATGATGATATTTATCATTTTCCAAGAGTAATTTCATCATTCATCTCCTCGCCTGCCTTTTTTAGTTATTAAAACAAACATGCAAACAATGAACAAGAACCAATATTTAATTTAAAAAAAAAAAAGAAAAGAAAAAAAAAGGCATCATAACCTGGAGATTTAATGAGCGTGACAGAAGCTGTATTTCTACTAACAGAGATGTCACACGTTTCACTAATAAATTATTTCCAGCTAATAAATCAGTTTGCAGTGTAGACTCAAAATCAGAAAAAATCTTCATCTCCAATATCTCACAGGGGCCACTGGGTAAAAGTGAAATCGAACTTTGAGCCATGGGTCTCTATCTGCTAGGATGTGTGTTTGGACAAAATTCCTTCTGTATGTGGTAAACTAGTCAGTGTGATCAGAGAACATGAAGTGATCGAGAATGGTCAGCGATGATGTTATGCAACACCGATCCTCCTATCCATGTCAAATATGTATACAATTTCACCATCCATCTCACAAAATACGTGAAATTCCATTTTTTTTTTTTTAAATCTGCGGTCATGAACTGGATGCATAAAGCCAGAAGTACATGTATATTTTCACAGTAAGATATCAGTAGCTCTGTCTCAATCCCAGGAACTGATACGTTGTCTTATGATCATATAAATCCTTTCCTGCGAATGTAATGAACACTACTCAAACTTATTTTGATCTTACCCAGAGATCTATGCAATGATACGCCCCTTTGTGAGATGTGTGATGATTTCAATTGGACATTTGTTCAGTGGACATGTCATTCATGCAGACAGTTCGCAGCAAACTTGCCCAGATGTGGGGAGGATAGCAAAGCAACGGGAATCCTTTGGACCTAACCTCAAAACTTTGATCAGACAACTCACTGAAACAATCTATAATTTACAACTTTTAAGTGAATCTTCAGTTGACCATGCGATATATGTTATTTTGAGGCAAAGTTATCATTGTAGGCCATAACAACAACAGTTTATTATCAGATATTTAGGAATTGACATTGCTATTCTCTGCATTACAACTGAAAAATATCAAATTCATATACATATTCAAACATATAATATATTCATATGGACTGGGCAAAAATGGTCTGTTCTTGGAACTGCTACATCCTATAATAGATCAATAGATGATACACTGATATAACTAGGATGAGAACAAAATACTATTAAGCTAACTTATAAAATGATGAATAAATATATACTGAATATATATATGTATAACTCTATACAGGGATAATGTATAATAAATAAATAATTTCTTTTTCATTATTGAGTCGATCTGTTTTTTTTTTTCTTTAAATGACAAAGTAAAAAATACAGACTGCCTGCTTTACCTTTGTAAACAATTTTCTAGCAACACTAAGTAAACTGAAGCATTTGCTCAGTTAAAAAAAAAAGGGGATTGGAAATTGGTGGACAAGTAACGGAATTACATATGACAAAATAAGCCTGTTATCCTATTCAGGAAGTTAGATATCAGTGCCTGTTGTTATCTGTACTGAACAAGGAAGGAACGTGCTGGCCAAAGTGTCTATCAGGAAGTTTGTCAATCTGAATATGGGTTAAAATTTGCTAGAGCCACTTTACCAGTCAGTGCCTGATATAGAGAAAGAAAATCCTACCGCTCTTCTAGCAAACACTGGTTGTGAAATTGCATTCTTCTTGTGCAAAATGCAAACTCCACTTAAATGCCCTAAACAAGATCACGCCAGGGCGATTGTCCGCATGAGGATATCCATCTGATTTATTCACCATCATCGCCTCGCAAACGATGATTCATAAAAAACTAAGATCCTCAGCAATACACAAACAGCCCCCCAGTGGTTATGGAATTAACGGAACCCACTCGAGAACTAACAAGACTGTGCTATTGTACTGATGAACAAAGAGAGTCCAGTAATACAAAATGCAACTCTCTGAAAATGCAGTATATTTAGCTTCTTAACATTATTGTTGATACTATGACTATTGTAGAAGCCCAGACCTTACATTGGCCAGATATACACAATGAATGAAAAACACATCCCAACCACCAAGTCTTAGGAATAATATGAAGCAAATATTATAGATAAAGTATAAGTAAGGATCTGTTTGCTAGAATAAGTACAGTATATGCTCAACTAGGAAAATGCCTACAGTAAAACTCTTGTTTTTACAGTAAAACTCTGTTCTAGTTCAACTTTAAAAGTGTCAAGGAGAGCCAATGGAAGAAGATGGCGTCATTTTCCATGGCATGTAAGTGTTCTATTTATGAAAAAAGGGGGTTTGAGGGTGTGGTGGTGTCGAGGTTGCGTTTTGATATGTAACGGTTATCATCTAAGATTAAAATGTCATTTTTCAAATGTGAATACATTCAGTCCTGGATGTCCTAGTTGTTTGCTTTAACAGTAATGGAGTGAAATATTACAATTTATCCGAATAGAAAAAAGATCAAGACACTAAGAAAACACATACACGTATGTATAAATAAATCCAAGCTCTAAAGCAAAAATATCATACCTTCAGTAATTGCAGTTTTGACTTAACTTGTGTCTTCATTAGCAACTTTTCCTCCATTTCAAATCTGTCACAATTTCAAGCTAGGCACTGTTATACCATTTTGTCCAATGTTATATCCCTGATTTCATTACTGAATTTCGAAAGTATTTATCTCAAAACGGCATTTTTGTAGACTCTGGCTTTTATGCCTTCAAAACATGACCATACTGCCTAGGGATTGGAAAGGTGAGCTACAAGTCACAGACTCAAACAGAGTGAACTAAGACAGTCAACCTCTCTGATGGCACTTAGAAATTCTTTTTTCTTTTTGGCACCAATGTTCATCTGGAAAAGGATGGTCTGAGACAGCAAAACTACAGATGACTCTAGATCAAAGCAAACTCATGGCCAGAAAGACAAAAACAATATGTTCTGCTTTTGCTTATTCTTCTTGAGATCTAATCTTTAGATAATCGCAAAAAACCTGTCCAGTTTTTAACTTCCTGTGATGTGGATGTTTTACATATATGTCTCCTGGGGAGAAACAATTGCATCAGAGCTTCTCTAAAAAATTAGAATAGTATGGTGTAAAGAATAAAGCAGGGATCTTATATTTTTGACTGATTTAGCATACATCCTTTTGCCTCTATTATAAATGATATATCTGTACATTCATGCAAACAAAAGTAAAAAACTAATACACATATAAAAATTAATATCAAACCATTATAAAAACCACAAAAACAAGACATTGCAAACATCTATACCTGGTACCGACGATGGCTTGTTTCACAACATACCACTCTTTTTATAAATGTTTATGTTGACATATGTTACTGTTGTGTGTAACTAAAGCAAAGTACGCATAAGGAGAGATGTGTTCATACTTATTCCTGTGTTCTGTGTTCAAAACCTGACGTGCCTGAAACGTGATAAGTACAGACAACATTTTTCCATTTGTATGGCAATCATATGTGACCGCACATACGAACCATCTCACTTAGGAACAAAGAACTTCTCGCTATCCTACACTTTCTGTTGGCACCTACAGAAATCATGTGCCAATATAAATGCACAATTACCTAGAATTATATATATATATTATATAATAATCAGAGTGTCACCATGGATCCCTCCCTCCCACCCCCCTTTCTGTAATATCATCAAACAAATGGACTGTTGTCTCACTCTGTCAAACTATCACATGTCCAATCACAGAGATCATCCTGGCAGATTTTCCGTTACACTGTGTAGTGTCTCTTCCCTTTCCCAGCCACTGCTGCTATCCTCCAAACTCTCCATGTAAGTCCAGCAAAACCAAGTCTGGCTACATATTGCCAGCTCCCTGTTCCCACCTCTGAGATTTCAATATCGCCAGAAATCACAGAGCACTAATACTACAGAGATACCAATCAGATAACATTATGTTAAAAATTGCCCATTACACAGCTATTAACTTTACAGTAATTACTGGCTGGTTGGATACTTGAATTAACTTAATGTGAACAGCTTCAATCTTCATAGAAGATGATGGCAAAGGGATGTCACACACAAGTGTATAGACAATGCATGGACATCTCAAAGTAAAACCAGGGATGTAAATTTATTGTCACAGAAAAGTTCACGACTTATGAGGTGAGAAATTCAATATCCAAGTAAAACTCTGGCTAAAGATTAGTGGAAGAATACTGTAGTGGGACCTCTGCAGTACTGGTGCTCTGTGACACATCAACCAGTACAATGCTGACAGAAATCAATGGCCAAGAGAGATGAAATTTTCAGAGACGTCAGGAGTGATGATATTTGCACCACAGAGATACTGGACTGACACGCTGACGCCCCCATTTTCTCTCTCTCTCTCCTCCTCCTCACGTGACACAGCTTTCTATAATGGCACATGAAACCTTTACATCCACAGTCAGGCTCGATCATCTCATACATTCATATTAAACTCGGAGCACGTGTATTGTTCTCTTAAAGCCAGCCACACCATCACCACTACCACCACTGTTCCTCCACCCATCCATTAGGTGACAGCTAAATTACATTAGCCACAAAGGTGAAATAAAGTGGATGTTAAAGTTTTTTTATTTTTTTCCTTGAGAAAATATAGAGTTGATTTAGAAAGTCAATATCTCAGTCTAGAAGAGTTGTAGCTAAATAATTAGATAAATAGGAAGTAGACTCATTATCGCAGTCCACTCACAGCAGTAACTCTACACATGAACAATTTGACACATTTCACCTGCTGGCACAACATGTCTGTCAACATTAGTTCTGACACATGAACAAAAAGTCCTGTTTGAGGTTTTTCTGAATAGGTATAATTTAATGTTCTCTTCACAAAAGTAACTTGGATATGTCCATATGGACTGGCTCATTGTCATCACATCTTATAAAGTTACATAGGCCTTTTGCCTCATCATGTGAGAACAAGATTAGAAATACATGTTGTCCATATGACTCTGCTTTTGATCTGCCATTTCTTGCTGGACCTCTAGCACAGAACTATCTCTATCCACAGCACTGCTATCCTGATCTAGTGCTAGGCTGAAAAGTTTACATGATGATAAGAAAAGTGGAAATGCTAACGGCACAAAAAGTTGTCAGATTCAAACTTGGAGAGATTTGCAGCGTTTTATTTCATCCCTTGTTTTGGTATAAATGAAGCTACACTTTGGGCATATTTCCACTGTGCATCTTAGTTTGATTTTGGAATAATGTATGACTATGCGACAAGAGGCTCATCTTGTAAATGTAGCCAGGTACATATATTTTTTAAAAAAATAGAAAAAAATAATTTTTAAAAAAGCTGACTCAGTACCATAATGCATTGTTAATCCTCCTATGGAGTAGGTCCAATGTACCAATCTCATTTAACATGGCGACTTCATAAAGTTCAAACAAACAAAACAGTAGGAAACAAAACAAAAAAATAAAGACTACGTCAGTCCTCGGCAGTTGTGAGCTGTGACCAAAGAAGCCAAAACTAACTGAAAACATCATTTAACAAACACTAGAGCTCTTAACTTCTCACCAAATATTAAAATCCCTCGATAAATCACCGTTAACATTATTGTGTATGAGTTTCCCAGTCATCCTCCTTACAATTGTCGCACTCGTTCTATCTCTCTTTCTCATACTCTCTGTCTCTCAGCTCTACAGTATCACCCTGGATGCTCTTCATCTGCGGTACGTTCCGCATGTTACTTCCCCTCTGTCTTGCTGGAGCTCCGAGAAGACTTGGTTGTTGACTTGGATTTCTTTCCCTTCACAATTTTTGGCTTGTTTTTTATAGTCCCTGCTTTCTTCGTACCCTGTTAGATAAAAGTTGAAGATATTTTACAGTGAGTCATTCTCTTAAATCATCTAACAGAGATCGGGGATGTCAAACTGTTTCCACAAAAAAGTCAGAAAATACCTCTTTTGTACTTCCGGTTTCACTATTTTCGTGCGGGATTCTTACTGCAAATTATTATAAAACTCGGATTGTCTTGTAAACTCAAAAAAGGTCGGCAGTTGTAAGCCAAAAGCTGGAAAGTCAGCGACGACTATAAAGTCGGAATTCCGACTAAAGTTGGAAGTTTGACACCCCTGAGAGATAAAAAATGATCGGCCAATTTTTGCAAAACCTTGCCAAGTCAAAAAAAAAAGAAAGAAAGAAAGAAAGACAAAAACAAATATAAAGACTGCCACTTCTTCGCCAAGATTTAAACTGAACTAACTACACCAGTTTTGTGTTGTGGATAGGACAATTTAATTCTGGGGCGAAGAATTGCTGAAAAAAAGAATGTCACCTTTCTTTACTCTCGCACAGTTTGATAATATTTTTTATACTTTTTTTTCCAGAGATGGATTCATTCACCTCATTATTTTTTTTTCATACTTTTTCCAGAATTGAATATCTTTGTAAGAATTCTAAATCTACATTTCAAAATCTGATGTTCCTGATTTTTTGTTCTACTTAAGGTACAGTGGAACTCTAATATTACAAAATCGGAAGTTGCAAAATTTCGGTAATAAAGAAAACAATAAGCAGTCCTGTTTTATAGCTTTATTCTTTCTCCCCATAAAATCTCGGAATTTGCGAAATGCCAATCCTCCCGATCTTGCTTATAAAAAATTAATTTTCCCAGAAGTGATGAGTAAAACCACGTGGCGGCATGCCGAAGCTTGTGAAACTGAGCACGCGACTAGTTTTTTGTTTGTTCATCCACTCCTAACAATGCCTGCCGGCTCTGATTACACACCATGATGGTTAAAAGTGAGACAACGTTTGCATGATACTTATGCAATTGGCTAGGCCCAGGTAAAACAACCTGGGGTGGGATGGTGTTTTTTTTTGACCACACAGCTGAAAGTAAAGCGGTATGGGCAGGGTGTGCCAGGTGGGATAGATGAGGAGTAATCTTTACAGCGTTAAGGAATGTTCTGCGATATCAGAGATCTAACACGAGCAGACAATGGTCTTGGAGTGGTCATCAACAAAACCACGTTTATTGCTTAGCCTACACACTGCAGCACATTACTCTAACTTTCAGCACTGAGTAAAACAAATCCTTCAGTAGCCTACCAGTTTCACTATTTCATTGTTAAAAAAAAATATTGTTAGTAGACATTTTTCTGTGCAAAATTCATGCGCAGGCTTTGTATGGGGGCGCTTATCAGGGGAAGTCAATGGACGGGTCGTTCCCATTGTTTTATGGTCTCTGTTGGATATTAAGAAATTCTGATATTAAGAAATAAAAATCCTGGTCCCTTCAATTTCCACTGTACAAATATGTATGAACTAACAAATCATTTACTATTTGCTAATCTCTGTTTTGAAATTACCATCTGATGATAAGAAGAAGACAAAAACTGATGACAGTGACAATGACAATACCTTTTTAGATTTCCGTCGAGATTTCTTGACAGGTTTGTGTGTTGAAGTAACTTTGCTCCTGTTCTCCAGGTCAAGCACTCGGTAAATCCTCACCAGCCAGTGCTCTGGAGGGATAAGAAAGAAGGACAAACAGTAATACACTGTCCTATGAAGCACTGGAAAATGCTGTAACTTCTAAAATATCACTAGAAAACATTAAGAAGTGCCACGGAGTTTCAGAAAATTGTATTCAATGTTTTTTCCTCCGTCGTAGAACCAGTCATCATCTGCTGTCATTTATTTCTCCAGAAACAAGTGAAATGCCATTTTCTTTCTCATTTGGGTCATTCATTTATGAAAATTGAAGATTTGTTAGCAAGGATACAAAATGCATGGATAATAAAAAAAAAACCACATAAAAATATTCGTGCAAAATGCAGTTATGGCCCAAAACTAAACAAAGCCTGTCATGTTTGATACCTATCATTAGCACTGCAGTGAAGATTTCAAAGTCTATGTATGACAATAAAAAACAGCCTCAAAAGATAAGCCTGAGCTTCTGATGACTGTGCTTTTTAAATTGTTTCAATATCTTGATTAGCTTCCAAGATACCAATTTTTTTTTACATTTAATTTTCGTCCTGAAACCAGAAATTTTTTACCACTGCATGTTGTGATGTCTTTGGACAAAAACACATTTTGAACTGTAAATTTCCTAATAATCAATATATCTACACATATTTCACAGCATTTGGCACATCTTGATGTACAAAATCATACTCTCAATATGATGATTGTTTGAAACGCCCAGGAAACTATTTATCATTATGTACATCTCAAAGGGTAAAATGAATGGTACTTTTGCCCAGACGAATACTGTAAGAATACAATTTTGTTTCACATTTGCTTTTCTAATTATCCGATTTTCACAAGTGATACACCAATCTTTCTGTTTCAACAGTGAGAATTCTATCAAAAAATTTACTTAGAATCTATGTCTCCATTTCTTGGGAACTTAAAAGAAGTGAGTCATATGATGTTAAATACTCTAACAAGTCATGTAATACAACTAGAGTGTAATTGCCATAGAGTTGTGCTGCAGCATTCTACATCTGCATTAACCACTGAAACAAACTGAGCCAGCTTTCAAATATAATATCCTCATCTAATGTAAAGCATTCATTTTAGACCTCAAATAAAAAGCAGTTTTAAACTTTATCTGCTTTGCTCCCCGTCCTCTCTCAATATTATGGCTACTGGACTAGATCTACAACAGTAGTCTCAGTCTGCGGATAATACTGTTAGTTCTCATGCATTTACATTGGTGTAACACATTTTTTTGTAGCTAGACATGGTGCCGAAATCTATTAGATGGTAATTTTCAAAAGATCTGAGAGCAGTACCAGCCAATACCTCCTTTATCATAATAGGAGTGCGAAATATGAGATGACTCCCGGTTTTGGAGAAACATCAGAAGGCGTGGGGTTGTATCAAAGAAAATAATTCTTAGCTCATATAGCACGTGATTGCTCCAACTATAAACAAGGAAAGTTTGGTAAAAACAAGACGGGTAGTTTTTGAAAAATTACGAGATAAAGTTTCTTTTATTTTCAAACAAAAACATTTCCGGACCTACGAAACTGATTGACAAACCATGATGTTCAGCGTCCTCTAAATATCAAAAACAAGTGCCGGAAGTGAAAGAAATTCAGCTGTAATGAAACAAATTTTATGATTGTTCATAACCACAAATTTCGTCTGCCTCGGTCACAAAAGTGCCTACCAATCAGCCCAGGGAAAAACAGTCACATTCTAAAGCATTGCTACAAGAAAGTGAGGTGGACTTAAATGATTCTAACACTGTGTAAATGATGCCACAATCTTTTCTTGAAGTGCAGTAAAATTTTCTACATAAAGCTGTGATTTAACTCACTGGTTTCTTTATATATTGAGCATTGACAGGTAAAGAAACTCATGGAGATGATGGTATATTTAATCCCCCCCATCTCAACAGGAAGGGATATCTTCACACAGCTTTAAAATATAGGTAAGGATAATTACTTGGTGGCCTGACCAGTGTTTCTCTCATACTTTATACCCTTCCAAGGACTATGGTAACAAAGCCATATGGTAAAGTGCTGCACCCACCTGTGGTATAAGCTTCCTCCACATGAGTCAGCTCAAAATTTTTGTTTCCAATTTCCACACCACGAGTGCGATCAAAACCAGGAGGGCTGCGGAAATCCAGCTGGGAGATGGGACAGAAATTTCAAATATTTTTGTTAATTTGAGTTATGCCATCTCTTTCATTCTCCATCCACCACTATATACGTCAGCTTATTCTGAACATTTCCATAAATGTATAAATGTGTGGGACTCAACAAAAATTTGTCATATGGTGAAAAATTTCAATTCCGAGTTGTATGTATATCATATCATGTTGATATCTGTTATGTATTTTAGAACTTTTTTGAGTCCAATAAAGGTAATCCTGGATTTCATGTGAGCTTTTGAAATCTTAAATAGTGCAAGAAAACTTGTCTAAATTGTTTTATGTTTCCTTTCCATCTGATAACTATTTATCATCCATCAATTTTTTTTTAAACAAAAATACTGTTTTACTAGACACTTGAGTCATTCAATATCGACAATTACAGATTTGTTAAAATGAATAAGATTTAAAAATGCACAGAAAATGAAAAATCTGCAAAATATCTACAAATTTAACAAACGTCTAGAACGATTCCATTCGAGACTAACAATTTGAAAATCTGGCTTGGCTGTCTGCAGTGCTGTTTGAGGTATAATCTGAATTTAAATCAGAAGTTTAAGCAAACAACAATGATGAACTTGCTTGAATTATAGACAATTATTTATCGCTGCATGAAATGACACTAGAAGTAGGTTAGGTAAAATACCTGCATCTGCCCAAATCTGTAGTAGGATAGCTTGTACATCAGGCAATTGAGCAAAGTCTTAGATCCTGCAGAATCCACTCTGAATTCTCCTTGAGGGGTGAAATAGTCCACCTCCTGTGTGGGAAATTGTGGGAAACTTGAAGTCACCAAAACACAAAGTTTTTAATTGCAAACCAGTATAATTATGATTTTAAGTTTATCGTAGATCTTATTTTTAAATTTTTGAAATTATGCAAGTCAGTATGGCTATAAATCATCTGCCTACCTGCAAAAAAAAAAATATGAAGTTTTTAGTTGCAAACATAACAACATATCTTAACCAGAACCGAGTATGATGATTCCAAACACATGCCCATTGTCTTTCATTATGTGATGCTCCTGATATCCTGATTTCTGACAATCTTAATCAATACTTTGCAAACACCATCTAAATGTTAGCTGTTGACCTCAACATACCTCCATCGATGAAAATCAAATTAGGTTTGAAAATCAAAGTCTTATTACAAAGGAGCTAAGCATATGACATGAAGTTTTTCATGCACTGCTCATTCATCACATTTATATTCTAGCTCCTGTCTGGGCAACTCATTCTCCGACCTCTAAAGTGATAAATAATCTTTTCAACACCTCAGTAGCTGGAGTTAACCCTTGGTAGAAGGCTGATGGAAAAACAATTCAAGCACCCACCCGAATGTCTTTTGGATGTTCTCCCTCAGCAATTCTGACCATCCACAAAAATTTGTTGATGTCGTCTCCCGAGTAACCTATGACACCTCCAAAGATGACTAGCACATAGTTGACATCCAAGGCCCTCATGATTTCATAGGCTGCTGTTTCATTGGAGGACATTGCCTTGCCCACCTGCGCAAACATCATCAACAAATATGTATAATCCATACAATCAGTACAGTGAGTCGCTTTAGTGTAAAATGGTCTTGTATTAAGCAATTTTGAATCAACAGATTATCTAAAACAGCTCTATTTCTCAAAACTAAATTTCTCAGAGAAACATCTTTGTGAGGGAGGAAGGAGGACATCTAATTTCACCAATGTCATTGGTCTCCTTGTCTTTCTCTTCCCTCCATCCCTTCCCCTATTTTATTTTCCATCTAGTGTTGTACATCATTTTCTCTAAAATAGACATAGGACACCAAATTAACATAACGTGTGCTAGCATGGTCTTGACCCAACAGGAAATGCTTATGTGGATTATTCATTTCAAATTGGGTTCTTAGGCAAATAAATCATAGTGAAAAAAAAAAAAAAATGTTTTCCAAACAGAGGCAACGTCACAGGCCCCAGGTTTTCTGGTACTGTACTTGTGACAGCTCCAGAAACTGCTCCTGTAAAGAATGCACACAGAGTGACAGATAGCACTTATCAGGATATGTGACTGACAGCACTTATCATGGCTATGTGACTGATAGCACTGACCAGGACTATGTGACTGATAGTACTTACCAGGGATATGTGACTGATAGCACTTACCAGGGCTATGTGACTGATAGCACTTACCAGGGCTATGTGACTGTTATTCCACGTATTATTGTCCACCAGAGTCGTCCGATTGCCCATGCCTGCTATCTGGTACCCATAATCCCACCAGGACATCACTCGAGCCTTGTCATCAGTGTTTTGTCTCAACCAGTAGTAAGCTTCTCGGAAATCATCCAGGATGGTGCGGCTTCTGAAATGTGCACAAAGATGTAATCAGTTCACTATAAGGTAAGAAAATGGCATATAGCAATGGTTTGAAGGCCCTCACTTTCTATAATCATTGATGTCACACTTAAAATTTGGCACGCAGCCATTGAAATGAGTCAGATGTCAAAAGTAACTTCATTGTGAAAACAAACTTTTCCTAACTATGAGGTCATTGAAGTTAATTCTGACTTGAAAATCTCTGCCCAACAGTGCTGTAGGTGAGCAAACTTTTCATCAAACTAAAGTATCATAATTTTGCTTTCGACTGCTAACAATAATTCTGTACACGAGATATTTGAAACATCTCAC
Organism: Peronia peronii; assembly: GCA_039654565.1. Lineage (NCBI taxonomy): Eukaryota > Metazoa > Mollusca > Gastropoda > Systellommatophora > Onchidiidae > Peronia > Peronia peronii. Next base: position 586,967 of record JBCEWB010000009.1, on the reverse strand, counting down.
TGATATCAGCAGGGTTCACACTCCCTAAATGCCTTAAAATTCAAGGACTTTACGACTGTATATAAGGACTTCGTGTAGCCGAATATCTTCACAAACGCAGGTAGATATTTATGCATGTGTAATAACATTTTGCTGAACAGACTTTCACATAGGCCTATACATGAACAATAGCTTGTATTGCAGATTGCATGCTGGATTTGTGCTTTACTGATGTTGAAACTCACTCTGCACAACACACAAATACATATAATTAACAGGTTTGATGAGAATCAGTTTGTTAAGAGCCAAACCCATTCAGCCAACTGAGTGACTTATTGTAAACAGTAGTCCCCTCCAGGCATCTTACAATTACTCTTTCACTGATAAATATAATTGAAGATTCATGGCGGGATGTAAAATTTCATTTAAAAGGCATGAAACCATGATCAGTTATTTATTTTTATCATTATCATTTTTTTTCTTTTCTAATGTGTATATGGGGCGGTAGTGTTGCCGCACTGGCATTGGTTATACAATTTAAATACATCTGTACTATGACAATCCACTTATAAATTAAGAATTACCATAAACTAACACGTAGAGAGAGGTTTTAGTAAAAATCATTAAAAATGCAGCTGGCTTTACTATTCACTAAATCTCACTGCAATTAAATTTAGATCTAAATCAATCTGTTACTTGTTCACCTGCATCAAAAAACAACTTTTATTTTCTTTTTTTTTGTCTTTTATATAGATCTAGAACTATGTAGATCTAGGCTCCAGATCAAGAACTACAGGTATCCAGCAAAAAGGTCGCGTAATACTAATACGTAGTTAGGTCTACGTATGAACATTACAAGTTGACAGGATGATGCCACCACATTATTATTTCTAAACATACAAAGAAAGCGCTCACTTGTAGATTTACTCCATCTATAGACCTATTTATCTCTCTTATTACAATAGAGCTAGATCTAGATCTAGATCTACATCCCGGTAGATCTTCGAGGAATGCTGAGCCGAAGATCTTGACGAGATCTCAGCAGGCCTATTGACTACATCGATCTAGATCACGTTCTCTTTCTCTTCATATATCTACTCATGACAGGATTGTCAAGTGATGACCTTTTACAGTTCACAAATGGCAAACGACCGCTGAACTCAATGTTGAGTCTAGATCTCTGAGTAGGCCTATGTAAACGCGATTCGAGATCCCAACATAAGTCTAGGTTGCCTGTTGACCATTTGTATCTTCATTCCAGGCATGCGCACAAAACATTCATACTTTCTTTTTCGCTTTCTTCGTTCTGTAAATGTATCGAAACGTCAGCAGCCAGCAAGACGCTTCTGAATCAAAAAGTTCACTTTTTCTGCTGAAGTCCAAAGTCTGAAATTTCCCGACTAATAATTTGATCTAATCCCCCGCGATATCCACCACAATTACGACTAAAACTGGCATTGTCAAACCGCACTGGACCTGCAGGCCTAGATTAGGCTAGATCCGTAGTGAATGAAACAAAGAAAATCATCAAAATCCGGGCATGTGATAGGAACGAACTTACGGCAAATATAAAATATGGGGTGGCTGTCCGGCACGTTTGGTAGATGGAAAAGTTAAAAAAAAAAAAAAAAAAAAAGTCCTTTTTTAACAGTAGGTCACTGAACGAAATTGACCACCCATTCAAAAATATAAGGACTTTTCAAGGACTTTGGCTAACAATTTCCAAATTCAAGGACTTTTCAAGGCCTGGAAGTTTTTTCTCAGAATTCAAGGACTTTCAAAGACAATACGAACCCTGTATCACGCCATGACACATTGGCCATCTCCAGTCATAAGCAGTTACTGTATTAAATCACCATGCACAAGCCTTCACATGGATTCAAATCAGTCTATAATGCGTCTGTACCTTTTCACAGTGGCATACAGTTTCTGTATTCCACACAAATGCAGTCTCTAGGTTCCACATAAATGCCTCCCATGATTACCTTACAAAAGTTTCAGCTGGTATAACTCTGGGTGACATGAAACATCTAGTGATTTTTCCAACGTAGTAAATGTTAGACAGAATGACCCACACTGCATTCACTTACCCTCCTTGCCCATAGGAGGCCAGAACAATGCTGGGACTAGAATAAGCACTGCTGGTCACCCAGGTACAGTGGACGGCAAAGAGCATCAACATCATCAACAAGGCTACGATAATGATGCTCTTCACATTGATGCCCAGGCCCTCGTCATCCTTGGGCTTGTCGTCTCGCACTTTCTTCTTGTTGCTAGCCTGCTGATCAAACAGTTGGTATTGTTATACCATCATAATTATAAACTAATGACCATCCTATGTCTTAGATATTTGATAACCTAACCTTTGCTTTTTCACACTAAACCCTAAAAGTGTTCAGATACTGATCTGCTCTATCTGTGGATCTCTAACATTTGTTGGAATAGATCTTGTAAATTGCTATAAGGGAGCTCACTTAGTGTCACTGCTCTTCACTATCTGCATACAGATCAACATTGGGCCAAGCCTAGCCTGATAGTAGAAAGTTGGAGTCTTCCAAATTCTAACTTATCCTTGTAAATGAAGTTCATTTTGCTCATTCAACATTTAGAGTGATTCAAAGCTGCTGACTTCTCACTGTTGAGATCAAATTTAAAAAAAAAAAAAAAAGAAATGAATAAAATACTTTGATAGGCATAAACACTGACAAAGTGGGTGGAGTCTTTGCCCAAGAAAAGTTTGAAAGGAAATGACAGCCTGTGAGAAACCTGGTTATATATTGTCTGGGTGTTTTTTTTTTAAATTTTTTTTTTCCCCCCCCAAAAGACACCTTAATTCTGAGTTTGCTGGATAACACACCGTGCTGACTTTATCATACAATCTGTCATTTTTGTTGTCTCCATTCTCATCCACGTTCTTCTGATTCTGTTTGGGAGAATCGTCTTTGAGGTAGACCTCAAATGTCTTGGAGAAAGCAATGGCAGCAAGAACACAGACCACTGGCGTCAGAGTCAGCATCAATCGCACCATCACACCAGCAAAGTAACTGGCAAATATTGCATACAGGACAACTGGAAAAACATCAAAGAACGTCTGTCAGTAAAGCACTAGTTGAAAAAAAATGAATGGTTAAAAATTCACATCTGGTTGGTTTGAAAGATAAAATATGGAAGATAAAATAAATAACGCAATTCAAAAATAGCTGATTTGAAAAAGCTAATGTGGAGATCCACTGATCCCCAATACGAGTTTTAGGAGTATAAATATGGCAATAAAGTGATCTTTGCTCAAGAAGCGAGTCAACAGGAGACAAAATGGAGGCTGTAGTGGGTGGGCTCTAGTTTCCTCTGTAGAACTCCAGCTTTTCTTATAATCTGAATGTGATCACTCAGTGCTGATTTGCATTTCCAATTCTCATAAGTATCATGAACTATTCTGTGTTATATAATGTGCAAGGATATGTGTCGTGAAGTCTCACCAAACACACGCTCGTCATTGACATTCTTGATGCAGTACCACGCGCCCACAGGAAAGGCACACACCAGGATGTGTAGATCGAAGAAGAAAGAGACCCATGTGGTGGGCTGATGCTCCGACACTGAGGCAATGATGGGGATGTGGATCTTGGCATAACCCGTGTCCCACAGGGAGTAAAAGCGACCACTCCATGGAGCAATGTAGCCTGGAATAATAAAACAAAAAAAAGATATATCTCATCTTAATTTAACAAAACATTTTCAAAATCTTTTGAAAATCATATGAAAGTTGTGTTCAATAACCTGATGTACTTGCTCAAATAATTATGAGCATGAAAATATACACTGTTCACATACAATTTCTCTTTTTTTTCTGAACTAACAGCAGGTGTGACTACTGTTTTTGCTGGTTTATATTAATGGATGTTCAGCCACTTTACAGATCACTTATGATGGTTACCCTCTCTTTGGGTTCCCAATCAAGAGCCATCTGTGGCTTAGATGTCTGGGTCACACTCACCTGCCCATGTGAGGCCCACCACAGAGACAAAGACCACAGCTGCTGCAGATGTCACAGCGGCAATGAAGAAATATCGGAACTCTGCCTTTGTTAAAAAGTTCTGAATGTATTTGAGGAAAGCGTAGGCATTCAGCAAGGCAAACACTCCTGGAGAGACAATAGAAAATGGAGACAGTAACAATTTAATTGCATCTGAAACAGCTGACATAAGAAGAAAAATATCATAGAACATAAAAATAAATAAATAAAATTAATAAAATATTTTAAGAACTATATCTAGAAAATCTTATAACACAACAAACAGATTCTGATAATGAATAATGCAAGAATTCAGTATGTTTGCATCAGTAATTGTTAGAAAAACAAGGAATGACACCTGAATAAATAAAAATACATAAAAATAATAAATATACTAACAATAACACAGAATCGGCTTAGCTCACTCAGCTCTTATTAGGTCTGTTGTATTCTGTCTTACAAATCACAGACTCAGAAATTGTTCTTATTGCTTATAATGTATCATGCAGCATCTAACATAATCACTGACACGATGAAGCGACAGTTATGTGAAACATGACAATGAAGTTCGGCATTGAATGGGATGACGATGCAAGTTTAAAAACTTCCAAGTTTGTGTTGTGCCTGCAGGGAGGGAGGCAGAGTGAAAGGACCTACTTACCGGCAGCCGCCATGTGTTCACTGGTTCGTATAGGCTGGAACCCAACAAAGGGGATTTGCATGGACAGAATCAGACCCACTATATAAAAACATGTATATGCTGTGGAAAATAAAACGTAGACATAGTAAAAACACAAATGACAGTTAATGCCACTACGTTCCTTTTGTTGTGTCTAAAGTTGACTTTTTGCCTTTTCACTCTCATGCAGTATGGATATATCGAGGAAAATATAAAAAAGGCAAAGCATTTAGAATATTCTTTAACTGAAGAAAAAATAGAAAACCAAAATTATATGTCATGCTACTGAATTCACCGCTATTAATAATCTTTCTTAAAATATAAGCATGCAATGAAATATTCCATCAGATAACAATTGTCTTTTACCACACAAAGCTCACGATAGAAGTCCAAAGCAAAGGCTACTTACCCTAATGCAATTGGATTGATCAATGCAGTTTCCAGTAAAAATAAAAAAAAAAAAAGGTTAATGATGCTCATGAATATCAATTTCTCCCAAAGAAAGGTAGAAGAATATCTCATTCTGTTTCTACACTATATATTTGCACCAGCATGCAAAATTGAACTATTTGTGCAGAATGATGAGCTGCAAAGCTGAGGATCAGCCACAATGTCCGTTATCCTGACAAAGTAAAAGACTGACATCCCTGGATAGTATATATGACTAACTGTTGTTGCCTGACAAGTGTTATACATACCTGTGTATATACGTTGGGAGTATCTCCCCATGAGCAATAAAACAAAGACATGCAGTGGAATTAAGTTAATGATGAACACATAGCCACCCCAAGCTGACACCTGGGGAACAAAGCAAGTAATGACCTTAGGAACGAGCAGAACTCTTCTGACATAATGAAATCAAATTAAATCCATGAATAAAATAATCTTGATCCAAATAAAATCTAGAGCAAAAAACTAGTACAAAACTACTCTTTACTGATAAATACTGAACATTAATAACTGAAACTACTGAACACTTTTAAATTCATGTAACTAAGTAATGATGAAATGGATATAATTATAAAACTTTTAAATCCATATAACTAAGTAATGAGTTGATGAAATGGATATAAGTATCATGCCTGTGCAAGGAACCAATATTCGGTTTTGCACTGGAGGCAATGAGGATTCTATTGTTCTGTGTTCAGCTCCACTTTTCTGGCTGGGAATTCCAGTGATGCCCATGAGTAGTTTTGTAAACAATATTGCCATGAACAATCCCAAAATTCAAATCATGTTTTAAGAGGAAAATGCTTGCTCTCCATTTCTTTCAACTGGAACAACTGGATACAAGGACTTACACCAGAATGTTAGGTATTTATATACTGATGAGAAAATAGTAAATACATCATAAACAATTTCCCTACCATGTAGAAATAAGAGAGTGCACAACAGATAGACCAGAACACTTGTCCAGTCTTGACTGCTTTGATCTGCAAAACAGCAAAAAAAAAATTTTTTAAAATGGAGGGTTTATTCTCTCATAAAGCCAGCAAAGCAAATCATAATGTGCTCACGACTTTTGATTAAATGTTGGGTTCACAACAAATCCTAGCTAGTGCTCCAAGTTTCCATCATAAAAAGAAGAGCATTATTATTGACACAATGCAATAACAAAGATTCCACAAGAAAACAAACAACATTCCCTATTTTACAGACTAGATCAAATATTCAAAACATTTTAATCAGATAAAGCAAGTCAGTTTCAATGTTTGCTTCATAATACTTTTCACTATTTACTATCTGTGAATTCTGCCAATCCAAATATGCGGTACTGGCTGACGACCTGAGGAGAACTACATCCACATACCCACAGGAAATATGTGAACATCAGGGCAAAGATGGCAATGCCTTCATTGTCATAACTTCCAGCCACAGATCTGCTGATGTAGCCAGGAACTAGAGAAAGAGACACAAAGACAAGCATTGTTCTGGCTCAACATTTTCCCAATCAATCCCCATAACATTCTCCTCCATGCCTATCTGACTTAACTGTATTATTGTTAAAGAAAAACAGTCAAATTTTCTCACGCTTTCACATAAGACACATCATTTCTATCTCAGTTCAAAACATATATCAAACATTGGACACTCCTAACAAAATTAACCATAATTTCAAGAAAACAAATTTAAGTAAACACAAAATAAACAAGAAAGAAATTTATCTGCTTATTTGGAACAATTTAGTTTCTTCTATTCTTTTATTCCAAGACTGATTTCAGTGAAATCTCTGAATGAATGCAAAATCAACGGTCCATCATGTATTTGCCATTCAACTCATGTTCATCTGGTAGCCACCCATACATAAATCATTTGCTAGATAGACCCTGCACATCATTAACAAACCAAGTAGTTATCCTCAAGTTGCAGAGTATAAACCATAACACAGGAAAGACGGTAAATACCTATAGCAATGAAGCATGCAGCAAAGAGACCTGCCCCTGGACTCCAGATTTCCTTGGTGAACAGGTAGACTGACATGGATGTCATGCCGCTGTAACAGAAATGATTATTAGATACAGTCATTCAGTCATTTAGTGAGAATTCATTGCGGTAATAGCAAGACCAGTGAAGATAATTCCCAGCAAAGGGAGATCTTGAATACTGAGCTAAAAAGGAATGCGGTTTGTTAAATTGATATGTTGCCATTCTGAAGCCTATTTGAGCATAAACGTATTTATCATTCTTTGCAGTAAAGGCAGTCCAATAAACCTTGACATTTCACAGGGTTATCTTTATGAACTAGCACTTTGTAATCTGTACCAACCATAATTTCACAAAAACTGACACACAGTTATTTCGTACTGCTGCAGATTGTTCTAATATTGTGTTTTCTTGTTATAGACTTAAGAAATGTTTGTAAAAACAAAGAATAATTAACTTTAACAAATAAAAGCATACGGGAATGCCCCAATGAAACACAGTTAAGACATTAACCATACGAATGTTTGAAAGAAAGTGAAGGAAGACCAGAGATTGTATTTTACAATATGTGGTCACTTCTCGGGCTCCAACAGTGCTGAGATGACTGAGAAATCCATTTTCTTTTTTTTTTTTTTGGTCACTGCTGTTAAATTTGAGACAGCTGGGTAGAACAAAAGAAGATAAGGTGCAAGAATTTTTTTTATAAATTCACCTGAAGATGGGTGCCAGAAACACACAGATATCTCGTATGTGGACTGTGATGTTCAAGAGATTGAGGAACCAGTGAATGGTCCCAGAGGTCACCATCAACCCTGGGTAGACCTGCACAAACACAAGACAAAAACATCATTATAGTGCACAGCAAGCAGTGAATGACAGGGGATGGGATGGTGATGGGCATGTTGAATACCAAATTCAAACTAAAATGATGTCAGTTATGATAGTAAACCTGAGAAAACAAAATGAACAAACAATATGGAAAAACAGTGAGAACAAATAAAAACAATTACATTTGATGACATTGAATTGTTTAGCAAAGGAGAATTACTGTATACAAATTATAATATTGAATGACTCACATCTACATTTAACCCCTTCCACAGAGGAAGTGGTCAGAGGTTACCATAAAATGCTGTGACACACATTATGAACTAATAATTTCGGCATACAATGAGGTATTTTGAAGTCAGTTATATGACTGAGAGATTTTCACTCACATGCTGAATTCTATACATGCTCTAAGCCTCGTAGGCAGCTCTTGACCAATGATGAGCATTCACAGATACTCACACTATGTGACTGATCGCTATATGCCTCATTCAGAATCAAGTTTGGCACATCTATCACTCAAACATATAAAAAAAAAACTATGCATATGTGTAACATATTAGAAGGACGACTCGATGAATGAGAATTTACCTACAAATAAGAGTTAACAAAATACAAGAATAGCAGTTTTACATTACAGAAACTAATACAGATAATATAAATAACTTCCACACACCAACCAAGCAATTTCCCAAATGATGACCAAATAAGAATGTATTTGTAAAAGAGTATGGAAAGGAAAACAATAAAACATATTCAATTCCTGTTTTGAAAAAAACACAAAAATAATAATAATAAAAATTGGCATGCTCATAAACAGTTTATAATCAAATAACATACACCTCAAAACTGCCAAGAAAAGTCAGCTTGACAAGTAAGTTATGGTGGTAACTATTTTCTGTCAAAATGAACAGCTAGTATAAATGAGAATAGTGCTTATAGAAAAAGTGTATAAACGCCATGGAGTGTACTTACAGTGCCTCCTACGATTCTTCCCAATGGGTACCATGCTCGGTCATCAAACCAATTCAGAAAATTGTAAAACCCATTCTCCACCATGTAGTGTGTCGCTCTGTAGTTGAACCTACAAACACACCATCAAGTAGAGCTTGTTGGTGCTAAACAACGATACTGCTACACATTAATAAATTATCACCAGTAGTCAATTCACAGAGCCAAGCTCAATAAGAAATAAGGTTTTTTTCACTTTTCAATGGTGACTGTTATATAAGACATATCTTCAAGTATTCATCTCTTTAATATAACCGTAGGGTTTCAATTTGCTGTCTCACATCCCTTATTGTCTCCATTAGGCTTCATTGCACAATCTTTCTATTTCGTCAAACCCATCAACCAGAACTGAAGAGAAGATCGCTTGAAATCATCTTTCCTATTTATTAACTTCTTCTAAAAGCATGCTGCAATATTTCAATATTACTGCAAGGCAGATATCATCTACTTTGACTCCATAAGATCAAAGACTTATTACTGCAACAGCTGTGCTTGCTACAAAATGTAACTATTTGTCTCATGCTGACATATACAAAGGAGCTAGAGATATAACTATAAGTCCTATTGATAGGGGTCATACTGGCCACGTGCTAGGCATCTCCTACTCGCCAAAAAGTTCACATTGTGGAAGTCACGGGCTCAAGTCTCGGAACTACCGTCAGGGGATGGGAAAATTCGAAGATTAGAATCTGCATTTTTACAGTGATTCCAACTGTCCCCTGGCCTCTCTGGGTAGGAAAGCCTAGTGTCTAGCCTTCTCAGAGCCAGATTAGAGTGAATATATTTTAGAAGTCCCATTGTACGTTACCCATGTCAAAGAACCCTTAGCAGTTAAAAACTGATGAAAAGTAGGCAGATTGCTATTGTCTGGACAAATTTTCAGAACTCCAAATTTCTACCCACAAAAATTCTTCACAACAGATCGCCATCTACAGCTGAGACTAAAAGAAAAGAAAAAAAGACTTCTATATTAAAATTGATCTGTGTGTGGGGAGCATTGGCTCTTGACTGTATTGCTTTTATTTTTTTTAGCAGCTATGCAACACTACCTTCTAAGTGTGGTCCCCGTCTGTTTCTACTACGGAAGTCACGAAAATGGCACATATATTAGACTGTAGTATAATATAGTATCCCAATTAAATGATGCGTAGATTAATTAATTATGACTGTGTTGGTGTTGTCTGAGTGTTTCAAAATGGCAAATGAAATTTTTTTGTAATTATTTAATTGGTGTTGTGCTCTTTCCTTTAGGGTTATGGTTAGGTTTAGGTTAGGTTAGGAGTAGGGATAAGGTAGGGTTAGGGGTGCAATCTAAAAGTCTTAAATTTGCAAGCATAATCAATCAGTAATTCATATATGTGCCATTTTTGTGACTTCCGTAGTAAAAAGAGACTGGGATCACACTTAGAAGGTAATGCCGAATATGCAGCCTTTCATTACTTTCAATTCTAAGAGTAGGATTATATCAACTACATTTCTAAGAATGGGCCCAGTCACAATGTCAGTCTCAAGAGTTTTTGAGGGGTACAAATTTGGAGAATGCTAAGTTTTTCCAAGACAGCAACATCTCTCCTTACTATTAACCAAATTTTTAACTGCCACAGATTTTTGAACTTGTAAACACAGAACTTCTGAAATTTGAAATATGTTGCCACTATTCAAAAAGGCCAGAAAACAAGCTTCTCTGGCTACAAAGCCACAAGGTTGCTGAGTCACTGAAGCAAAAGCAGATTCTATTATTTCCCATCTCCCAGTTGAACATGAGATAATCACCCCTCAGGAGGTTGAAATGCATAAACACCAGTAATAAAACATTTGAAAAGTTCATCAAGGGGCAGTGTCTGGGGGGGGGGGGGGGGGGGGGGGGGGGGGGGGGGGGGGGGGGGGGGGGGGGGGGGGGGGGGGGG
>JBCEWB010000009.1:520583-560420 GCA_039654565.1 Peronia peronii | reverse complement strand
CATATTTTAGCCATTTACAGATGTTTCTTCAATATAAACAGTATATTTTCCAGTTGTACAATGATTATAGCATCTTTCAAGAATAAATGAAAACATGTCATTTTTGACCCAAATTGATGATTTTCTACCCGCGAGCCCCCTTAATCATCGTACCTAAGGCTCATGGTTAGTTTCATCTCTACTCTTCCTGTTTTCAGTTATAATTATAGGTACAGCTTTGTAAATCAAATTTGATTATTCCATCCCTACATTCATTCAGCCAGTATTGCGAGAAAGAGCATATATATTCTGTTCAGTGTAATGATCACTATCTTACTTCTTCATATTACAGTCTGCAGGCTTTGAGAAATAAACAGTGAGGAGAATTAATTTTGATAATGGCAATTTTGCATTCAAGAAAATATTCTGATGTTCAATAAATAAACATCCCTGTGAATTGAGCTAAATATTTTGTTTCTGTGTTTGGCAATCTGCGTTGTTAATGTTAGCATTACTTCTGTTTTCCCATATTTCCTACAGCCCATTGACTATGCGGGCTTCAAGCTGTTCATGGAGACCTACCTGGAAGCTGAGATTCCAGAGGACCTGTGCAAGCATCTCTTCCTGTCCTTCATGAAAAAGTCAGCAGCCGGGGCGGCGGCAGCCTTGGCAGCGCAGGGTAAGGATTTCCACGTGAAGGATATGGCCTTGGTGGCCTCACAGACCATTTGTGCACCTTTGTCCACTGAGCTTCATTTTGACAGCAAAGGTTCGTCTTCGGCCTCAGGGGAGAAGGAGAGCGGCAGCAAGCACCACAACGTCCTGGCGGAGAAGCTCCATGGGCTGACGGAGAAGCTCCATGGACTGGGCCACTCGCGGTCGGACAGCAGCGCCGGGGAGGCAGGCAAGAGGAGTCGGGCAGGTAGATAAGCTGCAGCAAGCAAAAAACAAAAATGTCCAGCCAGTTTTGATGTTTTGGTCATGTATATTTTTTTCCCCTTTTTTTCAATATTTCTTCCATCTCTTTTGCATTTATTGTAATCCTGATTTCCTTGGTGGGTTGATGATGGGGTTGAATGGTAGAGATGGGGGAGAGGCTGGGACAGCTGTGAAACTGACTGATGAAAGCCCTAATAGGGCCATAAGTGCTTATGTTTTTTTTCATTTACCACAGCAGCAATAACAAGAACAACAGCAACTGAGCTTTGATCTAAATTGATGATTTTTCCAGAGAAAGGATATGCACAACTAAAAATTATGAATGAATAAGCAGTTGTATGAAAAAACCATACATGCTGGTCCCAAACATATCTCAAAAGTTTTTTTTTTTCAAAGATCTGCAGTTCTAAAAGTGGTCAAGTATGATTGGGCATGAGAAAAACAAGAAGAATGACCCACACTTACTGTCTCACCTTTCACTAGCATGTTTTATCAAATCCATTCTTAAATTCAAATATTAGTTCAGCCATGATATTGTATTAGTGAATCTGCGTCTACAAGGACAATCATTTACAGTAACGTCTAGAAAAACACAGGGCTGAATTACAAGTCTAATCTAGCACACAAGACAAAGTAGAAGGGACACAGGTCCAAGCAACATGTCCAAACATCAACAATAATTTGTCCGTTTCCAAGCTGTATTTGGCCTAACTCTGTTCAGCCCAGTGTGGAGGAGGTGAGGTTTACAAGGCTTTGCTGTGTGCATTGTGCTGGCTGTTGCATTACCTCTTGCCTTCGCCCTTGGTTCTACGACCAAACACTCAGCTCTCACTGTGATTTGCCGTGACTGCCTGCACTCATGTCACAGATGTTCCTACCTTGTAGAATGACAAGTTGCAGCCAAAGGAAAATGATCTGTAGTTTTTGTTATGGGGTTGCATTTTGAGCATTCAACTTGTAGAACTAAATGAAACTAGAGAACTGTAGCATGAATAGATTAGAGAAACATTTGGAAAATCTGGAGTTGCCAGGGATGGAAAGGAAATTAAAAAAAAAAAACAACAACAAAAAAACATCATAACCAAAAAAAAATAAAAAAGATAGACTGGCTCTGTGTGCAGAGTTACTTAGTCCCCTCATAAATATGAAAAATAGTTTTCTTTAGCTTTTTCAAAGCATTAGTTGATATTCTTTTATTTCAAGGAAAACAGAAAATCATTTATCATAACACATGAATGTTATTGGATTGATGTCACAGACAAAATAGTCGAGAATTGCCAGTCTCAATAACAGGATAATTGTAGAAGAAATATTTATAAGTAAATTAGTCAGCAGAACTCATCAAGTGTGAATATACTGAAGGACACAAGACATAAGTTGCTACCCAGTATTAGGGCATGAATGGTGTTAAAAATGTTAACCAACAAAACAGCCTTTTATAAGGTGAATGGATCCACGGGTTTTTGCATAATGTATTGAGATCAGTCAGAGGTCATTGTGAAGAATTCAGGGAGTATCTGCCAAGACACTCCAGGGGTGTCAGTAGTTGTCTGTTGAGTTTGGTGGTTGTGGTTTTTGCATGATGCATGCTGACTGTTGAGTACCATCATAGTACATGGTACATCATGGTGACAAAACAGGCTGTTTTTTTTTTTTGTTTGTTTGTTTTTTTTTTCTTTTGCATGTCCATTTTACCAGTTTGGCCATAACTATAGACACAAAATGATATCTTGCCAAAAACTTCTGGCTTTTTACTTTTTCTCCTTTCACTTGGACAAATATTGTGCGTCTATAATTGCTTCAGTCTGTTTGTCTTTTAAAAAAAGAACAACAACTCTGCAACAGAGATTTTACCTGCATTTTTATGTATGTTTTGTATGTAGTTCTTGCTTTCTATTCAGAGCAAAAGGAAAAGAATCATGCGGGTCCTTATAATTCATGTTTACAGGAATGATTTTAATTAAGGCAGTGCCTCGTATTGTAGTTCGTGTAAAGCTTGGTGGACTGGACACAGCAGTAAAATTTACAATAATAATAACAATGGATTTTTAGACCTCCCAGTTCAATGGGAATCAGGCTGGGATACTAAATTTTTTCATATCCTTCCAAATGATCAGATGCTTTGCAATCCTAATTTTTCACCTTTTTTTTTTTTTTAACAGATGTTTGTGTCTTAGCAGAAATTGTGGGGAAAGTTTTTCAGTATCTGCCATGGCAGCCCAAAAAAATTTAAAAAATAATAGTAAATTGTTTATGGAACCTTGGCATGTTACAGGCAGTAATTTTGAGAAAGGCAACATTAGTTATTTTTTAAAAATGTTTTTTCTTTTTCTTTTTTTTTTTAAAGGATGGAAAATACCTCAAAACAATGTTTACATTCTATCAGATTCTTGACATTTCTGAAATTCAAGAAGATATTACATTAGTACCGCTCATGCAAGCCTGCATTGCAAATTGCAAGTATCAGCCTATCTTCGCAAATGTATTTCTTTATAAAATAATGAGACTGAAAACTGTTGCACATATGACACAGATTTCTGTGATATCCAGTGTGGAGAAGTTATAAGATTAGTCATTAGTCACAACTTTTTATTTTGATGGGAAAGGAAATTTCAACTAAGAACATGTTTTATCCACTAAAGCTTAAAATTTTCAGTATCTTTCTATCTGTTTTATTGTTTTTTTAAAATTGCAACATGTTTTTTAGTAGCATATGAATTTTTTTTTTTAAAACTGTCAAATCCAACTTTAGCATCTGAATCTCCATCTGAATCAAGGGTAGTTTATTACCCCAGATTTTGAACTGAAAAGTAAATGCTAACTTACATTGATTTACACTTAATGGGAGATGGTTGTGCTCAGTCCTATTACTTCCCTTTATCAGACAAAAGAGGGACTGAAAGAGGAAATAAATCACTTTTGCGCCTTTTACCTGAAACATACACCATGAAAAATTCCAAAAAAAATTTTATGTAAAGAGAATGTTTTCTTCTTCTTCTTATAATTTTATCAATTTTTTTTGTGGTCAGTCTTTCGAATGACAAGAAGTAAAGGGATTTTTTTCCTCATTGCATTGCTTGCTTAAGACCTGTGTTGTCCGGTGAAGGGAAGTAATAGGCCTGATCAAAATGATCTCCCCTTACACATATCGCTCTTTTGGGAGGGGCAGATAATCTGCGAAACGATCTCCCATTGACAATTGAGTGATAGTTAACTGATGCCATCTACAGATACATATTAAATAGCAAATAACACTGTTGGAGATTGGACATCATTCAGGCATGGACGTATGAAAATGAGTAGCTTGACAAAATGTGATTGTTTTTTGGCATATGTTCATTTTTTAGCTGTAATTTTCCTTAAAATGGTGAATGTTGCAGCTTCGAAGGGCACAGCTCTGTATCCATGTCAAACGCCATGAAAAGAACCTCACTGAATCTAGAATCCCCATCCAGATTGCAAAATGACTAGAGATTGATTGAAAGTATTTGAAAATGAAAATAAATGAATGCTGTAGGTTTCATAATTATCTTAAGTGGACAATTTTAAGTCTCATATCCATCAGTCACTGTTTTTATCAATTTCAGGAGTAAGCCATTTGTAGAGAAAATTTTCTTTTGAATACAAGTTATTTTCTAAAATCTGTCTGATATTTTTTCCTGGTTTCTGTGTGATGTGTAGATGGGTTGATAGATGGCGGTGGCCAATAGGTTAATCTTTTTTATTTTTTTCATGTAATATTCCTTGGTATTTTTTTTTTTCAATTATATGAAGCTATTTACATGAATATCTTCTCCAGATGTTCACATTTTCACATAATAAGAATTTTAAAATACTTCATATTGCATTAGTAAAGTTTGAAAAGTAAAAATGGCCGGTATCCTAATTTTGACTTGAATTTGTGTTTACTGTAAATCCACAGTGGTGGGGCAGAATGATATGACTGTTTTAAGAGTGTTTATTTCATGAAATACTTTTCAACTGCTGGAGGACAAAGAAATGAGGTTACATGACAATGTTCATCAACATTTGCCAGATGTTTTTTTCCTGCTTTGAATGGGTGTAATTACCTGCAGTAGGAGTTGATTATTTCTGACCAATCTTTCCACAAGACCAGGTTGTCACTGGACATTACCTGGCAGGTGTTGTATTTTTATCGCCTGATACAGAAGCTGTCATTTTTTTTTTCTAGATAAATTTTCCTAGAATAGACTTGAGTACTTTTTATCCTTGTTTCCTCAATTTTTCTTAAACCTGTATGTATACTGTCAATAAATTGTTTTCCATGAGCTGAAAAGTCGTTCTCATAATTAAGATCATTTACCATATTTATTTGGAGAACTTTCTGTCAGTGCACAGACATCCTGAATGCTTCATCATCATTTTCATTTATAATTTCAGTACTACACCTCATGTGAGAAGAGACATTGACACAATCCATCAGTCTTTGATATATTGCAAGTTGCTTCAATAGCCACACGCTTCTATTTCACTTTGCAAGGGAATTTTTCTTTCATTCTGTGATTTTTGTCAGTTCATCTTAAAGCTGAAACAAGATTTATTTCAATACAATCTGACTGAATTGAATCTTTTAGACTATCTTCATCAGTAGATCTTTTTCAGTATTCACTCTTCATATAAATTTGACCATGATCATCACACCATTTTCATAATTCAGTCATTATTGTGTCAGAATATTTGGACATGTCAGCTCCAGTGATGAGTGTTGAGCACAGCATCTCAGGAGAAATATAAATTCAGCTCATGACAGACATATTTGCTTTTCTGAAATTGAATCCATAACAGAATTTGTAGTAAACGTCTTGTTTTGCTTTATGTTGTTTTTTTTTTTGTTTATTTATTAAATTCTATTTTTTTGAAAACTTTTTTTTAGCTTATTTTTCATTTTAGAACGACACCTCTGCATTTTAACTTCTGATACAGCATACCAGTGTCTCACAGTAGCAGTGCTACTTGTCATTAGCTGACATTGTTTTATCTGTGCCCTTCCTCATCAGTTGTACAATTTTGGTTTTGTAGACATCAGATAGACACTAATTTATTAAGTTTTGCAATATATGGTAGAAATGTGGCTGGACTTTAGTTATGTGAGTACTTAAAAAATTGATCCATTACACTAATCACATGTGTCATGCGCTCTTCCTCTTTTTACTACCTACTGCTAGATTGGTGGAACTTCCTACAGAGTGTGAGAATGTATCAGGCTATAAGAAAATGGGCTACTGCCATTTTATTCAATCAGTGACATAATATTATTTTAATTTTGACAGGCCTTTTTTGGTCCTTATCTAGTCTGATCCTTTGATATGAAAATTTACACTAGCAGGATCTTTCAAAATTAAAGGCCGTTGAATAGGAAACATGGACAAAAGCAAAACAAACTCTTTTCAAATTCATACTAATGCTGAAGTTGTGCAATAGGGTGGCCGTGTTGAACCACCACACAAATCTTACCTTGGGAAAGACAGTTCACACTTACATCCTGTGTAATTTCAAGTGAAATTGAGAATAGAAAATGTCTTTGTCAACTAGTAAGGATTTAAACCCCTGACAAACGGTTGCAATGTATGCGTACCAGGAAGCTGAGAATATACATCAGTGTCTCCTTTGGATCTGCCGATGTAATAAAAAAACTATTAAATCTTTATAAGTGATGTCCTTTATTGCTATCTATTAAATTATTAAAAGCTTTCCTTTTGACATACAGGAATATGTATGATTGGCATTCAGCTAAAGGTTAGCCTAGTCTGGTACAAAGGCATCCCCTCACAATGGGTATCACATGTGCCAGAATTAATGATGATGATAGCATCACTTATGATGCAAGTTTTACGTACCATTTTTGAGCATGCCATTTGTCAGGATTATATCATGTTTATATATGTCCCAATTGCATCAGCCACAACTTCCGTCTTTTATGATGTTTCCTTGTCATAGCCATTGTCTGTGTTTTGATATTTCACATTGCAGTTGGACCATTCATTTCATGACATCTCCCAGTCCTGATTTTCATTGTTGACATTTCTTTCTCTCATTATGTTTTGACAGGGTTGATGTTGTTTGTCTGTTTTTATTTGCTTGACATTTGAATTTCAGGAATGCCATTTTCAGTATCGTTTTTCCTCTCTTGGTCTCATTTTCTCTGTCCAACTCCCGTTGTTTTGGCTTTTCATTTCTTTGACCCTGTTAAAATTTAGTTTTTTGAAATTTAAGTCGGAGAATGTGACTTGACTTTGCTGAAACAAAATCATTAATTGTAGCCTTGTTCCCACCCCCCTATTGTTCTTGTTTATCCTCAGAAAGCTAAGGCATGATTCCTTTGTGGTTTGTCTAGCCTGTGGACTAACTTCCAGCAATGCCACACCCTTTAGAATTCTAGGAATTCAGTCCAATCACTTTATCAGTTTAGTTCAGGATAAAGTTTAGGGAATGGGAAGTAATCAGAATTTATAGCCACCACTCTCTTCACTTCCTGAAGATATTATCAGTCCCTTTTTTATTTTTTTATTTGAATGAGTTCTGGGTAGGAATTCTTGAAGTCTCTTTGTCAAGAAATAGCCAGCATTGGTTCCGACTTGAAATTACTTCAAAAGTAGTAACGAAAGCAAGCTTTTACTTTGATAAAGGAAGTAATAATTTGCTGCCCATGTACTCATTCAACTGCCCTTGCGACAATAAATGGAAACTTAATTCTATTTCTGTAAAAATGACAATCATTTTCGAACAAGTGTTAATTCCTATATAGAAAACGTCTTGCATAACAAGTCTTTTAATTTTTCTAAATTGAAATTTCCTTCAGAGAACAAATTATAACTGGAAAGAAACACGCTTATTTACACACAAACACATACCATTTTTTTGTGAGGAAATGGGGGAGAATTTTGCAGTTAATGAAAAGTTGCTTCCCTTTTCATTCAGGCTCCACCTCTGCAGCCAGCCATCCCTCAGTTGCCGTGGCAGCCACTTCCTCATTGGACAAAAATCACCCAGATGACTCCACCCCACCAGATGTATCCAATCACTCTCGCTCATCATCCAAAAAATCCAATCATAGCATTCACAGTGTGCATAATGGTAGGTAGTGGAATGGATTGATTAGAAATGCTTTGTCTACTGCCAGTTCACTTGCATTGATACTCATTCTCATGTCATTTTTCTTTGATCTTTTTTTTTTTTTTAAATGATATGTATATATGTCTTGCGCCCAGGGCAAGTGAGTTGAAGTCGTACCGGGTGATTTTGAGGTACAGCTGTTTTTTACCATTTTTTACTATTTCCGACTGTGATACCAAAATTTTTCTTTTTTTTTCAGGTTAAAAAAGGTTAAATTGTCTTTTTGTGAAAACCAAAAAAATTTTAGTATCTTAGTCGGAAAGTAGTGAAAAACTTCTGAAAATGGCTGTAGATCTTTATCGCCCGGTGTGATTTCTGACTCATTTGCCCTGGTTACAAGACATATATGTTTTTGTCTATATAACAGACACTGTTTTTATGCTCATTTATATTTTCTGCCCAACAATAGTATAATGATTTTTTATAAAAACACCTACATCCATTTTTATTTTAATTTAATCTTTTTTTTTTATCTAAACATATCAATTTTTTTTTTCTCCAAGCCTCCTTAAAGTTAATGACCATTTTCTCTCTCTTTTTTTTTCCCTTGGGTTTTGTTAAAATTTTAGTTTGATCCCATCTTTTGTCTCATGGCAACAGACTAGTCCTATTGTTTTGTCATTTTTATTATTATTTTTTACACACTGTTTTTGTCTTCTTTTGTTTTGTATTCTGATGGAAAGATTGAAAATCTGAACTGACAGATCCTGTGCACACTGCAAGCGCATTTTGTTGCATTAGAAGCATTTGTAATGATATCGTAGTCTGCTGAAATGAACACAAAGTTGCATTTGGGCTTTTCTGAGACGGTCATGCACTACAAACACTTATCAACCAAGATTTGCTGTTTTTGAATTCTTTTGGTTGTTTTTTTTTCTTCTAAGTTTTTGATGATGCCTTTTCTAATCTCTGCTTTTGGCAAAGCAGTTTGTCAAGAAAAATGAACCGGCTGGAAAACAAAAACAACAAAGAAAGAAAGAAACAAGAAGAAAAAAAAAGATAAAAAAGCAAGAAAAAAGAAAACAAAATTCACAAGCTTTTGCCTTCTAATTTGGATTTTTTTTATAATTGTGCTCTCTGGTGCTTGCTGTCTCAGAATAGTCTGTGGAAAAAGTTCTGTTATTTACCAGAACATGATGATGTTTCAGTTGTCAGATGTTTGCAGTGAAGTAGAAGATCTTAGCCTAGAGTCTGTCCTTGCAGTAACATGCTTTGATGCAGGGCAGTGCATCTTGAGACTGTTCCTTCCAATTCATTTGTAAACAGTTATAGATTGTCGGAAAATGCCATGACACCACAGACATACAGATCTATCTATCACTGAATTGTTACAGGAAAGTGGTTATTCTTAACTATTGAATATCAGGAAAAGTCAAGAGATTACATTGTTGAATTAGTATATGGTAATTTAAGTCATGGAAAAGCCATGTAAAGTGAGAAAATTTCATTGTCAGAAAAACAGGTAGGAGAGGTGATAATCTTAGTGGTAGAATGCCATTAAAAGAACAAAAATTTGTGTGATGCACATTTAAGCCTTCTCAGGCTTTTAGTGGAACATTTTAGTGAGACCTGATGGCAGATAAATTGGTTTATTAGTGTGTCACTGTTCTGTGGGAGGAAACAGAGATAAGGAGTAGAGAAATGGATAAACTGCTAAGTCTGTATTTGCAGCTGTCTGCAGTTGAAATCAGACAATGAAGATAGATTAAATACGGCGCAATTCATATCCATGTCTATGGATAAAAGTTCAGTTATATGTATCTGGGAAAATAATGATCTCATATGTACAATTATTAGAACAACTTGTAACATAAGCTCCCATTTGATCACAAAAGGGCTATATCTCATAGTGCCAAGATTTCTTCAACACTGTTTAACCTTTTGTGAATGTCATTAGTGCCATATAAGCAGAGATATGGTTATGAGTACACCATGAGAATTGAGGAGTGGAAATCTGGAGTACTCCAGGCTCATTACACAGCGGGCCGGCTATTCCAGGAGCAGGTAATCCTCTTTTGTGGACAGCCCAAGCTATTGTTGGATGGACTGTGATGAGAAATCTTGGCACACTCGGGAAACACCCTCAGCTCTCCACAAGCTCAGGACAATCAGATAGGGGTTGTCTCCTCGACAGTGTATTTATGGAATCAGATAATCCAATAGGTGTTGTCTCCCTTGTTGTTATTTATGGGTATGACAGATCCAATAAGGGTTGGTTACCGTCTCTGTTGAGTATTTATGAATATGGTACATCCAATAGGAGTTGTCTCCCACATTGTCTATTTATGGATAAGTAGATCCAAAAGAAATTGCTCCCCTTTATGTATGTCAGGAAATGTACGTCTTATAAAGGCTGCTTTGTCAACAGTGTATTTATGAATGCTCTAAATACATACTAATAGATGTTTATATTGGGCAGTGCTATGGCCAAATATACTGAAATTTCTTGGAATACAAGTCATTTATTTGTGAAAGATGAGGATTCACGTCAATTGTCCCAGATTAGGTTTTAGGGTCAATCCAGTGATTCCTTATACGTAGGTCTGCTGTTGTAGATTCCTTAAGTCAGTAATGAGACTGTCAGGTCAGTAATGAGACTCAAATAATCCCAGTCTATCCGGTTTAGCCCCATTACAGACTATGCAGACATAAAGGCTAATTGGCAAACATCAACGTAAGGATACAGAGGGTACCAAAATCAGTCTTCAACTTATTATTTCCAGTTGTATAGACAAATAGAAAAACTGAAGTTATTTGAATGTGGTCTTTTAGTTCAGTGTCACTGTTGATGTTGTCAATATCAGCCTGAGCCCATGCTCCAATAAATTTGCATCAAAGAGATGGGGCACTGTATTTCTTTTAATGCTAAACTGTTAGACATTTCAGTAGGAGTTTGGACTTGTAATACCGCCAGTGAATCAGACATGGAATCATGGCATTGGCATAAGAAAAGATGACACTATGAGAAGAGTGGCTTGTTTTGTGCTAAAATTATCATCGGATAGCTCAGCTATGTGGATTTGACAGTTGAGTTGTAGCCTCTTCTGTGTGAACATGTAATCAGGTTTCGGATGAGCTCAGACATAGATTTCAAAAGTTTCTCTCGTTCTTCAGAATGGCTTCTTTGCGGCAATGATAATTTATCTGTACACAGATTTGCACTGATTAGAAAGTAAGATAGTTACAGAAATACTTCTGTTGAGGGGGCGGCAGTAAACCATGATTCTGCACAGTAAGAACAGTAAACAGCAATAGTGAATAGCTGTGTATGAGATAACAAAGAAAAAGAAAAGAACAATTTGTTTGTCTTCAAGAAATTTTTTTTTCCATGGTTGATGAGATTTAATACTAAATAATACATATTTGTCCATCCACTCCAATATTACGAGTAGTATCAAAACGAGGTCGGTTGAAGATGAAATACGCACAGTAGCAAACATGAAAAGTTCGTCATTTACATGGGGTTTCCTCCTTCATTGCATGAATTATATTCCAAGAACGACAGTGCTGCAGGTGACACCAGTTATTATCTGATGCCGTGTAGAATAATGAAAGTCCACTATGGATACAGCAATGGCTATTCTACAGCAAAGATAAACTTCCATTTTTGCCACCAGAAAGCTTTCTTCTTTGTGATCAAGTTATGTATAATGCAGAGATATAAAGTAGAGATCACTATACCAAATTTATTCAAGGCCTGAAATATATACTGATCTTTCAACTCATGAAGGCAGACATCATATCTCGGTTCCACAGTTCCATTTTGCTCAATAACAAAGATATGACAGCAACATCCATTACCAACTTCTAAGTGACAGATAGCTCAATTGTTAGCTTTTATTTTGATGCTTTTGCCTTTGCCACATAACATAGTAATCATTTATCCAACCGGCAATGAATTAGACACAAGAGATGATAGATAGTAACGAGCATGTCTAGCAGCTTGTAGATGTGTTTTAGTTCACCCATGGATATTCCCCTGCCAGGTCCATTATTGGACGGCACAGATCCGTGGATTCGACAATCCAATTCCTCTCTCCTCCGCACCAACATAGAGCTCAAGTCAGTGCGCAACCGGTCCATGAGCCTGGAGATCAAAGCCGGCCACATCTATCTGAAGGACTTGGTCTGTTACCTTTCCCTGCTGGAGGCAGGCCGACCTGAGGATAAACTAGAATGTAAGTTTCGATGTTTCCAGAATGTAAAATCTGACGTTCATAAATTACATTGTAAGATTTGGTGTTCATAAACTAAAATGTAAGATCAGATGTTTATAACTAGACTGTCAGATTTGATGTTCATAAGGTAAAGTGTAAGATCAGATGTTCATAAACTAAAATGTAACAACTAGTATTCATTAACTAGATTGCAGGATCAGACGTTTATAGACTAGATGTAGACTTTGATGTTCATAAATCAGAAAATGAGGTCTGGTGTTCGTATACTAGAATGTAAGATCTACTCTTCATAAACCAAAATGTAAAATCAGATGATGATAAAATAGAATGAGAGTGTTCATAACGTTAACTATTAAGATCTGGTGTTGGTGATCTAGTATCTAATGTTCATAAATGAGAATATAAAATCTAATAATATAAACTTGAATATAAGATCTATTATTCATGAGGTAGAAAGTAAGATTTGACCAAGATGAACTGCTTGTAGTAACAATAAATAAATCAGAATATAAGAACTGATGTTGATAACCTAGAATGCTATTTATAAAACAGAATGTGAATTTGATGTTCCTAAATCAGAATGTAAGTTTTGATGTTTAAAAATCAGATTATAAGATTTGATGTTTGAAACATCAGGAATTTAAGATTTCATTTTGAGATCTTGCCTTGCTGATCATTTATTTATTTATCTATTTATGTATTTATTTTGCTGGAGGCAAACAGGCCAAAGGATAAACTAAAATATATGACCTGAAGTTCATAAACTGGAATGTGTGACATCAGAACCAGTTACCTTGTCCACTTTGTAATGATAGTGGGCATACACTGTGTATTAC
Source organism: Peronia peronii (assembly GCA_039654565.1). Classification (NCBI taxonomy): domain Eukaryota; kingdom Metazoa; phylum Mollusca; class Gastropoda; order Systellommatophora; family Onchidiidae; genus Peronia; species Peronia peronii. The sequence continues at coordinate 547,354 of JBCEWB010000009.1, read as the reverse complement.
CTCTCCATGCAGGCCAGAGAGAATAACATAGTTGATATTTACAGATTAGTGCATGAGATAAAATGTCTTGCGACCAGGGCAAATGAGCTGGAAGTCGCACTGGAGGATAAAGATCCACAGCCGTTTTCAGTCATTTTTAACTACTTTCCGACTAAGACACTGAATTTTTTTTTTGATTTCACAAAATGACAGTTTAACCCTTTTTAACCTGAAAAAAAGAAAAATTCTGGTATTGTAGTCAGAAAATAGTAAAAAATGGTAAAAAACAACTGTAACTCAAAATCACCGGGCACGACCTCCGACTCATTTGCCCTGGGTGCAAGACAAATGTTTACATATATTGTAGAAGTCAGTTTGTGTTCATAGTAGTGAAATCTGCCCTAAAGATCATGCCTGTCCTCAGTCCTTGCTGAAGAATGTCATGGTTTAGCCACAGTTCGAGCAATCTTTGTATGTGCGATTGATGAGTGATCTTATGTAGTGTTTTCTTTTCCTTATCCACAGTATGTTGAATTGTTGCATAAACTCATATCTTGTGTTCTTTGTTCCTTTCAGTTATGTTTCGCCTCTACGATTCTGATGGGAATGGACTCCTCGATGCCAGTGTAAGTGCACGACGTTGTGTTATTATCATATTATATGTTGAACTTTTTTTTTTCCATGAACAGACATTTTTTAAAATATACTATTTTTTTTATTTTTATATCTTCTGCAACATTGTTTGTCTTTGGCAGTGGTTATGAAGTTGTCTTGTCTTGTGACAGCCCATACTGCTCTGTCCATATTTCCTAAAATATGAAGTATAAACAAATTCAGTTTGTGTGTGCAGTGTTCTTGTGTATGTTGGATTCTCACTCAGAGTTTTACAGATGATATTTTCATCATCTTTTACTTCATTTACTTCCTTGTCTTATATCTTTGGCAAGTTTGTTATGATAATCAGTCACCTCAACACTCATTGAATCATCTATTCTCACTTTGTACATCACATTGTCACCATCATCACACTTGTAAGGTCTAACATGTCCCCCTTTGCTTTCACCCGTTCATCCCATCTTCCTTGCATTGTTTCCTTTTCATTGACTTGACCTAAAGGAACTGTGGGCATAGGAATTAACTTTTTTTTCTCTCATTTATGGGATTCATAAGTGAAGACCACTTGATCACAGTCATTGTACTTGTAAGATGTAGTATAACTCCCTTTGCAATCTGTCTTTGTATTTGTCTACCATATCATAGGCTCTTGCATTTTCATATTATACCTGGCCCCTGTTAATCTTTTGAAACCTGGGTTTACCAACCCTGCCATCCCCCTTTTCCTTAAGCTCCTACAACAAAGCAAAAACATTTTATAGAGTTGCGGCAGAGAGAAATGAAAAGTCAGAGCAATGAAACTTTTAGGAAATTTGATAAACAAGTTGTATACATATAAAACAAAGTTCCTGAGTGTCGCCATTTGCATTCACCTCAGTACTAATAGTTTGTAGCAGGGAGTGCCTTTCATTTGAGGTGCTAAGCTGTGCCCAAAACTGGGTGACAGAGTACTTGGAATGACAGTGTCTGTCTAGAATACCAAGTGGTAAGATTCATCAGGTCAAATCTTTACCACAACCTTACCGTTACCCATGCTTTGCTTTCCCCTGTGATGCTGTGCTCACATTCTCATGTCTTCTGTCTTTGCAATGTGTCCTGCAGGAGATTGACTGCATCGTGAACCAGATGATGTCCGTGGCCGAATACCTGGGCTGGGATGTGTCAGAGCTCAAACCTGTAAGTTGTGCTATGGCTCACAGCCTAACTGTCAAGCTATTTCACTGTTTCAGTGTATGTGAGAGCATGGTACTCTCACATCCCAATCTATTTCATGGCACCATTATGGTATTCCATAAGTCAATTTATGAAGGGCATGCTTTCACACAGATTCTTTTGTCCATTTTTTGTTCTGTGCCCTTATTCCAGAAAGAGTTTGTTAGACATCTCCTATGCATTTCATTCTTCTCAGAATTGTTAGAGAGCTTTTTGAGGTATTTGATGATAAGGTCAAAATGATATGCCCAATAAACTCTCATTGGTATCATGTGAGCAATGGAAAAATATCCCTTGGAATGTCAAAATCTGCTCTTTTCAATTTTGTGGTGTAAAGAAATAATTAGAGAATTTATACAGACGCGAGGTCTGGGGGACATTCTGAGACTAGCTGAAAACTGTGAGAGATGAAGGAAGCTGATGAAAGATCTTTGGTTGTGCTCTGATGGTTAACATGACTAAGGGCGACATAAACATAACAGATATAAATATCTTTGTGTTTCCAAATCTTTTTTTTTCTTTTTTTTTCCAAACAAGATTTGATTAGAAATTTATCTTTGTTTATTTCTGAAATTTACAAGACATGATAATTAATTCATGGTTGCTCACAGATTTTATAAGATGTGGCAGGATAATTCATTGTCTCTCATATTTTTCCGAGATATGAATTGAAAGTTGTCTTTGTTTTACCGGCAGATTTTACAAGATATGATGATAGAGATTGACTATGATGCAGATGGCACTGTGTCTCTGGAGGAGTGGAAGAGAGGGGGTATGACCACCATCCCCTTGTTAGTGCTGCTGGGCTTGGATACGGTAAGAGACACATCAACTGTGCTGTCACGTAAGGGATAAGTTTGTAGAGATTAATTTGTAGTCTAAAGTCAGTTATGATAATAGCTTTTAATTGCCGTAATAACTTGTAAGAACATTGTCTTCATAATGTTAGTGTGCATGACCTCAGATACTATAAAGCTATAATCGCCTAGGCCTGGGATTTTCAACCGTGTCCATCTTGCCAACCTGTAAGCACTAGCAACTGTTTAATTTATAGCACTTTGTGAATTATTTGAATCTACACCGCTGATACATTACAGTTACTGAGGGATGGGAGATTTCAGATATTTTTTTGTAGCTATTTGTTCAAGTTAATGTAACAGTAGCAAATGCATTTCAAGTGTTATTTCATTTATATATGGAAAGCTTATGATGAACAGTTGGTGGTAAAAAAATAAGAATCCATCCTGTCATAATTGAAATGATTAGACACAGATAATTGAGTGTCTTGTACAGTACAGTTGACTCTGATTGAAGTCAACCTTTCAGGGCCTCAGGTTTGTTGACTTGAAACAAGATTTACATGAACCAATACAAAGATACAAAAAAGATCAAAATAACAGTACTACCAAGAGAGAGTGACTTCAGGCAAGAATTTCCTTTAATCCCTTCACTGCTCTGTTGATGTACCATGTACGTTTGAATATTACTGGGGTCAGTCCTGTATTGATGTGCAGCATATGTCACCGTAAAACATGCTTTCATGTGATGTACACTATACATCAACAGGGCATCTGGCCCCAGTCATATTATTACGTACTTTATATGTCAATAGAGCAGTGAAAGGGTTTTAATCTTGACAGAAATGAAATTGCGTTATAGTCCTCTGATGATTCTGCTCATATTGTGAAATTTTCTCAGCAATGGGGGAGGAAATATGCGTAGCAGTGAAGGTGTTAAGGAAGTTGACGTTAAGTGGACCACACTGTTTTTTTGTTTGTTTTTTTTTAAACATGAAAATGCTATTTGTTAAGACATAAATGAGACACTGTGAAGTCTTTTAATCCTTGACCAAAGTCTTGTCCCCTGTGGATTGAATGAACTCAAGTTTTTGTTTTCATTGATGTTTTCCTATACTGTTTTTTTTTATAATTATTTCTCAAAGAGAAAATTTTCTGATGCATCATCTTTCAAATGGTTTATTGTTTGTCCATGGTGCTTCCTAGCCTAGTGGTGGTGGGTCACCTTGGATTGAGGATCAAGAGTTCCGGGTTCAAATCCTGACAGGTCCCGATCTTTTTTGTCTTTGGGAAAGACAACTTTCACAAATTTCCAGACTCACCCAAGTTTAAATGGATACCCAACTATAGACAGAGAATATTAGTGTTATATTGATAAGAATTTAGCAGACAGCTGCCATGTATGCTTCCTGAAAGGTGGGAACGCCTGTGAATATCTCCTTTGGGTCTGTCGCAATAATAGATTCTTAAGCACTTAGAGGCTGTCGTGTCCAGGGATAAGAGCTATATAAATGCTCTCTATTATTATTGTTATCATCATTACTATTTGTTCTTATATGTCCTGTGTCCTCCCCAGAATGTTCAAGACGATGGCACACATGTATGGAGATTGAAACATTTTAACCGTCCTGCCTACTGCAATCTGTGTCTTAATCTCTTAGTTGGTCTTGGCAAGCAAGGACTTTGTTGTACATGTGAGTCTGCTCTTTAGTGCAGTCAGATTTTCCTGTCCTGCTGTCCAACACTGCATTGCAGGTTGAAATTAAAAATTCATATCTAAGTTATCACAAAGGTCTCACCTCACCAAGGCATGGCTCTTGTATAGAATTGTTAAACTTACTGTGTGCTTTCACCTAGTATATTAACATTTAGTATGATGGTTGTTGTTAAAATCAGCTGCCACAATGATTCCCACAACAGGGTTTGTAGGTTCATCCCAATGAAATAATTTGATATATAGGCTATTATAGTGGTCTCGTTAGCTCCTCTTGTACTGCCTGCCAGTATGTCAACTTTCAGACTGGTTAATGTTCAGTTCTTGATATCACTTTGGTCCCCACTAAATGATGATAAGGTCATAATTTTGATTTCCATATAAGACCTTCATGTCTAGAATATTGCTGAAGTCTCATCAAGCCTGGCTGTTTTTTCCCTAATATGGCCACTGTTTTCCTAATTGTTTATCTAATTTTCAGTACTTTATTATTACTCAGGAATTTCTGTTTTCATATCAAGAGTCATTCTGTGTTTGTTCCCTCCATGGATAAGCCAAAATAAGTTAGTGTAATTAGCAGTTATTCACTGTCTTTCTAAACTATTCTCCTCCAGGCAGATTTGTTCATCTGTATTGTATGAGATGCAATACAATGAAATCAGACTATCGTCAAATTTTGACATAAGAAGTTATTGGTGTCACTGTGAAGATTATTAATTTCCCTTTCTGTGTGTGAAAACATTTGTATTCTCCCTTGAGTAGACAGCGATATATTGGCAGTCAAAGACGATGTTGCTGCAGCTGAATTTAGTGAGGAAATGGCTGATCACTTGTTATTCCTTATTGGTTTTTATTCGGCCATGCCACTAAATTACAATTTTTGAGGTTTTACTCAATCTATTTAGAAAAATCCAACTCTGAAACGCATTGTTAAATTGATGGAGAAGGGTCTTGTGAAGCAAAAAAAAAAATGTGCTAAAAATTCATTCACTGTTGAAAAACATGATTTCTTTGGTTGCCTCAGTTTGACAAGCACCTGATTTCATTGTGTTGTATCTCAAATGGGATTGTTTTTTACCTCCTCTCTTACTTCCCTTTGCCAGACACAAGTAGCAGTAAACAAGCAGTGTACAGAAGTAAAAAAAAAAAAATCACTTCTCTACTTGTTATTAGAAAGAGTGATCATAAAATAGTTCGATGAAATTATTATGGGAAGAAGAAAAGAAAATATTTTCCTTACACTGTGAAATTTTCAGAAATGGTTGTAATGTATGCCTCAAGCAAACAGCACAGAAGTTATGCTTTTTTAAAAAAATTTTTTATACTGCTTGTTCGACACTGCATGTGCTGAGATAACTTCCTGCTGGAGGTTGAAAAGCAAAACACATACCGAATTGCATGTGTCTAGCAAAGGGAAGTAACTGTACTGGGGAAGAACAGTCCCCATTGTCAGCTGTAGTTTGAATCTAGATACGTAGCTAGTGGTAAAAAAAAAAAAATCAGTCAGCTGACTCTGTGTTCTGTCTTGACAGTTTGTAAATACACTGTGCATGAGAGATGTGTTCAGAGGGCACCAGCCTCCTGCATCACCACCTATGTCAAGTCAAAGAAAACTTCTCAGGTGAGTGGCTTATCATATCAACTGTTATATTATTATATCATGATAAACATTATACTGGTAAAATCAGTGACATTGAGTTGGGTTTTCAGAAATGTTGAAGTCAGTCTGTTTGAACTGCAGATTGTTAAGAACATGACAAAGTGTTGTGTATTCAGACAGATGCAGTTCAGGGTGGGAAAAAAAAAGGCAGTCTCAGATTGAGGAGATTTTTTTGTAGTGTACAAAACTGATGATATTGTGTTATGCTTGTTCATGTATAAAGGTGATATTTCACTGGGATGTACAAAATTAATTAGTCTTGTGATCAAGGCAAATGAGTCAGAAGTCGCGCTGGGTGATAAAGATCCACGGCCGTTTTCGGTCGTTTTGAACTTCTTTCATACTAAGATGCTAGAATTTTTTTTTGTTTTCACCAAACAACAGTTTAACATTTTTTAACCTGAAAAAAGAAAAATTTTGGTATCATAATCAGAAAATAGTAAAAAACGGTAAAAAACAGTTGTAACTTGAAATCACCCGGCGTGACTTCTGACTCATTTGCCCTGGGCGCAAGACATTTAGATTACAAACATGATAATGATACTTCGTTGTGTTATACAATACAAAGTTCATGATCATATTCTGTGTAATTTCTGAAGGCATTTTACAGCATGAACACACTTTGATGTTTTTGTATGATTTCATTACAGGCAATGAACCATCACTGGGTGGAGGGCAACTGTGCTGGCAAATGTGACCGCTGCAAAAAATCCATCAAATCCTACAACGGTGTAACAGGCCTCCACTGTCGCTGGTGTCATGTGACGGTAAGTCATATGATCCATATGTATGACATGCTATCTGACCAATAGACATCAAATATCCTCTGTTCAACCAAATGGAATGTGTATGTTAGATTAGTGGGTTGGTTCACACTTATGTCCAGTTTGCATGGAAAGGAGCCAGTAATTCTGTCAGACAAATAGAATTTTCAGTGATGTTTCCATAGTGGTTGATGTCTTATTTTTTAGTGTTTGATAGCTGTATAACATGTATGCTAATTGTATGAAGCTGGAGTATTTTTCTCATTCTATCAAATAGTATTTTCAATAGTGTTTCCATCCCTAATGATGTTTTTTTGACTAGAATGTTAACCAGGTAAAGTCGGAGTAATTTTGTCAGCCTGTTAAACAAATTTCACACAACGGGGTGAAGCAGATCTGATGTCTGTTTTTTTATCTACAGTGCACACAACTTATATCGACATTGCTTATAAAGACATTTCTCTTTTATCGACATGACTTACAAAGTACAGATTTTTTCATCTTTATTTGTTAGTGAATAGATTCCTCTATATCGACATCCTCACCTTTTGACTTCTCTTATATCAACGTGTCAATCAAATTCACAAAGCGGTGCAGGCCTTATTTTTGTGCACAAAACATCGTCTCGTCCCACCTCCCTCGCTCCAACTAGAAGTACTGGTAGGATAAGGGGCAGGCTGCGTGCCCTTAGTTAAGAGGCAAGCTGTGTGCCGTTTATGTGTCACACGCTGGGTGATCAAGTAAGGAGAGGAGGGAAACAAAGAGGTTTGTATCTAGTTTGGACTATGGTCAGTGGGGGATGGGGGGTCGTCATGTGTCTGTGTGTATATACATCTCGCAGCCAGTCAAAATGAGACGAATGTCGAACTATATGGAGTTTGTGGTATCATGTGAGAGCTTATTTCTTATCCATTCAAATGATGAAAAAAGTTTTGAGCTAGCTTTATTCTAGCCAGAGATATTGCAATTTAAGGAGACAAAAAGAGGAACCCCTCGGCAGTGACCGCAATTCCGAGAAAATCGAGTTTTAATGAACGGTCAAACGCATTAATCTACATACCAACCTCCCAAAAAAACCCGATTTTAATGAAGTAGTATTTATAAATCGAGGATAAAACTGATACTGTCTCGTTCAGAAATGAATGCACTTTTGATTTCTGCAGTAAAAAAAAATTCGATGTCTGACTGCCCTCATCACATTCAAAGCCTGATTTCTCGGTTCTAGCCCAGCGACTTACGTCTCATTTCCACTGGCCGCGAGACATATGTATTTCTATACATGTGATGCATTTGTGCATTCACCTATGCGCTGTCTAGATCTATTCTGTCTCATGTTTCATACGACCATCAGGAATCACTTGTACCAGTAGTAATCCTTGCTGCCTGTATTCTCGCACGATCTGCCTGAACACTCAGTTCCTTATCAAGGCTTAAACTTACACTTCAACTGATTGACGATGTTGCAAAAGATAAGAGGACGGGTGCTAGATCTAATTTTATCGATTTTTTTTCTGGCCCAGGGAAATAACTATCAATATTTCAATATGGGCATGGTTGCTTCCCCTTACATCAAAATACAGCACTATTACTTGCTATTATTGTAGTAACCCACCTTTTCAGTGAAAGAATACCATCCTAAAAAGGTTTCTCCAGTATCGACTTTCTTTATGTCAACACAAAATATCTGGACCCTTACATGTCGATATATCAGTTGTGCACTTTATTAAGTTATCGCTATGAGTGGAAAGGGAAATGAGTCTTATCTCTGAAAAAATGAGTTAGCTTTGAGGACTCTTCTGTTCTGAGAGATTCACAGTCAGAATGAATTCCCTGAGCCTGCTATTCCACTGGTGCACAGGTGGCAAATAAAATTCATACAACTGGTACATCGGTGAGCAAGACCACATCATATTATGATCTATTTAAGCCTTGGACATGGTTTTAGCGACCAGTCACAGTCACATTTACCTCAATAGTAGTGTATCAGATATAGGTTTGTATTGCTCAGGAGCTAAGACAGGAGAGTCATGATAGTTTCATGAGCTCAGAGCTCAAAGGTTTAATTCATGTGACTCTGTAGTCAATAAAATGTGATTTTCCCAGTAAAGCTTCCTTTGACATTCAACTTATCTCCTCTGGTCATGCTGCAAATAGAGTTAATAGTGATGTTACTGGACTGACCGATGTTTTGTCCGGTCTGTTTGACAGCTGCACAACAAATGTGCCAGTCAGATGAAGCCGGAGTGTGACCTGGGCGAGTATCGAGACCATGTGTTGCCTCCCACCGCCATCTGTCCAGCTGTACTGGTGAGTTGTTTCCCCCTGACTTGTGTTCCCTGCACTGCCTTGTCCAACCCAGAACATCCCTCTCCTCCCTTCAGTTCTTCCTCTCACACCTAACGTCTGTTGTTGTGTATGTGTGTATGTGTGTGGCCTCTTTCAGTGATGAGTGCAGTGAATGTGTTGATAATGTATTGATAATCTGAATTTAGTTTACCCATTGTTGTTGTTGTTATTGTCTTTTATATAAATATCATTACATTGGGCATTATGAGCATCACAGCACTATTTCTGATCATAGCATGTTGATTAATGACTGCATCTTTTAATTCAAGTAATTTGTCCAAAACAAGGCAGACAAAGCCAGTATGTAATATCCATCATATGTGTGGAATATAAAGTTTTTAGCTGAAAAAAGATTTTAACCAACAAAGTTTTTCTTAAATGTGGAACATAAGTATTTTTCCTATCTTTGATAAAGATTAGGTCACTGAAATAATAATTGAGATTTGTCTTCCACATGTAAAAGTGGACAGCTCATGGACAGCTTTTTGAAATAAAAATACACAGATCTTTTAACCATATGAGATTGGGATGATTTGGTTACAGACAGTGACATTGAGGATGGAGATCCTTTAGAGTTAACAGTCAGCATGAGCAGGATGTTGTAAGGATTGCCAAAGCAATCAGCGATACCTGGCTTTTGAAATGTGATAGTCAGACGTCACTGATGCATTTTTGAAATCCTCTTGAGAGTTTCTGGATATTGAGCTGGCTCAGTTAAGGGAAGGATTATGTTGCGGGATGGAATTCTAGGAATTGCTACACAGGCCACATATCAGAAATGCCATCTCATAAAATCAGAAATTATAATGTATTAATAGAACAGCATATTTTCAGACCTGTGCTAATCATAAAAGTTTGACTGATAATCAAAGACAGTGCACTATAGCGATTGCTCTTCAGAGTAGAAGTTATATAACTAAGTCAAGTTATCTGGTTATCAGATGGCCTTAGGAAACATGGTTACTTTTAATTTTTGTTTCATTTTGATTTGGTTTTCTGTCATCATTTTTATTTTCAGTTGTCCAACTTTTCATATTCCTTGTGTATAATTCCAACACTTTCATTACTATGAGATTATATGTTCTCAGAATCTTCTTTATTGCTCTGTGTATTTTTGTTTACATTTTAATTTACAATAGGTACTTTAGCATTATTTTCAGCCCAAGATTCTGTTCTGTTTATATTGCTCTTTTTCTTCTCTTTATGTTGCTATTTTTTTCAGTTATTGAACCTCTTGCCTAGTCATTTTGTGGTGGGGCTTTTGTGTCTATCAATACAAGTCTTACCTTTGCCTTGATAGAGATGGGATGGACACAGTCCACCAAAGTACACCATGTTGGACAATGCTCATCTAAATACTGAATTTGGACTTGCCCAGCAAATTAGTGCCATTTTTAAAATTGATCACCATAATCTTAGAAACTATCTGGCATATTAGAAACTGTTCAAAACAGTGGCATTTTGACTAAATCCAGCAAAATTCTGTGATGGACACTGTCTATGAAAGAGTTTTGTGGAAAATTTGTTCAGCATCTTAATTTGAGCACTGTCTAGCAAAGTGCAAATCTTGGAGATTTTCAGACTCTTTCCATTGCAGGACAGTCTTGGACTCTGTAATTTAAATTGCAACATTGGTAAATGCCACAATACAAACTGCTTTTGTTGGTCAATCTCAGACACTGTCTTGGAAAATATTTGAGAGTGGACACGGTCCAGCAATGCATTGGGTTAGACAGTGTTGGAGACTGTCCAGTGACAAAATCATGTTACTGCAACAAAGTGCCAGATTAGGCATTCTGTGACATAGTCCAGCAAAGTGCCTAATTGGTGGACATTGTCCAGCAAATGCTCTCTTTACAGTCATGGACATTGTCCAGCAAATGTTCTCTTGTACAGTCATGGACACTGTCCACCAAATACTCTCTTGGATAGTCATGGACACCGTCCAGCAAATGTTGTCTTGGACAATCATGGACATTGTCCAGCAAAATGTTATGTCACTGAAAACTGTTTAACAAAGAGCTATGCTGGACACTGTCTGGAGAGAACTGATCATGTTTTATTTGCTTTATCTAACACTATGATTGACTCATGTCTTCCTTCCCTGGTTTGTCTTGTAGTTTATGTCGGACACTGACAGCCATGAGGTACTGAACAATTTGTAGCCAATGCTGGGCCTTTGCTGCTTATCCCAGACACTCCCCACTGCTGGCCTGTTTCTGAACCCTATACATGGAAGAGTTCCAGACTTCTTTTAAATCTTTAATCTCAGATTTTCCTTGCGGATCAAACAAAAGCGATGCAGTTTTTGCCTTTCTCAGCTGCTGGTTGGCTGAAATTGAACCATTGCTCATTAGCACAGAATTTTAAAAGTTTTTAGCATGGAAAATGAAAAAAAAATAATATTTAAAAAAAAAATGTTTACATAGAATTGAGAAATACAGATACATTGTGCAGCATGTGGCTTACCAGACTATTAATATCCATTATGCTCAAAATAAGGCAGTTTTTGACAAAACTCAACATATGGAACTACATAGAACTCCTTCAGAATATGAGGATGATGTTTAGGGAAATAGGGTTTTCAGCATGACTGCTGAAAACCAACAAAATGGCCATCCAGTCTTTCAACTCATAAATGACTTTTAACTTAACTTACCAAGTTAAATGTGAGTCACATAATAAACAATTCTGAGTTTTTCCTGAAGAAAAATCTACATCTCAGATATCAAGCCCTTGTTTTTATTGTTAACAGCTAGACTGGATTGTCTTTGAGAATCAACATTAAATCCCAAATGACTCTCAAGTGATACTTTGACACTGATGTTTCCTTGGAAACAAGTAACACCTTGCATTCATAGCTTCACAGTTTGAGACCCTGGAACTTTGAAATGTATGGGGTACATAAAACTAACATTTTTCAGGTTATGTTTTTTGTTTTGTTTCATTATATAATGGCAAAAACGTTTTTGAGGAAGGAGGAATTTTGGCACAGATATTTTATCTTGGATAATCCATCGAAACTTGTGAGCAGCCTCAGCATTATAGGGGAAACAACTGGGATAAGCAAAAGGCCCAGCAGTTGTCTTTCCTTCCACCCTGTCATTCAGTGTGTGCTGATTGTCACCTGTTGTGCCACAATCAAGGACCAAAGAGTCATATATGTATTTGTATGTATATGTGCATATATTTATGTAGGCACACACTGTTTGCTAGGTCTGGTTACTGGTTACTGTACTGGGTCAACTCTTATGTCTATATGTATATCTGTCTGTGGGTCCAGTACTGCATGGAATGATGACCGCCCCACTCACCCTTGCATCTTTAACTTCATTCTGGCGATTGTTTCTGGTGTAGTCACCAATACTGTTAGTTGTGTACATGGCTAGAGGTGAGACACACAAAATCATGATGAAATTAATTACAGTTTTCTTGTGGTTCGTTTATGTCCTTCCTATGCTTCTTTTTGTCATAAAATAAAAAAGATGAGATAGACATTATTCATCTTCAGTAGTAAACTTCTTTCCCAGCTGATGAAATCCAAGACAAGTAACATCCATTCACATATATGAGACACAACACGATGAAATCAGGCGCTTGTTAATTTGAGGCGAACAGAGAAATCACGTGTTTTCAGCAGTGAATGAATTTAAACGAATTTTTTTTTCTTCACAGAGCTATTCTTTAATCTGCAAATGTATTTCAGAGTTAAATTTGCTGAAATAGATTGAGTCAAAGCCCAAAAATTGTAATTTAGTGGCATGGCCTAATAAAGATTAATAAGGGTTAACAAAAGTGATCGGTCATTTTCTCACTAAATTCAGCTGCAGCAACAGGCCACCCCCGTCTTTATCTGCCAGTATCTCGATTTCGACTTAAGGTAGAACAAAAATTTTTCCACACACAGAAAAGGAAGTGAACAACCTTCACAGTGATAGCAATAACTCCATATGCCCAAAATTTGACGAGAGCCTGATTTCATTGTGTTGCATCTCATATGTGATAGGCTTGAATGTCAGAAATAGCATTAGGGCAAGACAGACTAGAGTAAAATTGCTACAAAATGATAAAGCTATAGCTGATGAGAGAAATGAATTTCTGTAATGCCCTCGATTAGTTCTTAACCAGAATGAATCCCCACATTTTTTGAAATGTCATCTGGGCCAAATGGGAGGTCATTGTGCCCAGCTCTATTATTTCCCTTTGCCAGACAAAAGAGCTGTAGGACATGCAGTGTAAAGAGGAAAAAAATCACGTTGCTGGAAACATACAATATAAAAACTTCCAAGAAAATTATATTGTTTTTTGGGGGGTCTGTATACATCTTTTAACCTTCTTTGGAGTGGTTATCTTGGTATGAAATTATGGTAAAAAGGGAATGTTTTCTTCTCATTGTTATAGTTTTATCAAATTTTTTGGTGATCTGTCTTTTGAATGACATGAAGTAAAGTGATTTTTTTCCCCTGTACATTTGTACATACATTGCCTGTCCAACACCTCTCTTGTCTGGCAAAGGGAAGTGGTAGGGCTGGGCACAATGATCTCCCGTAGATTGCCAGTGCGAATGAGGTTGAAATATTATGTCTATCCAGGATCTTTATGACTCCATCAAACCATGTTTCCATGATCTCCCCTTCACTTTTAAAGTCAGATTTTCTCAAATAATGGGCTCTTGCTGCTGATTGAGTGACTGATATTCTAATCACATCCCAGTCAATTGAGTTGTTTTTTTTTTCTTTGATAAATGGCCATACAAATCCCCCCATTAGCTGCTGATCAAATGAATAACTTTTTTTTTTATGTTTGTGGTGCTTTTGCTTAAGTTAGGGCATAAATATCATAAGAAAAAGAAAATGGAAAGTCGTGTTTGGAACTTTTCAACATTTTATCAGACAACAGCATTGTTTTTGTCTACCCACACAGCAGTTCAGTACATTTCAGGTTTATGTATAGGGGCAGGCTATCAGTGGCTTGTGATTGGTGGGATGTATTGTTGTTGTTGTTGTTGTTGTTGTTGTTGTTGTTGTTGTGGCCTGCATGGTAATGCGTTTGGCCTGGTTTAGCATGTATCACCTGGCTGTCTGTCACTGGGTTCATTTGCTGTAAGACTGCTTGTGTCTGAGTCAAGAAAACTAGAATTAATGACACTGTTTGAGTCTGTGTGATTCTCAGTGAAAGCTACAACAAACACCAGGAGTCAGTTCTGTTGGTCACATATAATATCTGTTGTTATCGTTCCATGGAAACACTCAATTGTCGTATGGCTGTCTGTCCCAGGGCTCATATGCTGGCATTGTTTACTGTAAAATCACCTGTATGTCAGTCATTGTGAATTTTCCCAGAAGAGCTGGAGTAAATTGCAAAGAGTCCGTCTTGTGTTTACTCACATTGTCAGAGTCGGTGTGAAATCTCCAAGAGTAAACAGAAGGAGTTTGTGGCTGATTCAGCATGTCATGTACAATACAAGATCACTGTGACTTCTCCAGGAGTAGCCAAAATGAATGGCATAAGTCAGTGTTTTGTGTCAGGTTTAATGTTGGACTCTTCATCGATGGGAACTGCTTTTCACCAGAACTGTTACTTCCCTTTGCCAGACAGAAGGGGTGTTGAACAGGCAGTATAAAGAAGAAGAAAATCATCTTTCCCCTTGTTATATGAAGGATATCTTTCCCCTTGTTATATGAAGGATTGGTCTTAAAACAAAAAAAATTAAAAACTTATTACAACAGGAAGATAACATTTTTCTTATACCATGCATTTGTTGGAATTATTCATGATGTACTTTCAAGTAAAGAGCGTAGAAGTTATTTATTGCTTCTTTTATTGTGCTTGTTCAACATGTCTTGTATCTGGCCAAGGGAAATAATAGGGCTGGGCAAAAACACTCCCCAGCCCCAGAGAGATAGACATGTATGTAGTTTAGAGAAGACTCTGGAGATCAGTGCTCCCTAATTTATCAGCTCTTGTTATAGACACTCCCCACCTCAACCTTTTTTTTTTTCTGTTACAAAATTTTAATTCTTTTTTATGTGTGTAAAAAATGAGAAGGGTAGAAATTGAGGTGAGCCAGTATTAGTTAGTCTCCCCTGTCTGTAGCAGATCTAACTTGACTAATGTTGTGGAACTATTAACTGTTTGTATGCTTATGTGTATGTGCATGCATGACTAATGTGAGAACTTTGCTTGAAAATGGTTGAAATGCGCACATAAATGTGACCAGAGAGCTTTCCATAACTTATCATTTGTTTTGCACTCAGGGCAAATGAGTTGGAAGTCGCACCAGCTGATTTCAAGCTATGACGATTTTTATCTATTTTCCGACTGAGATACCAGATTTCTCTCTTTTTTTTTTCCACAAAACGAAATTTAACCTTTTTTAACTTGAATAAAAAAAATGTGGTGTCCGAGTCGGAAAATAGTTAGAAACTGCCATAGCTTGAAATCACCCAGCACAACTTCCAATTCATTTGCCCTGGGTGCAAAGTCATTTGGTTATTTTATGACCCATTGAAATATTTGGATTAAGAAGTCCTTTGTGGTTGGGTCCAAAATTTTTCCATATTGTATTGTCTTTTTTTTTGTGTTGTTTGTTTGTTTATTTTTGTGCACATAATCTGTCCACACACAGGGATGATGATGAATTTACTGTTCATCGGTGAAAGTGAAATCAAAATCTAGGGTTGCTATTGGCAGTGTCTGGCTTTTTGTCCTTGATAGCAACTTCCAAGGAATTGTTTGCGTTGCCTTCCCTGGCTGAGGGTTTAATTATGACAACCGATTTGTTCATTTATTCATTCTCCGATGCTGAAAAATTTTACACTCTGTGTGATGTACTGTGGTGGATTTCTTGGGTGTTGTAAATTAT
This sequence comes from Peronia peronii, assembly GCA_039654565.1. Taxonomy (NCBI): domain Eukaryota; kingdom Metazoa; phylum Mollusca; class Gastropoda; order Systellommatophora; family Onchidiidae; genus Peronia; species Peronia peronii. The sequence continues at coordinate 531,402 of JBCEWB010000009.1, read as the reverse complement.
CTGTTATTATAATAATGAGGGTGTGTAGATATCTCGCAGTGGTAGCGGAGATCCAAGCCTAACTTTGATTACATATCTGCCCTGTCCTCAGACATACAACTACAAATATTTTGTTTGTTCATAAGGAGATACGTCTTGACTAGTGCAGTCTTAAGCTGACTGATTTAAAGTTTTGAAGGGGTAAGAGAGAAGAAAACTGAAAATTGTGTAGAAGAGAAAGAAAAGAAGTCTTGTAGAACATCCTGCTTTGTTCAGGGGGAAGAACAAAACATTAAATGGGGTTCAGATTTAGACACCACAGAATCAGTTTGCTGGCCCATCATTGACACACAAGTATGCAGTTATTGTGACCAATCTCATTCAGATAATAATGAGAGACTGAAACAGTAAGAAACACTTGATCTAAAACTTCACTCAGATTGTGGTAACAGTGTAGCGGATAATAAGGATGGGTTTTATATGAGCAAAAATCAGAGCTAAGTGTTCTTGAAGTCAGTGTTACAAATTTCCATAGCTTGAAATTCTTGGATTTACACTTCACTTTTTTTAATTGAATTTACACATCACTTTTTTTTTTATTGATTGGGTACATTTTTTGTTGTTGTTTAAAATGTAGAAAGAAATAAAGTGAGAGAAATGAAACAGAAAGGTTTTATTTTTAATTGAATCATCAATATCCAAATCTGGGAGAGGATTTAACCAGAGACAGATTATGTTCATATATATTACACTGTAATACCCATATTGGTTTATGGGTTCAGTGGTATGTGGGAGCAGTATTTTGTTGCATGGCTTTGAACTGATGAATGTTGATGTTGAATGAAAGTGTTACATGAACATTGTATTGTGCCATCCCTCATCACTGGATTGCCTCATGGAATATGAACCATTGCCTGCTTACATTTCCTTGTGTCTAGTTCATGACCTCGCGGTGCTCCAGAAAGGTGAACGACTTTCACATTTATTACATCTTCCTTTCTTTTCAAACCTCCCTAACCTTACCAGACAGTCATAGCTCACATGAGTAGAACAATTCATCTGATACACAGTACAATGAACATGATTTGTCAGAAATCACAGCATCGTACATGATGGCACAGACTCATAGTAGATTTAAAATGAAGTTGCATGAATGCATTTGAAAATTTAGAAAAGGTCCAGTTCTGATCATTTTTGTTTGCATACTGTAATTTTCTTGCTGATAGCTTTTGAGGAGCTCATAATTCTCTGTTAAATTTATTTATTTATTTAAAAAAATGTTTGGAAATTTTGGCTGAAGAGAAACTAGATTTAAATGCTCCAGTAAATGTCTGGTGAGACAGTAAATGTTGGGTATGAAAGTGTCAGACATTTTTCAGATCATGAAGTGTTGAAAATCTAAGACTGAAATCTGATTGGAGCATGTTGGCCATGGAAATAACTGTTTGCAGAGTAGGATTTCCATGATTTGATGAAATTGAGCAGGGTGTACATTGTTATGGCCTTCATGTGCTTGTCGTGTCTATTCTTTACATTGTATAAACTGCCCCACTTTAAGTTGTTCATGGAATGCAAAGTTTGTTACGCTATTCATGTTTAAATTAAATTTTATATTGCATTTTATCATGGAGACCAGTGGCTGCGACACCTGTGCAGAGGATGGGAATTTTCAAGGAAAACAGTAATAGATTAAATTTTATTGGTATTTTTCCGTATGGTACAGATTCTCAGGGCTTTACAATATATTATTACTCCAAAGCAGACACTCACAGAGATAGCCTCCTGGGAAAGGTACAAGGTGGCTGCCTGTTAGACAGTGAAATCCTTATCAATCTAACTATATCACTCACTGTCTGTAGCTGGGTATCCATTCCAACCTGGATCAAGCCAGGAGATGTGTATAAATTGTGTTTTCCAAGGACAGAATGTCAGGACTAATCGTAATTCGAACCCAGGACTTCTGATCTTGACGACCCAGTGGGATATATATAGAGTGAGTCAGAAACTGAGAAATAACGCGGCAGTCAATGCATGCTTATTATAAGCTAATGTGGTGTCTATTTTAAGACCCTCTATCGATTGATTACTTGATAGGGGAATATTGTGAACCTAAGCCAAAGCCATTTTGTGTCATGTACATCTGATTTAGTAATGTATGACCTAAATATCAATAAAGTTTATCATCAGAACGAAAAAAGCTCTGGCTGCCCAGTTACTTCTGACTCACTCTATATAAATATCACTGAAGATGTCAGGGTTTCACACGTCTGATGGCAATCGCCTTGTAATTGGTTGTACTTAAAATAATAAGCATTTATCTGTTAGCTGAGTAGCAAATATGATGTAGTGATTTATGGTTATGTTGAATAGTTCTTGCATTGTATACCTTAACTTGCCAATTACAGTCTTTCCAGTATGGTGATGAAGATGTAAGCAGTGAAATAGAAATATCTGCTTTATTGGGAGGAAAAGAATAACAAAATTAATAAAGTATGAAAGAACAGAGAAATATGTATGTTTACCAACTACATGTCTGGGCATGATCCTCGAAAGGAGTCGTTTTGAAATCCCAAGGTATAAATTAGCAATTATTGTTGGTTCTTTAGGGCAAATCAGCTACCCATTTGAGCATGACTGTCAACTTTCTTAACCAACCATCAACTTTCTAACCCTACCATCAACTTCCTAGATCAACATTCAGCTTTCTAAACCAACCATCAGCTTCTGATCCAACATTCAGCTTTCTAAACCTACCAACAACTGTTTAGACGTGCTAATCAGTTTTCTAAACTTGCCATCAGCTTTTCAATCCAACCATGAACTTTCTAAACTTACCATCAACTTTCTAAACTCACCATCAACTTTCTAAACCAAACAGCTGCTTTCTAAACCAACTATCCGCTTTCTGTGCTAACCATCAGGTATTTAAACCAGCCATGAGCTTTCCAAATGAATATTGAGCTTGTAAACCAAGATTCAGCCACCTAAATCAATCATCTTCTGAACCAACCATCAGCTTTCAAAACCAGTTCTCTTTAACCAATCAATGACTCTTGGAAAATCAGTTCTCTGCCTCAACGGTTACCTTCTCAAAGCCAAGCTTTATGCAGTCATATCTAATACTGGAATGACCTACTCATATTTTCTTCACTTTCATCTGTTTAGCTACCGTGAACCAGTCTGGATCTGGAAGTAGACAAAGTGAGGGCCAGATCTTAGTTGCTTCAGCTATTGACGGCTTAGTTCTTTTGAGCCCTCACTCTATTGTGGTCCCCCCCCCCCCCCCCCAACACACACACACATATCCCTTATACCATTTCACAAACATACATATACCATTTGCTTTCAAGGAAATAGGGAGATATTTTTATCAGCATTGTTAACAAATGCAATAGAATGGTTTATTATGCACTATAAGTATTGTTAACAAGAGTATTGTTTTTAATATTAGTATTTTTCATACAGACAAAAGAGCTATTATGGCTTACTTAATATTTGTTGTTGGTATATTAGCAAAGGATAGTGACCAAACTTTCAATAGTTTTTGTTTTTGTTTTATTGTTGTTATTACGTGTGTCAAGTCAGCCCTGTGTGGTTGCTCCTAATATTTCAATATATCATGCCCCAGACAGCATACAATGATTTATAATGCATTATCGATATCTATATGGCTTCACCATTGTAAGTGTTAGTCTTTGATGTGAAAACAATGACGAAAGCTTACAACTAACTGGGTGAGATACAGTGGGTTTGTTAGTGCTAGCAGGATATTAATTTTTTGGCCCGAATCATTGCAGCCTTTTTGCTTTACTTTTTTTTTAAACTTCAGGGATGAATGTTCTTTCAACTTCAGTAATACAAACACATCAATACCAGACCATTATAATCACATTCAACAGCTGATGTCTCTGTTAGCAACTTCCAAATCATTGTGACTGGCCGCCAGACATGTGTTGCAAAAAACCTCTGACCTGTTGCCTAGTATAGTGTCTTTACTTTATCAGAGCAATCTGTCCCCATACACCTGAAATAAAGTAAGCCTGTAGCATGCGTACCAAATAAGTACACTCATAGATAGCATGAGCACTGGTTACGTGAATTCCTGTTTCAAAATAGATACGGAAACAAAGCAGTTCAATATAAACTTGAGATTCCGACCAGTTCAAAGTATGTTGGAAAAAGAAGTTTGGAGGAAATGGAGATGTGGCAACCAGAACTTGTGACTGAACAAATGAACATTTTTATCATTAGCACAACCCTATCAAAACTATCATGACGCTGACTTTGAAATGTTACCTTTTGCAGCATTGGAACTCATTCACTTGGTTTTTTTTCATGAATAAAATTAAAATTAATAGCTTGGAGTGTTCAACAGATGAAACAGCATAGTGCTTTGATAGTTTAGTTTAGTAGTGCCGGTACTTCTACAAACCTGGCTAATTTGAGCTACTCTTGGCTAGAGGGACATGAGGTTGCAGACGCTGAAAGCTTCCGCTTTGCTTGGCGGTGTTCAAGTCCTGATTTAAGAAAATCTGCATTCGGCATCTATGACACGTTATGTCTGCTTTGCCACTCAGTATTCTTCAGTGCACCATATTATCATGCTTATCCAGTCATCAGCATATCCGTATCCGGTCCTCAGTTACCAATTTATCCTACCCAGCATTCTTGCAGTGTTTAGCTATATATTGCAGCTTGTCACCTTCATTTATTTCCCGCGTTTGGTTCCATTTGGTTTTCTTGTTTGTCATTTTTGTTTTTTTCATTTTTGTTTTTGGTTTTAGATTTATTTCAGAAGCATTTTTATTTGAGAATTAACAGAATATTGTGGGGATTTAATTTCAAAGCATTTTTTAAAAATTCAACTTTCTCTACAGTTTTCTTTTGTTTCACTTATATAGATACTACAGTAAATGAGAGATCAGAGAAAAATATATAAAAAAACGCAAACTCAATGAGAATAACAGTAAGCCTACACTTCCATTTTTCATTCTTAGTATTTGTTTAAGTTGGGTTGTATTTCTTTCTTTTCCTTTTTTTGGAGAAAAAAATAACCACTTAATTTTATGTTTCATTACTTTTTTTTTAGCATTTTGTTTATTTTTTATTTCTAAATTTTAATAAAATAGGGCTATTGCATACCTTCATAAAAATTGATATTTTCAGTTTTATGGTTTGTGTTGATAGCATCTGAAGATTCCTCATATCTAATGAGAAGAATACAGAGATCTAGGATTTGCAAAGGGCTAAGTTTATCACGTTACTTATATTGGGCTGGATGGTTTTAGCACAACGCAACTGAATGAAGCTGTAGATTGAACTAGAAGATGTCTATCTAGCGGCCCAATCAGATAAAAATGTATAGTTAAGATTTTCATAAAACGTTATGTTTCATTTGATGAAACCTTAGCAATCATAAAATCAGTAGATTTTTTTTTTTTTTTCAATGGGGAAGACTCCCATAGCAATGTATACCTGTAGCATGTACTTTTGAAGTGAACAGTGTACATGGTCTCTGAGGTGAAGCATTTAAGTACTCAAAGGATAGAAACACAATTCAAGTTTGGTTCAACTGTATGCCATAGTAAAGAAGTTTGCTTGCTTTCTACAGAGGGTAAACTGATAGATTTGATATCTAGTAGAAGCAGTGAATAGGTGTGATTGGTAGATTGAAAGACGTTGATATGATTGAATTTGTGGGATTGTAAGAAGACTCAGAAAAACCTGATGTATAGAGTTATGGGATGAATAGTTGCCAAGTTAGAATAATAAGATAGAATGTCTTGATAAGATAGGATGTAAACTATTATCAAATCTGGGATATCTGGGTTAGTGATCTCTTTGCAAGATTTTCCTATACATGGAAATGAGCTAATTGATCTAATTCTAATTTAATCTCCTATTTAGTTCCATGTTATTCTGACAGAGATATCTATGACCTATCAGTCTGGAAATTTTATTGCCATATTGGCCACATCATATGTCCCATCGTAACAGGTTAGATTGTAGGAAATTCAATTTCATCATTTGATCATTGCAAGAAGCTTTTCGTCAAACAGAATATGGAGAGTCACCTTTAACCATGTAACCTGTTCAAGACTTGCTTCTAGGGACTGATGTGATCTTTTTTATTTTTGTGAAATTTGCACATTTAAAAAAAAAATTACACCAAAAAAACTCTTTCCCTTCTACTTTTTTGTTAATTTGCATGTTTGTGGTTATTGACCTGTCTGTCTCTGAGGGTCATATTAGGGTCATATTACAGTGTGACCACCAATGATCATGTTTTAACGATGTCCTCTTTCATGTCCCCCCAGGACCGGAGTCGAGGTGGCGGAGGCAGCGGAAAGAACACATTGGAGAAGGACAAAGGGGGAGGTGGAGGAGGGGGAGGTGGAGGTGATGAGAGCGACAGGACAGATGACGGCAACTCTCTAACCCCCCTCTCAGAAAATGCTCAGTTTGACGGGCAGCTCAGCCCAGTAAGATTGTCCCCCTTTGCAAAGTTTTTGTACTCTTAATTATTTCCCTTTCTTTTTTTCTAAATTCCAGGACTCTTCTGATTAGACTTTACTTTTTCATTCATAAGTTGTGTGGAAGAAGGGACATAATTTTGATAAAATCATGGACATCTGTGCAGTGATTTCTCTTATTGTCAAGTTGCAGTGTGCATTTGATTACCGTGGCAACAAGGAACCAATTTGATTCTGGAAGCAGATGGAGCAGAAACACTCATCAAATGATTGCAAAGTGGAGAGATCCATAAGTGTATCCTGAACCCCTGCATTGCTCTCTTGACGTACTAAGTATGTCATAATATGTCTGGGGTCGGATGCGCTACTGACGGACAGCGTATGTCACTGTAAAACAGGGTTTTACCTCATAATATGTTTTACAGTGACTTGCGCTGTACATCAATAGCACATCTGACCCCAGTCATATTATGACGTACATTGTACGTCAACACAGCAGAGAAGGGGTTTTAGTCTTGACAGAAATGAAATTTGCATTGTCCACCGGTGATTCTGCCCATTTTGTGAAATTTTCTTAGCACTGTGTGTAGCAGTGAAGGGGTTAATATAATGGACAAACCACATTTTTTTTTTTGGAACTGTAATAATAAAATTCACAAACAGGTAGATTCAACCTTTTCATGGCCAATAGAGAGTCATAACGTTTTTTGAGAACTCGTATCGAATCAATAGATCCGGTAGTTTGCAGTGTCTCTGGTAGGCCATAGTCCTGCTTGGTTGTTAGTAATTGAAAAGGTGAGTGGTTTGACCAGAGGGAGAGAGCCAAGCAATGACAGAAGAATGCTGGCAGTGCAAGAGTTAAGGTCCTACAGACACATATCCATGCTCTTGTCAAAGTTATGCCCTTTCTGTGTCCATGTCCTTGTCAGAGTTATGCCCTTTCTGTGTCCATGTCCTTGTCAAAGTTATGCCCTTTCTCCCACATAGTATGACTGATGTCAGTGTTCTTGTCTCCAGAAATCCTATCACTGTGGCACCAAAGTTCTCACTCACATTCCCACAGTCAGCATTTTATCATTGTTTTTACTGTAACCATCTCAAATAAGCTGCTTCATTTTTTATATTATGTTGTTTTTTTTTAAATACTACTCGTACATACATATGGATTTGTTTAACTGATATGTTATATGGATTTATTTAACTGATATGTTATTTTGCTTTCTGGATTTGTTTAAATGTTATTTTAGATTTTATATAATTTGGACTTGTTTTTAAGCGATGTGTTATTTTACATATATATCTGTCTAAGTTATATTTTATTGAAAGAGGTTAATTTTTTTTGCTAGATACAGTTTTTCATTTGATCACCAAACTTCATAGCTTAGGTATGTCCACATACTATGACATCTGCCCTCAGTGGTTTTTAGTTAGGTCTGCCCTTTCCTTTTAAAAGATGCTTTTTGTTACCAGAATGGGGATTGTTTTTGATCAGCCTTGTTATTTCCCTTTGCCAGACACAAAGGGTTTTGAACAAGCAGCATAAAGAGGGAATAAATGACTTTTACACTCTTTGTTTGAAATGCACATTATAAAAATTAGAAAAAAATCATTGTATAAGGAAACTATTCTCTTCATATTGTAGTAATTTTAGCCAAAAATTTTGTGATCAATTTTTCAGATGACGAGAAGAAAAGTGAGTTTTTCCTTCTTTACACTGTTTCATCAACAATTCTTGTGTCTGGTAAAGGGAAGTAATAGAGCTGGTCAAAAACAATCCTCATTGGGTCATGTTATGTTGATTTTCTTATTTACTTTTGAAGATCAAGGGGGAACAACAGATGACTAGTTTATAATATTCTCAAATTGCGGTTCAAGGGTTTAGTCCTGAGTTTTAACTATCCCACCGAAAAAAATCAGAACGTGTTGTGTTGTGTTGGGGTTTAACGACACATCAGCATGATTACGGCTATATTGTGTCAAACACGGTTAGATATGTTTATACGTCAAGAAGAAGAGAGGAAAGAAAGCAGGACAGAAGACAGGAGCAAGGAGAGAGAAAGAAGAAATGTCTCTCCTGGAATGTTGAGGATGGCACTCCATGGGAGACACCCCACCAATAGCAGGCTTACCACCGCCTGCAGGTTGGAGCAGAGAACCTACTTATAAACCCCGGGCCCCCACGGGGGGGAAAGCAGTGGTTTGAACCAATAAGTTCAACAAACAAAAAGCTGAGAAGTCCTTAAAAGCAAAAGTTCAGTTTTCTCTCATGTGTCAAAAGTGGACACATCTGAGTTTTTCCCCCTTGGTCTTCATTTATTTGTCTTTATTACCATATGGCTCATTTCCATATATCAGGTGTGTACTGTCAGGAGTTCATAACTATGTTTTGTGGTATGTTTTGTTTGTTTATTCACTTGTTTGATGTCACCCGTCCACTGATCACCTCCTCCCACCTCTTTTTTTCCTGCCCCTTACCTCACTTTCCCCCCTACAGGGCCAGAGCTCTTTTCAGATCACGCCCTTGGAAGGAACACACCCTTTATTAATATTCATCAACCCCAAAAGTGGAGGCAAACAAGGTGCAAGGTACAGCCTATTACCTGCAGCAGGGGCCGTAGAATAGGCAAAAGCTATGACTTGCAATTTGGGCCTTAGATCTGTGAGAATTTAGCAGTTCGCAAAAGGCAGTAGCATAATGAAATCAGTGAATTGGACTTGCTTGCTTTCTTCAGAGAAAAATCATGAGGTGATGCAGTGCAGTGGATTGAAGTTGTCTTTTTTTTTCAAACAGGAACCTTTGATACCATCTAACAGGAATAGTATATCCAGTTTGGAGCATTCTCTTAAAGGAAAAATCTTGAATAGGAGTAACAGATCCACTTTGTCAGTTTTTTCTGTTGTTGTTGTTCAAAGATCAGTTTTGTACAGGAACCTTGATCGACTTTTTCAGCATTTATTCAAAGAGGAAAACTTGAGTAAAGCAATGGATTCATCTTTTTTTCTCAATGTAAATCAATATTAGCCACAATAGATCCAAAGTGCCAGAGTATTTTTCACAAAATAAAATCATGAGAAGCAGCAATAGGTCCAAGGCATCAGCTTTTTTTCCAAGAACAGGCATAATTGAATCAGTGGAACTAAGCATACTGGGATAGCCCCAGAATTTTCCTGAGTTAGGGTGACATCACAGACACTGTCTTACTTGCAGCCTTTTACAATGGAATTGAAAGGTTTCCTTGTGAAAAACATGTTTTTTTTTTCCCCAAATGGAATGTTCTGCAAAATATGCAAATGCCATTGCTTTGGTACTGTTGGACATATTGTATTTTGCAAGCTGTTGTTTAAATCAAGTCATATAACTTCCATGCAGGTATCACCTCATGAATGTGTCTTAGAGATTTTTAAGATAGCATTTGTTCTGTCTTGCGGACAAATCCTTCAGTTATAGTTGACAGACAAAATCAGACAGACCAACAGTTTTACTCCTCTTTAACTGGAGATACTTTATAATTTTTGAAGAATGTTTCCTTACATATAAGTTACTGTATTTTTTAAAAGAGATAGTTGCCATTTTCATCCGTGTTCTACAGTTGTTAAAAAAATTATGCGCAATGTATAAATATTTTGCACTGTCATCTCAGATAGTCTATGGTGACCTGATATTTTCACATTATAAATTGGCGATGTTATTGATATTGTTATAATTTCTGCAGGCTGTTGCGGAAGTTCCAGTATTTGATAAACCCACGGCAGGTGTACAACATGGTGAAGGACGGTCCAATGGTCGGGTAAGTGCTTCTCACACCTCTCAGCTGATGATCTTTGGACAACTGGGACAGATTAGCCCTTGCATGGTCTCTGGATATTTGTTTCATCATCTCTGTGTTATGAAAACCCATTAATATTATCATTCACTTTTTCTCGGTTATGGAAAACTAAATATCCATATAATTATTCAGATTTGGTTTATCTTTTAGCACAAGTTGCAGATGGCAAGATCTAGAGTTGGCAGTGAGTCTTAACAGGCCAATGTTTATTGCTATCGAGTACAAAGAGTTAATCCTGAATTGCCCAGTCTTGCAGACTTGATGACAACTTCATTAATATAGATAGGTGCATTTTCCAAGCAGATTCTTACAATTTGTATTACTTGATATCATGGACATTTTCAGAGTCTGGCTTCATGGACCAATTTCACATTTTGGCCTCATGAGCCAATTTCAGATTTGGCCTCATGTATCGGAGTATACCAACTTGTCTCCCCCCGCGGGGGCCCGGGGTTTATAAATAGGTTCTCTGCTCCCACCTGCAGGTGGTGTAAGCCCGCCATCGGTGAGGTGTCTCCCATGGAGTGCCATCCTCGACAT
>JBCEWB010000009.1:496544-514450 GCA_039654565.1 Peronia peronii | reverse complement strand
GCCAGCAACCACCAAACAACAGCAGGCAGCAAAAACAAACAGGGTCATTGTTTCAGAAAAAAATAAACAACACATACATGTACAACCAAATCATTAGGAAGAAAGAAAACCCAAAAAATGTTTTCCCTCAACAAATCGGCACCATACAACATAGTTATAAGTCAGTCATAATATGAAACATACCAATTAAAAATAAAATAAATAAATAAAAAAGAAAAAAGAAAAAAATGAACGCAAAGGATTGTGAGATTTGAAAATATTAATGGCAAAAACAAATGTAAAGGCCCACACATGAGAAAATGAACAGTTTATAACTACAAACTCTATTGCATACATGCATTTCTTGACAACCCTTGAAGAAACAAATCTTGTCAAAAACAAAGTCCTGGGGGAAAAAAAAACAAAAACAAAAACAAACAAACAAACAAAAAATACTTGAAAACATATCTATGGTGATAAGAGGAGATTCCTGTTGACCAAGATCTGAAAACAGTCTGACCTTCAGGACTTCTGACAACATGCATCCATTTTAAGACAACTCTTGCTAAAAAAGCAGTTGTGGGTGACGATTCTTAAGAAACTTTTGTACAACAGACATAGATTCTGACATGCTTCAGAATTCTATTTTGTCCAACCCTACAGCTGAACTAATAACTCAGAACTTAACAACTAAGCCTTCAGTGATTATAGGCCTTCCCTGGCACTGTGGGACAACATCTCAGAATCAGAATGAACTAATTCCAAAAAGTGCTATTTAAAGAAAATTACATTCTTATTTGCTTTGCAAAATCCATTTCCCATCTGTGAACCTTAAATATGATTTGTGTTAGACATAACCCTGTGTTACAGCAGTTTTGCTTTTACTGCTTGAGTTAGAATGGATCTGGAAACTGAGTTAGTCAGTATGTCTCACAGCTTGTCAAAATGAGTCATCTGCATTGGCACACTTATTACATAATCAATATGACTAAAAGATAGCGCACATCATTTCATAGGCTCCCTTTTTGACACCCACAGTCAACTATTGCAGAGTATTACAAGAATAGCATAGTTTTACAAGAATAGATCACAAATTAATAAATAGCTGGCGAACTAAAGGGTAATTTTCTACACTTACTGAGAGTAACTCTTATCCCTCAAGCAAGTTATTTCTCTACATGTGTGGCAATGGAGATTAGAAAGGCTCTTACTTCAAACATTTATAAATGATATGCTTGTAGAGAAATATTATGATATTCTGTTGCACATATGTTTGGTGCTGATTGAATATACCCATTTTCAAGACATAATTAATGATAGGGGTCCGCGTTCCTTCCTCATCACCAAACTTAAAGTGGAAAACTATTTATCGACTTAATTATTACCCTAAATCTCTTCCCTGAAGAAAAAGAAAACAAAAACCCAATAAAGGAAAACACACAAACATACAGAGCAAAATAAAACAGCTCTTTTTTTAGTAACTTCTGACAAAATTAGGGCCATGCCAATCACTCCTCACAATAGTAACACAAAAGTCAGGTATTCCTTGAATAAAGTTCATTCTTTCTTTGATAACAAAAAAATGCATATTTTATTGTATGGTGGCAGAAATGTTCCCAGTGAGACAATGGAGACACAAGACTTCAGGGTGACATAGACACAAATATCAAACACACACTGCAATGCCAAACAAGAACTAATGCTATTTTTCTGGGAAGTTTAACACCTGCCTTCTCTTATCATCAGATGCAAGACGTGTAGGGATTGAGGGATAAATAAGGCCCAAGGCTGGATGCTGGATACGGGATATGAGTAAGAGATGGGGCAAAGTGAAGGGGAAGCTGATAGAGGAGGCCATGCTTGAAACACAAGCAAAATACACCAGTACTAGCTGTGGCTATACGTTTAAAATCATACCAAACATTCCTGAAACAAAACTTTTGTTTGTTTGTTCAAATGAAATTATGGGGGCAAAATGGCAACATTGGATAGCGCTCTGCTTACAAAAAAAATCCAACAAAATAATCATGCTGTACAAATGCTAGTTATCCCAAAAGTGGCTTGAATATATAACATACTTGTATCATGTTCTTTAACTCTCTGCCATTTAAAGTATCACGATGATGATGATGCATAAGATGCTCAGTAAGTACATGACTATGATTCAAGATGTGAGCTAAGATGATTGTATCCCATGGATGACAGAGTGCAAAACCCAGTGTGAACTGTCCATAACAACGACTACCTTTCAATTCTGCCTAACATATTAAACCACGGCAAGTCATAATATTTAGACTGACAATTACTGACTGAGCACAAATATGTTTTGTGCCCAGGACAAATGAGTTGGAAGTCGCACCGGGGGATTTTGAGCTATGGCCATTTTAATTATTTTCTGACTCAGATACCAAAATTGTTTTTCTTTTTTTTGCACAAAAAGAAAATATAACCTTTTTTAATCTGAAAAACAAAACTTGGTATCTGAATCAGAAAATAGTTAAAAATGGGTGTAGCTCAAAAATGCCAGGCATGACTTATGACTCATTTGCCCTGGATGCAAGACATATGGGTATGGTATGGATGACTTGTACAGCTGCTCTACAATAGCATTTTGTTCTGCTTATTTTTATTAACTTTATCAATTGATGGTAGACATTCTCAGCCACATGTTCCACAATGAGAAATTGCCCTACAAAATGGATACTCACAACAAAGCTCAGTAAACATGCTGAGCGAATGCTTTACACACAGTATAACTAACACACTGCCAATTATCTTTTCCCACTTCAGACAACAAACAAACAAACAAACAATTGAAACAAATGGTGACTTTGGCTGTTGGGCTCACACTTCACTAAAGCTACAGGTCCAGTCCACTCCATCAATAGATTCAAACACAAATAGCGCCAGGTTGTCTTCAGAACTCATCAAACTGAACAATGGAGGGAAAAAAAACCCAGCTCAGAAATAAACAAAACCCAGTCCTGTCCACAATAAAATGAGTTTTGTTTTTTTCATGTTGCAATGACCACATAATAAAAACCAGATGCGTTCAGATATTTACATAAAGTTGTGCCAAAGGTGGAAGATCACCCTTACAAACATACAAAAGTACATACAAATATGAAACAATACATGGACAACACAAACAAAACAACAATTTTTCTGACAAAACGTGAACATAAGTGTCAAGCAATTAACATGTAAGAAATAGAAACCATTCATGGCCAAAATATCAGAAATCTCCTGTAAAATGTTCAGAATAGTTCATTCACAGATTCCTACCATACGAGCAGAGAAAGTATTTGTCACAAATTCAATGAGCTGTTTTCTACCACATCTTTCCCACCATGCAAACACCATGGATCTTTTCTATTCACGAGCTTCACTGATAACATCAGTTGACAAGTCCATGGAAATGTACAGAAGCAGGAGAAGTTGTTGCATAAGAACAAATAGACAAGATTCTCATTCCTCTTTCATATGACTTGACTTCCATACAGGGCAGCATACAAACCACCAACATCACCACACAATACAAGCACAGAAATAGACTGACAATGTCAAACTGGATATGAGATTGGCACTTACACAATGCCTACCAAGCTAATAATTTCACACAACCTAAGGACTTCAATTTCATCCACAAAAATCTCAACTGACATACAATATGCTTGTAGACATAGGTCATAAATGTGATAGATGTGCACCTGATATAAAAATTCACGGTACTATAATAAATGTTAAAAACTGACACTAGTGAGATGCCATATAAAAGACAATTGCAAAAAGTATGGGATGCCATTGGGGTAATATTCCATAAATACACAGACAAGCCTTTGAGGCGTCTGGACATTCCAGCTGTGAAGCTATGGGTGATATAAGGTGACCAGCAAAATGGGTGTGACTCTTGAAAAGCTTTTACATTATATGTCTACATTACATACCCAATACATTGGATTGCTGTTTTGTTTTTGTTACATAACATAATTGTCTCTACTTGAATAAACATACAGGTACATGTAGGTCCAAAATAGCAGTTCCATGAAAAGATCCCGGTCCAGAAACTCCAGATAATGCTAACAGTGCGGTACTGTTTGCCTTTCCATTCAGATCTCATATGTACAGTATATCATTCAGACCATACTCGTACATTCAAACCTCGCACTTACAGTACATCCATTCAGATGTCACACGCACGGTACATCCAATGATACTCATGTACAAAGATATTCCTGACTGTAACAATGATAATATTCACTGAAACAAAAACATTTCAATAGTGCCATATCAGCCATCAACTGAAGCACAGACAGATTCTTTATCTCCCTTCCCTGTATTCTTCACCAGAATTGTTACACATAACAAAATGAAAGAGATTCAATGCGTAAACAAATATTTTGTTCAAATGAGGTGTTTCATAATTATAAGTCTGCTCATCTATGCTATGTGCTTTCACTCACACTAAACAGGACCATATTTCTCAGTGAAGATATTTCCTAGGCTACCACTCAAAAATCTCTATACTTGTGATGAAATCATAAAAAGAGGCACACAACTAGACAATGAATAAATCCATGGTGCTCTGACATGATCTTGGTCCCTCTTAGGCAATATAACCCGTCAGTAATCTTTCTTTATTCTGACTCACTGCCTATGGCAGTAATACTCTACCCTACTCTAGGTCAATGTGAGAGAGCACAGCTATATCCTCAACATGTGTATTACATACCAACTTTATGCTTGTAGTGATCCAAATATAGGAAACCAATGTACAGACACAAACAGTTGATACGTGAACTCAAAACTTCCAGGAATTAGAAACAGTTCATGCTACATAACATCTGGTAAATGTATGGCGAGTTGAAATTCAAATGCTCCTCAGCTAATTCTTTCTTTTTTATTTTCTTTTTTCTTTGAAAAATGTTATGCACAATGTAAGTGCCATTACAAGGTTAGTTTTGTGCTGTTTTTCCTTCATCAACTCATAAAAAAGACTGAACTACAAAAATAAAAATATGTCTGAAATGTAGCTTCGTTGATATCAAAACATGGGAGATGAAATGGAACAAAACAAAACAAAAACAAAACAAAATTTTCTCAAAATTTGAATCTGTTCATTTAGTACTGTTTACGTTTTCATTCCTGGCCTACAAGTAAACCATAACAGGGGATGGATACCTGCAAAAGGTGACGGTGATATTGTATAAAGTTTGTAAATAATGATGCAGGCTTTGGCAGACAATGGATTTCAACCAACAATGGCAGTGAATGAGTTCACTACGAAGTGCTTTGCTATCACAAGCCTATGGACTCAACCAACAACTCCAAAGAATCATTTCATGGCAAACGAGACCTAATACTATCCATGACACACTAAAGTCCTTCAGTCTCCTGGCTACAGAATACTGATCTCCAGGGCTTTGGTCTCTCTCTGATTATGTCAGCAACAGCAATGCCAGTAAAGGTTTCTTTGCTTTTGTATGAAGAAGATCACAAGGCAGTTCTGACAGACAGTTGATAAAGTGTACATACAAAAGTCTTAGTTCTCGATGATATAACTTGTGCAATGGCCTTAAGTGGGAGACACATGCAAACTTTGTGTGGTGGTATAAAGCAAACAGGATACAATGGAAATGGCCTATGTGCAAGATGAAGGAGGTACTTCTGTAATAAGTATCAAAATTTTTTGCATTCACGATCAAATTCTGGAACTCTGTCATTTGTCTGTCTCATGTTCTTGCAATTGATTAACCATGTAACTTTGCAAGATGAATCTCATAATCTTCTGAATTACTGTAGACACCAAGTACTCATATTCACTGATGTGTGCTGGCATCCCCATCTGGACTGCACATAGTACATTAGACTTCCTACTTCGCTAGTGTTCATAGTGTCTTTGAGTAAGCACCAGGGAAAAGCTGTTGACCAGCTGTAATGCTGCTGTTGGCATCTAACAGTTTTCCTTGAACTACAAATAAAGAATCAGACTTTCTTGTCTTTGTACAATATTGCATCATGACTAGGGTAAGATGTTTTCTTCACCGAGCTGCAACATTTCTGATGTGCATAGAGCTCTTTAGAAAATAGGATATTATTTTTTTAAAAAAATGGAAAAAAAAGAAAGAAAGTGCATTTGATGTAGAACAAACGAATGTAATTAAAACACATAGCCAAACATGAATCTAGTGTGTCATCGTCCCACAAGCACATGCATTTCTCTGCTCTACAAGATCTGGCAGCCAATGTTGTAACCTCTCCAAGCCACAGAGACATGTAGAAATGTAAAGACATCATGTAAGGGAGCCAATGTCACAGAAATTGGTACAACGAAATGAACCATGTACAGGCACTCAAGGCAGCTGAATAACAAATGGGACAACAGAAAGTGGATGAGGGTTTGAAAACTAAACCCACAATCATGAAAACCATAGCAGCTATCCTGCCAAGTCCTCATAAAAAAGAGAAAAGAAGTTTTTTTATCAGTGAAATGAAAGCCTTAACACAGATACATCTTCTTATTACATGGACTTTATGGTATGTCACTTGTTCCTCACAATGAATAAAGAGATCTATTAGCTACATTCTGAAGTTCCATCAACCTTTCTGAAACTGAGTATATTATAGCAGAAACATGACAAATATAAATGAATGAATGATTGCCACAACCTTATCTTTATTTTGACTTGCATTTAACTCCAGTGAAAATTTGCTTCGTTTCATAAAACTGATGCCCTGTGGACAATACCAACTGCCTCAGTTTACATAGTGAAATGGTGAAGACTTCATGCACAATGTATTCTACCTGCTATCATGTACAACTTCGTAAAGGGACAAAAACAAAAGATGAAATAAGCATTCACATTTAAGGCCATAAGTGGAATCACTCTGTCCAACGCTTATGGTGGTAGGAGTAAGGAACATCTATGATCTAAAGATAAAATATAATATCTAAACGCCAAATTCTACCAGAATACCATTCCACAATTCTGCCTTTTTATTTCCACGTTAGCCTTAATATGGAAAACCTCAACATGAGATAAGATGTATCAAAGGTCTGCAATCATTTCCAGTAAGTCAATTTGTCTATCTAATGCTAAGGTTAATCAAAAGAGGAGATAGTTTCTCATGCAGTTCAACAACAGACAGAGATGTTTGCTGATCACAGGCTCAACAAACCCACAAAAACAAATCAATGAGATCTTCGGGAACCAAGCAAATGAAACAAACCAAAGGATGCAACTGAACAGTGAGAGGGTGAGATCTGTCTGTGACATAGACACTGCAAACATTGGATAACCAGTGACCTATGCAGCACAATCATCAACCACCATGTGTAAGGAAACTTCTTCCTTATGCATTTGGCAACGCAACTGAGTCAGGATGGGAAAAAAAACATTTCATAATGCTCTCACATCTTGCACACAGCCAAGCCATAATATAAAAAATGAAACCAAACAACATGAATTTCCATTGTTAAAACATCAACTGAATAGTAATGAGCAGGAAAAATAAAATGTCTTCAACGGCTCTGATTCAATGCAAAGCCAGCCCTGTGTACCATGGCCTGAACAAAGCATGAGAGATTGAGTGAGAGACAGTTGGATGTAGGAATGGATTCACTGTGAGACATAGATCAAAGTCTGTGAGTGTTTTCATAATGTTCCCTTGTACAGACTATTACAAGGTGATGCCCTGTGCATTTATGTGACCCAACACAAATTTACTCCACTTAAAAAAAAAGAAAATGTAGTTGACTTATCTGGGCATACCAGAAACAAATGATCCTGATCAAATGCTGTTCCTCACTCAGTGCTTCATAATCAAACATCGAAGACAATCACAGTGTATATTTCTCAGTTTTGGTATTCATGTTTCTGTGGGACATTGGGGTCCATTCCACACACAATTACAAATCCTAAATGCTTTTCCTGACATTCCACACTTCAAATCCACAAGAAAAGTGATAATTACACAGATAAACTGTTTTTAAAGCTCATTTATGACATCAGACAAGACATGGTTACCTGAATCCTCCCTATATCCTACAAATGCTACCATTATCTCACAAACACTCATTTTGCAGTCACATGAAAATTACTTGAGCAGAATAAATGTTCTCCCCAAACTCTTTGTGGTTCTCTATGGATAGATTTACTGCAAATGTCCTTTGCATGAAGTGATTTCGTCTTCAGTTCTTAAATGTATTGCTTCTCATGAGGTAACAAAGCAATCAGATATAAATGATGGTACAGTTGCAAGACAGTGCCAAGAAAGATACAAGAAAATAATCCACTTTGTATCAAAATTCCACCTGAATGGTATTCTACAATTTTGTTCAATACGTTAGTCATGAGATAGAAATTTTAACAGATGCTGAGATCCAATGGGACAAACCAAAAGGTATAAAACTGTTCAATGAGTTCATTGGCCATTACAAAAAAAATTAAAACATGACGGCTTGGCATCAAATACTGGGTGACAGTCTGTGGTCACCATACCTGTTAACAAGAGCAATTATATCTGGAGCTTTATTACAACAATACAGTCAACCAATCAACCAACCTAGCAACCAGAATGATTCAGCTACGAGCATTTCACTGCACTGTGGATATGGTTGACATTATGCTGATACTACATAAACATTCCCAACATCTCACTTTAATTGTCTATAGGAATTTCCCACTCCTTTCTTAGCAGTTGAAAGTCCTGCATAATATAACTGTAAATGGAGGTAATACACTATCAACTCAATATTCCCTTCATCAAAAGAAAAAAAAATTTCAGAGTCCCCTTATGAAATGAACAAATGAAAAAAAAAAAAAAAATTGAATAAAGCCACAGATGTGATAATTCTCAGTCACTGTTTGTTCATAATGAATGTCTATTGCTCAAGGTTCTCCTGCAAGTCACAAATTCTGTACAACTTAACTTATATTCATCTCTTCTTTTCTTATGACCCTGTCTTCTAACTTTCTCTCAATCAAACAATCACTTTTCTTGTAGTGACAGTCATATCTTGCTTAAACAAAACCCAAATCTTTGCTCTCCAATGACAAAATTGGGATGAGGAAAAAAAGACTAATAGCATAAACCCCAATGTTGCTTGAACAAAAAAACAGAAATCTGAGATAGAACATCACTTTACTATTTCTAGAATTACACAACCTATGCTATGCTCGACAAAACAAAATCAAAGATTATGGAAGTCAAATATTTTATTCATTGATAATTATATAAGGATTGCTGTGTCAAACAGAACTGTTTCATACTTGAGAAAACACTCATTGAGTTGTAGTTGTCCTTGCATCTGTCATGTTCTGAAGCTATTTGGGATTATTTCAGTCTGTGTATGCATGAGTTACATCTCATCAGCTGTGAAAAAATGTCTGTTGAAGATAAAATTACCCAATCTTATCTGACTTTATCTTATTTTATATCATGTAATAAAGGTCATCACTATTTACTGCTCTTCACAAACTACTTAAATTTTATGAAAAGACAATTAGGGACCATTCACTGAAAACGATAGCTATGAGAGGAGATATGATTATAGTCAATGCTTTTCTCCATAAAATTTCTCATCTGAAATCAATGTGTCTATGCTACAATGATAAACACCCATATTTCTACGATACTGAAAATGATGTGGAGATAATTTCAGCATAAATTAAAATGCCAGATGTGATTCATTTATGACCTTCTGTGTCTTTCAATGAAAACTTCACTGAATTTTTATGTGCCACTTTGGAAAGCAACAAATCATGGCCAGATTAAACAACAACAAACTAAAGAATAGTGATAATAATAAATGATATAGCAATAACAACTGATATAAAATTAAGAATAAAAGATAAATTGATAATACAAAACTCACTACGCCAGTAACAAATAACCCTTTGCCATATCTACTGAACTGAAGTATCTCGGGTTCACTGTAGATGCAAAGAAGATCTGCTTCCCCCTGGATCATTTTATCCAGCACAGATACAGAGATACAGGATAAAGTCATGGCAGGCAAAATCTCCTTTAGATCACAATGCCCTGGATCAAAATGCAGCATTACATTTGCCTTGCAGAAAGTAGCAAATAGCCATGTAGCAATTGCTACGGCTAGCTTATCTTTTAGATGTATTTCTCCCTTGCAGTTTCTAATATTCACCATGTAGCAACAATTTTAAACCTGCAGGACATAGCAATAGTCACACATTCCAGGATGTAGCAGTGTGAAGCTATTATGTTTTGCAGGATGTGTCGACAGTTATGACTTGCAGGATGTAATAACAGTCCAGAATATTCCAGAATATAGCAATTGCTGTGCCCTGGGTGTGGCAATAATTGTCTTGCAGAATGTAGCAACGGCTTTGACCTGAAGAATGTAGCAAGAGCTATGTCTTGCTGAATGTAGGAAATGGCTTCATATTTTTGGATGTAGCAAATTGCTGCGCTTACTGTTTGTGGTGATAAATGTCAGGTAGCAATAACTACATCTTGCAGAATGTCGCAATAAGCATGAAAGATACCATGCAACAGTGGCCATGTCTTGAAGAATGTAGCTACAGCTCTGACTCATAAAGGTTAGCTATAGAATTCAATGGTTACCACAACTCGCAGAATGTAGCTGGAGGTGTTATCTTGCAGGATGTAGTTGTAGCAATGTGCTGGAGAATGTAGGCAAATATTTCATTTTTGCATATCCTGAAATGAATAAATTTTGACAATTTTTCCAGCTGATGCAGAGGCTCTGCACTGATGACTGGCATTTCAAAGATGTCCAAGTCAAATGCACAGCACCACTGAATCCAATGAATCCAACTCATGAATGAAATGATAGGGAAAAGGTCTGGGAAAACGGGTAGTAAAAATGAATAACTCGCTGTAAAATTCTTGGGATTAGTGTCCATGCTACCAGCATCTGTTGTATTCAATGCAGACAAAATTGCTTCTATAGCACAATTTTTTGCACTCTAAAAAATCTGATGCATACAATTTCATTATAAGTAAAAAAGTCCTAAAATACAGCTGTTACTATTTGCCATCCTCCTGCTTGCGTTTCTTTATGTACAGATTTAGCAGCTTCATCTGAGGAGATGGAAAAAAGTGAAAAAATATGTCAAGAAATGAAAACATGTATTCAACCACTAGGATATTTGAAAACAGACATTAAAACACCTGATAAATATATAGCTCAATTAAAAAAGGTGCTAAGGGGGGAAAAAGGAAAAAGGGGGGTAGATTGGCTTACTTGATGATACTGTTTCACTGCCAATGCTATGGATCACTTTGTTATTAATTCAGCATATTCAACAAACAAAAAAAAAAAAAAGGGGGGGAGGGGGGGCAAAAAACTGCAAATAACAAACTATTTAAAATAATATAATAAAACATAAATTTCACTGAAATAAAAGGTATCATGGAATTGAAAAGACTCTTCGGTTTTCTTCCTCTATTACAGTCTGAAAAACTTGCATATATATATATAGATAGCTTGTATATTGAACAAAAATTAGAGGGAAATTTTGTCCTGTGATAGGACATAAAATAAACAATGTTTGTGCTCTGAGTCATATGAATACTGAATGATAACACCCATCAAATCAAATGGGTGTTGACAATGGGTGTTTCATATTTTTGTTTATATGCATGTGAGTATGAATGTCTCCTCCATGAATACTGGTCTCATCAACTGTGAATGGAATTTTCTTTTGAGGAGAAATGGTTTCTCTTATCTTATGTATATACCTTTTTCTTTTTTTCAAAAGTTTCCATCTCCTCTGACTTTCTAAAATGTCAAAGAATGCCCAAGTCACAGTACTATGCCTAATGTTCCTGTGTGACTTACTCTATGACTATTCAATGTTTCCATGTAAGGCCTCATCGCCTCCTCCACCCGTAGATAAATGGCCACCAGGCAAAAACAGCTGGCTTTCCTGACAGGAGACTCCTTGTGCTCAAAGTTCTGTGTGGACAAACATCAAAAACAAATCAAACATTTTCTATGCTAGGGCATAACTATTTCATGCGTCATCATCTTTCACTTATCAGTGCTCAAGATTTCTTTAAAAATCACAAGCATAATTTCTTGTGACACATTTTCTCTTCTTCTCGGAAGTTTTTCTGATTTCACCCTTTTGCCTAGTTCTTTGATATTGTTTAACTTGTTTTACTCTCCCTCCCATTTCTCCTGGTTAAAATTTACACTGCACAGAATTTTGCATGATTTTTCTGCTCCAAATTAGTCAGGACTGATCATTACAAAACTCTATGGTTCTCGGACCTGTCAATAAACACAGTTTCACCTTTCTTTATTGGTCACAATGAATCCCTTTAAAAAAAAAAAAAATCACGGAGTCAAAAATCAGGGAGTCAATATCCTCACATCATCTCTTGTTACTACAGGAAAATGACACAAAGACAACAACCTCACAACATTAATGTAATCAAAGGCTGAATTTACCTTGAAGAGACCTGGTATAAGATTGGGTAGAGAACCTTCTAAAATTTCTTTTGGCATTTTCTCCACAACCTGCAATCAAAAATAAAAAGATTCAGGGTGATTATTCTTATATTTATCTAAAGGTGAGTTGGCATATTACTAATCTTAGTCTCTCACAAAAATCTCCTCACTATAGTGAACAAAAAATGAAAACTGAGAGGGTGTCTCCGATTATCAGACGTTGCAAAAACCATCTGACAAGGCATAGTCGGAGGCAGCTGCAGATGGGAAAAACAAAGGAAGAAATGGGAAGGCAACATTCGAGAAAGTCAGAAATGAAATTTGCCGATTTTCAAAGAGCAATGGAAGATAAAGAGGTCAGAGGAGACTAGTGGGTTCATCTCCTAGGGTCCCTACGACATCAGCATAAGTCAAGAAATAGGTCTCAGTCCCACTGATTACTTAATAATAATAGAGAGCATTTATATAGCGATTATCCCTGTACAGTACAGGCTGTAAGCACTTGTTTACTTCTCACGGATGTTTCTCATATCTACATCTGTTATGTAGGTTGGTCTCTCTCAACCCACACCTGAAATCCTTCATATCAAAACTTTCTTAGAGATAGGTGAGAGCAAGCTATGGCTTGAATGTCTTATGAGTGACCATTAATAGTGATAGTTAGTGCTGTTGAGTATTCATGCATTCGTGACGTTCTATATACGTCTTTCAACCTCCTGGTGGAGGTTATCTCGAGTATTCATGCAAACAAAGCCATTTCATACATAAACATTCAAAAGCTTAAACCTACAAATTCTGGGGGATGAAAAGTTCCTGTATTTCAAGTTTTGGCTTGAGTCTTCTCCTCAGGGTATCTTATCTTGCTTTACAAATAATTACGTAAGAGCCACTTTCTTTTAATTATTTTTCTTTCTTTCTTTTTTTTCAAGTGCTGATGGACTGTGTAACACCACTGAACCTTAGACTGACTATGAAAATACCCATTAAATATGACATGGCATTTTAAACTCAATCTATCTACAAGAGCTATGAGTCAAAAAAAAAAAAAAAAAACCAACAAAAACAAAAGTAGGACAGACCTTGGTCATCATCTGTATTGCTCCACATGCCATATGGTATTCCATAGTCTGTATGATAGGGGTCAGAATTCTGAAGTTTTGCACCGGAGGTAAGGCCTGCACAATCGTATCTTCTACCTCAGAGGCTGCATAGGGAACCTGTAGGGATGAAAAAATAAAATAAAAAAGTGTGTGTGAGTTTGATTCTATCAATATTAATCACATACTTATAAGCAAAATTCTTAACAAATTGTAAGAAATATTCAAACAATTTGGGATTCTTAATATTCTTTCTAGCCTCATCGTAAGACAAAATCCATAAAAACCATGAAATCACTACAAATTTCATATCAGTGACTAAGAAATTGCAACATTAACTGAGTAAGAGTAGGCCTCTGATTATCCTGGTACATACAGTGTATTCTCTGCTTAATATTTAGGTTTAAATTGACACACAAGACAAAATTCTAGTTTAAGTTCTCAGCAGTAAATACAGAAAAGAAATGGTAACTCATTTCTCTCACAGCTTTCTTAAAGCTTTCTTTTTTACATAAAATTTCAAGATTGCTGCAGAAAATGTATTTTATCACCAGCATCTACAACAGATTTTTCATTTATTAAGAGGGAGGAATGGGCAAACACTACATTAAAAATTGCAACAGAGGATTAGAATTTTTACCATATTTTCATAGTTAAAAACAAACTTAGTTTTGTTAAGTTTTAGTTTAGAGGAACAACAACATATTGAAGCCTTTAAGCTTTTTGAACACCAAACATTAAGTTATCAAAAACTGAATTAATAATATTAACACTGGAATTTTCTGAATAATGAATCTTATGACAAGCAAAGGATTTTTTTCTCAGACAAAATGTAAAAATTTGAAATTAAAAGTGACAGAAAGCGATTATTTCATTTGTTAACAATTATTTATGTTCAAAACCAACAAATCACTCTCTTAATGCAGTGCCTATTTATGAATCAGAGATTTACTCATAGTTTCAGCACTCCAAATCATATAGAAACTCACTCCGATTAAGGAAAGTGAACTATTTTTTGCTCAGCTGACATCTTTGCAGAAATATCTCCACAACACTATTTAGCCTTGGAGTGAGAAACAAAACTAGAGTGACCAAAAAAAAAACCACCAGGATTTCTGAAGTCAAGCAATTATGTATACAAAACAAGAAATTTGGGAGAAGAAGTAGGAACATCCCTGGTCAAAGGAACAGACTGAAACATCACAAAGAGCTACACAGTCAATCACACCAAGACACCACAGGAAAAGGGGCTGGGCTGAATAAAAAGGACATTGAAAGCATTTGGGACATTGAGAAATGAAAGATGTCAAACATCTAATGATGGAGCGAACAGGTATGTACAGATACTACATGACTGAAAAGATAAGGTATGATACAATGAATGATTAAGACACTGAATGAGCTTTGCTTTCCGATGACCAGGCCACTACTAGGAGGCCAATAGTTGGAGACGTCAGAGTCCATTATTTTCTGGAAAGATAATATTCTTGCTTCTTACAGTGTGTGCTTTTGAACTCTATGAATCTTTTCCTGAACTGATTTCTCACCTAGTTAATCAACTTCATCTTCTCTCACATTAAATTCTGATAGCTGATTAGGACAAATTCTCCTCTGAGTTATGCCAATAAAATGTACATATGTGTAGATATTTTAATCAGTCAAACTGAAATAACAAAAAAGATTTCTTATTTCCTTTGACATTTTCTTTTCTTTTAATGTGGAATCGGGCTTTGAAATTTTGATGAGCTGTCTTCATGGTGAAGATTTAGATAAGTCCTGCCCATGAAACTATTTTCCAAAGTTAGGTCAACGCTGTGCTGAGCGCAATTATAGATTAGATTATGATCCAGTGGTACAGTGTCACTAATCGGTAAATAAAATTACTAATGTTGTGTCTAATGCTGTGCAGTATATGGAGGCCTTTAAGTTTGAGTTTTTCCATGCCCCACAAAAGCAGGAATATGACCCTCAGGCATTTCCATAGGAAAAATCTTGCACTTTAGATATGCTGAAACTTTTCAACATAAGAAATGCAGAATATGATTAGCACTCTGTCCAATCTACATCTTTTGCTGAAGATCTGTCTGAATTGTATGACTGAATTTTCCTTCTGTAATTAGTGGACTGTAAAATCATTTTCACTAACAAATGGCTCTGGATGGAAAGAAGTAATAATGTGGTTGACTGAGACTTTAACAAATACTGAATTTAAATACAGTATGCTGAATTGGGAGAGACAGCCTTGACAAATGATAATATAAGGAAGTGCCTAAGTCCTCTAGATTTACTCTTAGCACCCAGATGAAAGATAACAAGCCACAGAAAGGCAAAGCCTTGTCCAGAGAAATACAAGGAACTGAGAGAGAAACCAACACCAAAGGGAAAGCAAAAGCCATTCAGACAGTACAAGTAGTCCACACACTACAATTCTCAGCCTAGAACAGCTACAATTTTCAGCTTACACTAGAACCACATAGGGCAAAGGGGAGGTAATCTGTGGTTTAACCTCATATGGCGCGACCAGGCAGAAACCACTGGGTATAGCCCCTTGACAATGGAACAAATGCCCTGTGGTGACTAGCCCACGAAATCTAACACTTCAAGGTGTGATGGAACAAAGACTGGATAAACACATAGTTAATCCCCTTAGATCTCTACCAAGGTACTGCTCTCCCCTTGGTTACAGAACTCGTCCAGTCTCTCCCTGTAAATTTCTGATGATCTGATCATCAAATCTTTTCAAAACGGTAGGCCTAGGCCTCAAAAAGAGAAAGAACCACAAATCCTGGCTTCTTTCAAGGATTAAACAAACATTGACAACATTTTTTACTGGCCTGTATCAACGAAACTGAACTTTCTATTCAGGGATAACAGCGTATTTTCCATGTTCTTCACCTTCCCGACTTAGTATAAAGTTTCCAAACTACCAGTCATGTCACTGTGACACTTAATCCAATTGCCTATCAACTGAAACAAGAACAGCAATGACTTCGAAGTTTCCTTTAAAGCTTTTTCAAGATTCTTTCTTGTCTTTTTTGTTCCTTACTTCTGTCTGATTTGAGC
Source organism: Peronia peronii (assembly GCA_039654565.1). Lineage (NCBI taxonomy): Eukaryota > Metazoa > Mollusca > Gastropoda > Systellommatophora > Onchidiidae > Peronia > Peronia peronii. The sequence continues at coordinate 497,854 of JBCEWB010000009.1, read as the reverse complement.
ATGAAATCCTGAATTGCTGTTACTTCTCAGCCCAGCTCATCTAAATATTTTCATCCTGCAAAGCTGGAACACATAAATAACAACAATAACTGAAAGTTTCCAGTCTCCAAAATCATATTTCACCATATGTCTATGTCAACTCCATCCAGCATAGTATTCCAAAACAAAAAAAAAATGAAATCTTTGAAATGACAACTCTACAATTCCAAAAGAAGTAGGTTCAATTGATACTTCTACATTTATGGCACTAAAAACTTTTCCCTACAACTAAAGCTTTGCACTTGAACGTCTAGATCAATTCAAACGATTCTACCAACAAAGCTACAAAGAAAAATCAAGAGTCGCCTCATTTACCAATCAATGTCATCCAGTACCACAGTCACAATACAACGACACCAAACCATCTTTATTGAACAGACCTGTTAATCCCATCTACAATCACCAAAGGAAAAGGTCCAAGCCGGGTAAAACTAATACTTGTTGAGGTGATCCATGGGCCAGATGACAGAATATTACTGAGTCTGACATTTTAAAAGGACAATGTGAAGGTGGTTGTGACCCTTTGTTTACATCATGATACTGAACACTTTAAATTGATACTTTCCTTTCTCTCCTTATTTTATTTTTGTCTTTTGTCACATTGTGAACTACATGTGATGTAAGATAAAAAGAAAACAGATTTTATAATCTCTCTGAAGTGCTAAAGAAGATGATGTAAACATGGACAAAGGATCACAACCTTCTGTCACAGCCTCAAAAATGAGCGCATGATTTAGTGCACTATTCATCCAATGGCTTCCTGCAGGATGGTTTTAACTGTACAAGTCAGCTCTAATTCAGAGCTGTGTAATGAATTCTGAGTATATTGTTATAAAAACCCCTACTAGTTCAGATATTTTTACAGACCTACTGGTATTCATGATAGTTACAGCAACACCGTTAGTAATATTTGTCATAAAACTTTAGTTCTGAAATGATTACTGCACTTCTGAGGTTGCAATGTTGTCAATTATACACCAAAAATAAGATTTTCTAAAGTGTCTGTTTGATTTGGTAGAGGCCCATGTGTCACTTTTTTAATCCTACAAAGAAATGGATCCCAAAGCAAATGCAAGTGGTCCAAACTAATATAATTTCAATACTTTTATGTCCGTCCTTATCGAATACTGAAATCACAAGTTTGAAAAAGAAAAAAAAAAAAAAATGATGGAAATGAAAATCTTTGCATGTAACACTTAGGCTCATATCTGTTAGAAGCAATGCTCATTGTTAGGATATGTATGAGCACATGACACAACAAGGAATGATCT
>JBCEWB010000009.1:460989-496444 GCA_039654565.1 Peronia peronii | reverse complement strand
ACTTAGGCTCATATCTGTTAGAAGCAATGCTCATTGTTAGGATATGTATGAGCACATGACACAACAAGGAATGATCTGACTGGTTTACATTGTGATACTGTTACCAAATGTTCCTTCTATAGATCCTCCTAAGTCTTTTACTTCATCAGAGAATATGACGTCACATAAATTGACGACTGCTAATGTTTGACATTCTCCAACAACATTCTGATTCTAACCAATTCAAGAGGGACTTAATGTTTGCCAATATAAGATGCTTTTTATCAGGTCGGCTTTCTATTTTTAGGAACCATTTCAAATACCGTTATAACCATCAGTTTTTAGGAAACTATAAATACTTTCCTTAACCCTGAAAACAGTAAAGCAGGAGCATTTGATTCTTTTGTAAGTTGTGTGAGATTATCCAAAGTGTAAAGCTAAGTTATAAAGGAATCCAAAAACAAATGGTGATGAGGCTGTAGTTTCTGGTACTTTGTGTAGGGAGGAAACAACTCTTGCTTCTAAGCTGTTTTGCCAACAATGGTTTTGTGTGCAGACAGGATTCAGTGGTTTTGTGTGCAGACAGGATTAAGGTTAGAACTGTGAATTAAGCAGAAATCTTTTTCAAAATAAGGTATTTCTATAACCCATGTAAGGTCAACAATTTAGGTTAGGTTTGTGAACTGAAGGGATCTCTAGTTTGCCAGGAATGATTTTTTTTTTTGTGCTAGGGTAAGGATTCAAGCACGGGACTGCATTTTGTCAACAGTGTACTAAAGTGGGGAAAGTCACTAATAGGATGGTTTTGATATAAAAAGAATTTTTCAAGTTCACTACAAAGTTTGAATAAGTGCTCTGGTCTTTTGAATCCCATTATTTCTTACAAGAAATGGTAAATCATTTTTAGAAGATTATGTTTCTCTCTTTACAGTGTTAAGTGGAAACTATTTCAGAGGTTTCTTTTTTGGGGGGAGGGGGGGGGGCTGGTTTGCTTATTAGTGGCTGATTTGCAATAGTAATTTACACTTGATATTACAAGACTTGCAAAGAAAGATCTCCACGATCCAATCAAGGGTTTATGACTAGAAATCACTTAGTTTGACAAAGTTCACCTATAAAAATCCTTATGATTTTGATGTGGAGAAAACATACAAAAGACTCTACGAAACTCAAAATATTATGTCAACATAAGGAGATAAAATTGTTTTCCCCACTGCCAGCAATGATCATGGGCAGCACATGCGGAATAATTTGTCTTCCTGCAAAATTGAACAGGCAAATGATCCATCACACACAGCCAATCAATAAGTTAATTTTATGTATTATATCAAACTAACTATCTGAACTGGAGCTGAATAAAAATGCCACTGAAAAAATGTATGTCATGTTCTGAGTCCCTTACCGTTGCACTTTTCTGAAAAGTGGAAGACCAAGAAAGGAATGAGTAAAGGATAGGTGGGATGAAACTATATGTGCATGATTTACAAAGAAACATTATAAAATATGAGGTTGCGTAACAAAGGACACCAGTCTGCATGGCACCCAAACATGTCCTCCCCCCCTCTCCACTATTTAATGCATTGATTTACGTATGGGTAACTCTGTCACAAAAATGACAAAAACATGAAATACATAATCATATATATGGATATACATCTTTCAAGCATTCAAAAGTGCAAAAGTCATGAAAATGGATAGAATAAAGTTTCCGTGATTTGTGAAATGATCTGATCTGTGAACTGAAAAAAAGGAAACCCCAAAAAAACAAAACAAAAACAATAATACACTGGTTTGATTGGAATACAGAAAGCGTGGTTCCTATGCTGTAGAAGCCACACACACACACACACTGGTGATTTGCCATAGTCAAAGAGCTCACTAGACACACAGCAGCAAGGACAAACCACCAAAACAACAATCAAATCTGTTGAACCTCAACAAACCTACTTGGAATTACTTGGACTACATCTATTCACATATAATGAAACACAGATTATATAAAAATGATTTTTTTTTTTTTCAACCCCTTTTCCAGATCACATCTCTTTTGCTGACAAAGTAGTCACAGTATTATGTCCTACTATCAGTTCAATATCTAAGTTAACACTGGCTAACATTTAGGTGAACTAAGAAAATCCCTGTGTGAGTCAGGCTGCCCGCCTATTCAGATTCTAACACAGGTTCAACAGCTATGATTGATCTAAGAAAAGAAACAGAAGGTCGGTGGAGGCATTGCTACTAAGTGCTGATGCATCTATTTAAAAAAAACAAATACACACACACGCACAAAAACAACAAACAAACAAGTTGATACATCAATGTTTCATATGGATAAAAAATCACATCACATAAAGACAGAAAACAAAACAAAAAATAAACAACAGAAAATAACAAGACATGAATCAAATCCTCTATCTACCACATCAATTCTCAGAAGCACAGATAAGGATATGATCAAAATTTTTGTTCTCTTGAAAAATGACTTTTTGATGTCAAATTTCCTTTCCATAGAAAAAAATTGGAATTTCATCAGAGGTCAGAGGTATGAGGGGAAAATGATGTTGAAGAAGCAGAGGGAGTGGACAAAAAAAAAAAAAAGAAAAGAAACAAACACCTCGTCCCAAAAGGCCTCTTTCCTTTGAGGTAAAAAGATAAAAGAGAAGAATGTAGTAACTCTCAATGGGATTTACTCCTCAGCCTTCTAATTTCCAACAAATTCTATCTGTCTTCTTTTCAGCCTTCACCATATACTACAAAGGGGACATTGGGTATCCTGTATGATGAGCAAACACTTGTCATCTCACAAGATACAGCAAAAGCCTACATTACAAAACTTTTTTCATAAATTTTGCCGTTTATAGATCCACTTCCAATGTCACAAAAACAGGGATTGCATCTGTGCCAATTTTATCATGGCAGTCCAACTGATACAAGAGGGCCAGATGGTGTTATTAATCTATCTTAGCCACCTTTGCCTGGGTCAAATGGCCTCACTACACCAGTTCTGGAACGATTCATACCCAAAATACAAGAGGGAGGGGTCAACTGAATATTTCAACTACCAAGATGAAGACCTTGCCCATGGCCAATAATGGAACTGTGGGGCTGATCAGGATGGTACCCATCATTCCTATTCTCTCCTTCTTTTTACAAAATCTTGGGTATGCATTTTCCAGGGATTAAGGATGTCAAAACTGCATGACCAATTTTTGTGATCTTGTCACCTATCCCAAACAGTTATAATTGGGTCAATGAATGGGATGAAGACACCTCTTATCTCTGCTCTGAATTTTTACAACTGACAACAGCGTGAATGGAATTTCTTAAACAAAAAAAAAAAAAATAATAATAATATGAAAGGAAACAAATTTAGAATTATATATATAATAAACGCTTCAATAAAAAAAAAAAAAAGGAAAAAAAAAAGATTTTCTCAAAACAATGAACAGTTATAGGAATAAAAAATCAGAGATCAAAGACAAAAACATATTTGTAGAGATCTGTCTTTTTTTTTTTTCCGAATCAAGAATAAGACTGACATAAACCAAAATGAAAAAAGTCTGGAAAACAAAGAGTTCAGGACTAGAATAATGATGTTAACTTTGGCTGCCGGATAGAAAGACTTGTAAGGAGAATTTGTTTGTTTACCTTCTTCTTGCGCTTCTGAGGCAAACAACGACAAGACGGAAAAAAAAAAAAAAAGAAGATGGCAGAGTTTAGATTCTGGATAAAAAAAATATAACAAAACAAACCGAGAAAAGGAGAAAGGTTGGACCAAACATAAAAAAGACTGAGCAAGGACTGTGCAACAAATCTCTCAAATCTGACTACTTTACCCACTTCTCAAAGACTTAATGTACTGTCCCCTAAATCAAAACAGATAATCATAGTACTACTATTTGTTGCACGGTCCTGTTGGAGTCTGTTTGGAGGCAGGAGACAACAAACTAATTTAGTAATTTATTCCAGTGCCAAGACATTTCCTTCCCAAAGCTAATCTGAAGCTGTGCTAAAAGTGATTCACTCAAAAATACTCTGAGAAAATGTCTAAAAAAGTAACCACAAAACACAGCTGCCTCAAACAGGACTCTGTTCGCAAATGAAACCAAAACAATGGAGGAAAAAAAAATTTAACTCAGTTTGAAAAAAAAAAGAGACAACTGATAAAAAATAAATCTAGGTAAAGAGTCAGAATGGTAATAAAAGAGACCAATATGTAATATAATATTGGTCAAATGAAAAAAAAAGATGGAAATAAAGGGAAAAAAGGAATAAATAAATAAAAAATAAATAAATAAATATGATATAAAAGAATTCCACGTGTGTAGTAGTAGTAGTAGAAGTACAAAAGATGACAGGCCAATTGGTATTTGGATTATTTGTGCTTACGGCGATACTTAGCCAAGGCTGCGACAGGATAAAGAGGGGATACAAAGAGACTTGAATTGGATGGTGCATTAATTTTACAGTGTCTTACTTCTGTCTTAAACAATTCTTTATTAATATATCACTGATGTGAGTTATAAAATGACTGAGGAAAAATGAACATCAAGATGAATGTGAAAACTTGAACTGTTTACTTTTTTTGTTTATGACTAGCTTTTGGGGTAAAAGGCATAAATAGGTTTGAAGTATAAATCAGAAATCAGCAATTATTTTGAAATCCCCCTCTCCCTGCTTCCATCAACTATTGATTTTTATTCATTAATGTTTTTGAAAATTCCATTTAATAGATATCTGTTTTTTGTCTACAGGTCTGGAACTGATAATCTTCCCCTGAACTGAGCTCCGCTTCATAATCAATCTTTGTGTTTTGTAAAATTTCACCGTGATGAGGAACAAAATTGCTGGTGAATTGGCTCACTCTTGGACTGCTGGGGTTGTAGGCCATATTGAAACCAACAATTTGTGACTCTTTGCTATAGGCTTTTTTATACAGTTTTGGTCTTTAGCTTCGATTACAAATCACTTTGTGTGGGTTATTATGTTTTTACTATTGCTAATCTGTCATTTCCAACAGTGCCTATAAAAATATGAGGACTTCTGTCCTATTCATTCTCTTGGAAAATTTAAAACTGCTGTCTTCAATATTGGCAGAATGCTTGTTGGAATTGGTCCTAACTCACATGGCAAATGCGCAAATCATAATATGCACTTCTGAACTCAAAGCTTAGATAGCAAAGCAGAATTATAGAAAATCAATAAAATAAGCATTTTCATTATTATTATTTTTTTTTTAAAACCAAGATTTGCCCAGTGAATCTTTGTATGACTGATGGGCAAATGGTTGTTTATATGGTATTTGAAAAGAAGCAAAACACTGGTCTGCCATTCAGAGCAAGATTGAAAAACTGTTCTTAAAGACAAGTGTACAGTTGAAAAGAAGATTTGGATGAGAGACAGGAGCTGGGCATGATACATCTTGTAAAACCACCAACACAATGATGCTCAAAGGAATGAACGAGATACGACACAGTTCAATTATTCATATGCTTCATAAGTTTCCGAAAACAATTCTGAATTTCTAGGTGACTTATTCTTGTCATGAATATTAATTCTGCTGCACCAGTTTTGACTCTATGCAGGCAGGACACAACTCTTTGTTCTATTCTGATCAGGGACAAGTCATTTTTGTTCACTGGGTATACTTAGTTAAAGCAACTGACTCGATAAGTTTCAGTGAGGTGTTGCAGAAAAACGGATGACACTTCATATTGTGATCTTTTCCTTTGAGTATCCCTGTATCCTTCCATATGTAAAGAGGCTGGGAAGTTAACCCATATACAGGCAATACTGTTTGTAGGTTGAACTGGCCCAAAATGATCAAAAATTGAAAAAAAAAAATCCAAAGAAAACCTTTAAAAAAACAACAACAATAACAAAGGTAGGATTTCAAATATCATAGAAATGCTGCTCCAAACACTTTAGTTATGTCCAAGAATGGTTTGGATAGAGAACAAAATGAGATAAACTTTCACAGTATTGCCAATGTCTTTCCTCACCAGCCCAAAAATTCATAGATTTGGAAATGACCACGTGAGAATTGATGGTGATGAAAACAATGAAAATGACAACATAATCTAATGATTATGATCATTAGATGGTTTGAAATAGTTATCATGATGATAGACAAAGTACATATGGGCATTTTAATTTGTTCATGATCAATAGAAAAAATATAAAGACATAAATGTTTAAAATCTATTCTGATCTTAAAGATAATCAAGATTGTTACTCGTCACGTGCTCTGAAAGATCACAAGAACAAACAAGTCTTTCTTTTGTGGACACATCACTACAACAACTCAGAGTTTTGTTAATAACTGCGAAAAGATGTCTTCACAATTCACAACACTCACGACTGACATACAACTCATTTTTGTGGTGTTATTATTATCATTACAGTCAATTTCCTCCACAACAGCATTATATTGGTCAGCTCGATTAGTACACAACTTAGTTTTTCCAAGGGAACAAAGAAGAAAATGTTTGTTATTCAATTTTTGTTTTTGAACACCACTGTCAATGCATTTGCTTACACCAAGTTGAAATCGTTGCATCTGATAAGGGGAAAAACAAAAAAGAAAAAAAAAGAAAAAAGAATAAAGTAAAAATAATAAGAGAATCACAAGGCTGTACATAAGACGAAATCAGGTCAACATGGGGTATAATTCTGGGACAAAAGAGGTAATCAGAAACAAAAGTCAAAACAAACCCAGCTCAAATTGCAGTTCTCAAAAAAGATCACACACAAATCAAAATTCCAAACCAAAAAGGGTATAATTAAATCAAATCATCTACTCCAGTATGAAGAATCTACAATGCAAATAATAATAATAATAAAAAAAAAATAGTTAAACAAAATGTTATCAAAAAACAGTAGAAGGGGATCCATTTGGATCTAAACTGCCTGAATATTTGGAAACAATTTAATTTTGCTTTCTGATCCACAATCAGCAAATTTTGTCAATCTTTATGCAGGCCACATTTCGTCAATGTTAACCCTGTGCATGCCCCAAAAAGTTCTCTTTAATCTACTACTTTTCTCCTAAGTCTGAATGGGTTATTTACAGTACATGTTTTCCAATGCTAGTGAACTTTCGTAATAAAAACTGATCCATCAGCATTTTTTACTTTCTTTCTGCCGATATTTTGCAGTCTTTATTATTTGTATTCTTAACCACAGGAGGACTCAGAATTACTGCAGTAAGATAAGTCCACTTTCCATCTCATGAAATATATCTGTAAGCATCTAGGAGATTTATCATTATGATGTCTTTTCTTTTTATTGACCAAATTTTAGTATTCTTCTGCTTTATTGAAGAACAAAAAGTATTCTGAGTAATCTAGGCTGATCTCTGGGACCTCCCCTTTAACAAAAAAAAAATATTCTTTTAAATGGGGAACTTAGGTGAACTAAAAAAAAAAAAAAAGAAAAAAAGAAAAAATAACTAAAAAAAACACGATTTAAAAAAAACAAAACAAATTAATTTCATTTCAAAATTGTGTCCATATATATGCTCTGACTAGTTTCCAAAATCACACTGTGAGTAAAGTCTACCATATAAATACTAATTCAAGTGTTTCATTGTGTGAGTTCATTTAAACTGATTGCGTAAGATGGTGTACATTACTACATCACTTATTTTCTCATGTTATAAAGTAAGACAGGACAGAGAGCATGACAGGCCTTTAGTTAGTAGGATAGGTTTACTGTTGAGTCTGCACAAAGCCAGGATACTTACATCTCTGTAGGTGTCGTCCTTGTGTAACTCCAACACTTTGAGTATCGTCAACTCTGCAAAACTCTCAAACTGCTTGGGGAATTGTTGTAACATTTTCTGAAGACATTTCAGGGCCAGAACCTTCACATCTCCCTGAGCATGAGGAACAGAGACAACAAGTGTAAATAAGTAAGGCTGTGTATTGATTGAGCAGCAGTCAAGGAAACAACAGAGTCTGCAAAAAGAGTCGTAATATGGCAAAGAAAGTGATTTTGGCCATTATAACAAAGTAGACAAGCAGAGGCTTCAAAAGTATATGATTTACAGAAATCATCACACAAGTAGGCAAAGCAAATAAATGAATGCCTTCAAAAATTATATATATAATAAAATTATGAAAATAAGTTTGAGACATATTTTTGACCTAGCAAAGGAAAAATCCCTAAGATTTCTTGACATATATTTAAACAAAAAATGTGATCAAGCTGACATAATTGTATGATGAGCACATCTTTTGAGGATGAACAGGGACCACTTCCACATTATATGTAGTATGTGATAGGGAAAAGGGTTCAACTTTATGTATGAGGCATGGAATTGAATCTTACATTACATATGAGATATGGAAATCCATTTTGTGTGGGATAGAGGAAATAATTTTTATGAAGCATGGGAAAGAGCAACTAATCCAGTTGAAGACAAATAATTAACTCTGATCAAGAGAAAGGATGATCACAGACCATGCAAAGCTAGCAATGATGATATGTAAGTCAAGAGAAAAGCTACTCACACTGGTATCTCCCAGTGTCTCCAGCAAAATGAGCAGTAAAGATTTGAAATATTCTTCCAGGAGATCCTGGGTCACAGCACCTTTCTCTATCAAACCTTGCAAACACTGCATGGCATTTTTCCTTTGTTCAACTCTGGAGGAAAACCATTATTGAATGTGATCAATGCATTTGTTAACTCCAAGTTAAAATCATTGCATTTGAATAAGAGACACCAAAAAAAAAAAAAAAATAAATAACATCAAAAGAACTGACTTTTTGTCTTGAGTTCAATATATTTTTGTGTATGGCAATCATGATAGACAAATGGAGGTTGTTTTATGCTTTAGACTAACTGGCTTTTGTGGCTAGTACTGGTGTACAATTATAAGTGTAGAAAACCAATTCATCAATCAATTCAAAAAATACATCATGTTGCAAAGGAGCAAAATGCAAACTACAGCATCTCTCATTGTGACTGAATAATTAAAATAGTGTCAGTAACTCTTAATGTGACAGAATAAATAAAACATTGTCAATACCTCTCACTGTGACTGAATAAGGAAAATACTGTCAATCCCTTTCATTATGACTGGACAAAAATTACTATCAATTGTGATTGGACAAATAAGATACAAACAATACCTCTCATTATGATTGGATAATTCCTCCAGTACATCACGGATAATTTTGCCAACCTCTTCACCTCCAACATCTGCATCTCCCTTGTTGAAGAATCCAGCTGACGATATATTGCCTTGGGTGCTCTGAGTGCCCCCAGATTTCTATGGACAAGAGACAAGAGGCCATCACATACATTTACACTGTGATCTGCATTATGGGGTTTCGGGGTGGGTACATAGACAGACACTGAGGGATAAGAAACTTTCAAAACCTTCACAAAGTAAGAGGCGTGATCATGTGATGGCTAAAATTGCATCGTGAACGAAGGCACAAAATGACTTGTCTTTCTAACTGAAATGCACTGGAAGTCAATCCACCTATTCTCCTGCCCTGTTTAACATTGTTGTTACACTCATAAGTAGCAGAATAACAACCCATGTTGTATGAATTGTTCATACTCCAATGTGTTCCACAATGCAAACAGAGAAGCAAAGTGTCTCTACCATGAGACAACCCACAATGTTAACGAACTGAACATTGAGGCCATTACAACTGATAAGATTATATAACTGCTGAGTTGTGGAATAGTGATTGCAGTGCCATGCAGTCCACCACCTCAAGATGACGATGACAAAGGTAATGATACTGAAGAGCACAGATTAGCAAATTAGAAACTCCAGCAATTTTTCATCATCTTCATCTCTACTTATGAGTATTTGTTGTTTGTATTATTACTACATTAAATCAGTTCCTGAGTAACAATCTCTCGTTTGATTTTCAAGACACTTCTATAAAATGATGATTATTTCAATGATGACGATGGTAGGAACATGTTTGACATGAATAAGAACAAAGATAAAATAACAGGAGTTGTGGAAAAATAAAGTCTGAAGGATTAATGAAGCTGATACAATATAACACTGGGGGGTTTCAGTTTTGACCAGTCCTATTACTTCCCCTTACCAGACACCATGTTTTACAAGCAGTGTAAAGAAGAAAAACTATTTCTGTGCTCTTTGCGTGAGTTAAAATATACAGCATGAAACATTTTTTAAAAGTTCATGGTCTAAGGAAAATGTTTTCTTCTTATATGCTGCAGTAGTTTCATCATTTTTTTTTTAAGTGATCAATCTTCCAAATGATAGTTTGAAAAAAGTGATTTTTTCCTTCTTTATGCTACCTGTTCAATCTAAGGAGAAATGACATTTTTGGAGACTCATGAATGGCAGTGTTATGAGCTGAGATATACAAGGGAGAGTATGAAACTGCTGGAAAAATGCTAGCTTGTGCTTTGACACCAGAAATAAAAATTTCCTAATTAGTGGACAATGATAGAGAGCATTAACATGTATACAGCACTTGCTCCTGCAGGGTACAGGCTCCATGTGCTATTTCTACCCCGACGGACCCAAAGGAGACAATCATAGATATTTTCAGTTTCCTTCAATTTTCTGGGAAGCACACAAAGTAGTTGCCTGTTAGAAACTCATATTTTTATCAATTTAGCAATAACATTCTCTTGTCTATAGCTGGGACTTAGTCTAACCTAGGACGAGTCAGATATGCGTGCAAATTGTCTTTCCCAAGGACCAAATGCCAGGACCTGTTAAGATTTGAACACTATCTCACAGTATATCAATATTTAAAAATCATCAAATGGTAATGAGCTGATCATCAAGAAATCTTGTCTCAAGACTCATAGCTCTACGTAAATAATTGGTGTTAGATCAAAAGTAATTGTCTGTGGTCTTACTAAGACAAAAAGCTGTATGACAATCGCTGTTCATTTTCTAACTCTAGAGGTTTGCCCAATCTGATTAAAGACTTGCACATTATGCCTTTGGATCTGTGCTCTGTTCCAGAAAGAATACAGTGTAAAAAAAGGTGGGCTTGTCACACTGTTTTCAGGCCTAGCTGTCATTATTTGAGCATGAATAAATGACCTGGAAGCAAAAACACCTCAGCGGTTGCTGCTGACATTTTTATGATTAGCAAAGTGATATTCATTGTTCATCTTCTAAGACAAAATGCTGCGGTGGAATTCACTGTGTATTTTGCCTTTTAAAAAAAAAAAAAAAATTGTTCAGTCTGATGACCAGGAGATAGCCTGAGGTAGGTGGCTGAAGGGCATATTATAATGTAAATGTGACGACCACATCTTTTTCTCACAGCATGGCAGTAATGCCAAAGCTCTGTGCTAGGTCACACAATGAGAATGATGTCACCCAAAACGTAACAAATTTGCACAATACAATGGGACTTTTCAACAAACAGTGAGATCTATATACATGATACAAATATATACAGGTGATATTAGAGTCTCTCTAATTAATGCAGTGAGTTAAAGCAAAGCAGTCAGATTAAAAAAACCTCAACCAAAAAGAAACAGCATGCCAAAACTCACAGAATAATTAAAGAAACCCCTCTTGTGGTCCATGCCATCCGGACTATCCATCCTTACATCTTGGATACCGGAATCCTGCGAGGTGAAGTCGTGCTTCTTCTTGACATCGTCATACTGCTCCAGCTTGCTGCTAATGCTCAGGCTCTGAATATCAGCCGATGTCTTCTTGATGGAATTAAAAATATCCTCTGGGTTCAGATTTTCTGTCTCAAACTCATCAGGATGTCCTTGACTTGACCTGGAGAATTCAAAAGAAATGAAACATCAGCCTTACTTTGGTCAACAAATAAAGAATAACTTAAACGACGAGTGGCATAACTTTTGCTCAATACCACAGCAAAAGCAGATATACCAGCTTACATGCCTGGTGATAGTTCTGTGATGAGGTCTGAAATTATCTATATTTACAACTAAAACAAAAAAAAAGGAGTGGGGTGAGAAGAGAAGGGAGAAGGTCATTACATCTACCAATATCCTATGAAAATGTATTTGACTCATCACTTGGAGAGACACCAATCATCACTTATATTTGACAGAAGTAGTATTTATTAATCTGATAAAACCAGAATCAAATCTCGCAAATGTAAACATAGTTCATGCCCAAATGTCGGCCACATTTTTTTCACTGAATTTTTTTTTCATTCCAACTTTTCATTACATGACATGGATACATAACTGGATGATATACACTACAAATGTTTTATCGTTACCGGGCAAATTCTCTTTCGAGTGGACTTTTGTTGATTTTCCACCAAGTGCAAGTCTTTGAAATATGGCTTCTTATTTTGAGTGAAATGAGATAGACAAAGCCTGAAATTTGGGCATCACCATTTTAATTTTTGATAAATAGCTGCTCACTGACCTTGATGGCGGCCTTGACCTATTAAGACCAGGAGGGCTGGCTACATTGCGAGGTGAGAGAACATCTGTTGTTCCCTCGTTGGCTGCTCGGATGTGACTGTGAAGAATTCGTGTGGCACCATCCTATTGGACAACAAAATGTACAGTTGTGGATCTTTAACATATGCGTGTGTGCACACACACCCCACCCACATACACACTCTTGAAAGCCACAATAATGTAACAAACCCAGTTGTCATATTGTGTGTGTGGCGAAAGTTTGATCAGACTTTGACTTTGGGTATCTTTCATCTGCTTTCAAATATATGTTGCCAGGTGAAAATTTTAAATCTTAAACCCTTACACCTAAACATCTCCCTTATCTTGATACCCTATTGATATATCCCTGCAATATATCCCACCAAAAAATGTGATCTACATAAGGATGGTAAATGGCCATTTTCATGATAAGTAATATCAAACATGCAAACAAGCGATCAAATTGTCCTGCAATCATATTCGCTCTCACCTGGAATGTTTTGGGCAGCTCTGACAACAAGAGAGAGAACTCTGCAGGGTTCAGGTTGAACAAAGCTATCAACACTGACTGTGCTGCCTGGGGTCAAGAAAAACAACACAGCACGATTAGGCAACTGGAAAATTTTTTTTGAGTTAACTATCCTGTCCAAAATGCCAAAGCCCAGCTAAGTAATTCACATATTTTCCAGAATGAGTTAACACATATTCGGGATGGAATGGAATCTTTATCATTAGGAGAAAACTATGCATATTCTCAAAAAGCAATACAAACAGAGAGCACTGGAGAAGGTGAGCCCTCATCTTCAAAGGCACCCCTGTGACATCAGCAGAGGTTGAAAAAAGGTGAAGGTGAAATGACAAGATCTATCTATGCTCTTCATGGACTACTTGGTGCATATTAATCACTGAATTTAAACAAACACAGAAACTGACATTTGTCCACCACTTACAGAAATATAGATATTGCAATCCTCAAATTTTATCCTGGAAGCCAAAATAATGATGATTAAATTCTCCTGATAAAAGGTTATAGCAAATTTTGCCACGCTTTTTGTGGAAAATAAGTGATTTTATAATGTGTGACAACTGTCATTCAGATTGTTTTTTTCTCAACTAAGCTTTTGATGTATCATGCAATGTCAACAGCCACAGAGTGTCAAAAGATAATGTCGCCACTGTTCATGATCCACATGTAGACAAAAATTAGGCAAACGAATTCCATCACTGGATATGTATACGCAGTCCCCTCTCTCTGTTTTCTGCCAATTTCAAACTATTTTGACTAATAGCAAACAAAAAACAGAGAGTGCGATGGCTGAAGCTGTGGCTATGTGCAGATAGCGAAGACAAGAATTGGACGCTATATACTTCATGTTAATTTCATGAAAATTGGCTGTGACATCTGAAATATTCTTCCTGACATGTTATATACCACACAAACATGTAACCACAAGATGATTTTTATCAACATATTCCCACAATTAACTCTGTAAACAGTTTTCTTGTCTAGCTAAAAAAATGCTCCATGTGTGGATAGCGAGCAGTGGCAGTGATACATTCCCTATGTAAACTGATACCTATTGAAGCCTTTTGCCTGTTGACAATGAAAGCATTAACAGAACATTGATCAGTACCTTTCTGACATCAGCATTCCTGGGCTCTATCGTCCAACTAATGATCTTGGAGACAGCCAGGCGGGCGTCCATGGTGTTGACAAAGTCTGAGGGATCCATGCTGATGATCAGGCTGTGCAAATAGGTCAACATAGCCACCCGTACCTGTCAAAGAAATTGTGCAGTGAATTTTCATGTCAGTAGCTTATCAATCGAGTAATAACTCTCAGATGAGATCATACTACTATATACAAATCTGAGAACTGAATGAGCCCAAGATGAACTATTTACATAAGGAACTGACTCTTCATTAATTTAACAAAAATAATATATTGCAAAATGGTTCAATCTATTTCTCAATGTGATAAAGAAAAACAACAACAAATGAATAAAAAAAAATAACAAATGAATTTGACATTCCTAACAAATATCATTATTTCTTTCTTTATGTATTATCTTAAAACGCACATATATATTCATATGATTATAATTTCTTACCCTTAAATTCGGTCCTTGTGCCTGATCAACAATAAACTTGGATAATGTGTTGAACTGATGGTCAAATGGAAAACAATCCCTGTGGATGACAGAAGAAAGGATGAGAACATATAAGAACAGAGGTCAGTATGACATCACCTTGTTTCAAGAGTAAATACTGCTGAATCCTCGATCTTTTTGCTGCATATCTACAAAACCCCTGATGAGAATCAACCAACACAACTCTACCATTCAAGATATGGGAATGGAAAAGGAAATAAATTCTTGGATTCTACAACTAACATATAAAAAAGTGAAAGAAAATAAAAAGGCCAGAGCTTACAATTTAATGTAGCAAGAGGAGAACATACAGGCACAGAATCCTGCAATTTAACAAAAGACAAAAATGTGAAAATGCAATGGCCCATATCCAAGATTTAATATATGGAAAGTAGACAACAATACACTTGCAGAAACTTACAATATAGAAAATGGAGAGGAGGAAAACAAAAGAAGTATTAACAGAAACTATATAATTCAGCATCCTAATAATAACATACAGTGACAAGAAATTACTTTTTGATGTCTATCAAGATTTCTGATGGCATATTAACCCTCACTTGGCTTCACTGCAAAATATTCTCAAAGACGATAACTGAGCCTGTACTGACCTGATGACATCCAGGGTTTTCTGCACCTTGCTGGCCACAGAGCCCAGCATCTCTCCCCCAGCTTTAGTCAGTAACCGTGGCAACAGTATGTGCAACCAGTCACTGAGGTCGCCGCTCTGGAGGTAGACCAGCTCAATAAGTGTGTCCAGGAACACTGAGAATACCTGCAGGTCAAGGCAAGAGTAGTCCAATACAGAACTAGCCAGATTATGCAAATAACAGCGTTATAAATGGCTTGCCTTGCAGTTAATTTGACACTGAATATTCACTTTTTCAATTCTATAAAAACTAAGTTTTATTAAGACTGAACTGAGACTAAGCTGCGTTTTCTTTTTTTTTTTCCTTGGGGGAAAAAAAAATTCTTACAAACTGATCAAGGACGGCAACAATCAAAAACTGATTTTAAAAAACTGACGAAAAAAAGTTGTATATCTGCCACAATGTGCTCTGCCTATTCAGAAGATTTCCATATCACTATTTCATATAATAACTTTTCATGTATCACAAAGATATTGATGTGCCACAACAAAACTGTTGTACTTTCTCCAACAAAACCCAGTCACCTATCTAATTTCATATAGCATTAAGCATTGCATGGACTTATATTTAGAACAGACTTTCTGCCCCTGGCTGCCCAAGTATCACCACTGAAATACTGAGATTTTCGTTTTATAATACAGAGAGTATTTATACAGTGCTTATCCTTGTGAAGTACAGGGTTTAAGCAATTTAAAATCTATAATTACCTTAACAGAACTGAATGGGGACATTCACAGAAATTCTCAGCTTCCTCGGAAGCATTTAAAGTGGCTGCCTGTTCGATGCTCAAATCCTCATCAATCTAACCATAACATTTACTGTCTACAGTCGCATACCACTTTAAGCTGGGTGAAGTTAAAATATATCCAGACCTGTCGGGGTTCAGACTCCGAACTTTTGATCCCGAGTCTGACGACCCAACCATTAGGTCATGGACACTACAATTTTACCTACTAACAGGATGAAATTTCATACTCACTTTGCTGTGAGGGTCATGAAACATCCTTGTGAACATTTCTGTGACTTTCTTCAACTCTACCCGACTGTGAGAAAAGAAAATGATATAAAAATGTACAAACAGCTGATTCAATAAAATGTTTTCTGAGGGCATTAAAAACATTGATCTTATTTACAACAAAATCATATGGCAATTTATTTATTGAACTATGGCCAGCATATCCCATTTTTCTCAGCACCATGAGAATGGCAGGTTACTTGTCACTAATTTATTGTATTCATAAACTATGAATATCACTGTAAACAGAGGTGACAATAGATAGATCATATGTAATAGATAATTAAAGACAAACTATTTCCTGCACATGGTGTAAATGTATATATCCACTGATCCAAATGATTTTTAAAAAATAAAAAAAAAGGAAGAAGGGGAAAAAAAAACCTTCTGGACCGATGAACATAAAACCAAACTATTCAACTGTTCATAAAGAAAATGTCAACCACTGACCTTAGTGATCTATTGTTCCGTAATAAATGCTGCAATGACAGAAGCCCATCTTTCCTGTCTAGATGTGAGGAACTGCCCAACTGGGTAATGATGGAGTGCATGTCCTGTCAAAAAAAAAAGTGATACTGATGAAGATGTTGCTGGCAAAAGCCTGATCCTTTTACATAAGCAAACACATTAGCAGGCTCAGGCAAAACTAGGAGATGCATACTGGCAAACGTATATACCTTGGTAGTGGGACATGCAAATATGCTTCTGAAGAGAATTAGAAACTCACTGAAACCATGAATATTTACTCTCCCGTACTCACAGTTATATATTTCACAGCCAGTTTGGGTCACCTACCTCTAAAAGCACAATCAAATTTGATGGCATAGTTTCTCAGTTTACAAAACTTGAAAGCGAACCAAATATTCTGCCATGCTGGCACATCAAGCCATTTTCACCACCAATTTGGTTGTCAAGTTCAGAGGGATTTTAAAGACACGTCTTCTTTCAGACCCTATCAACTTTTTAGTGAAAAAACAACAACAACAAAAAAACTCCATAAGACTTGAAAAGCATTAAAATACACCTAAATTTGCTCTCACCTATATTGATAAAGGAATAAGATAGACATGACAGACATAAACAGAAGAATGACAAAGTACATGTAAGTGGGAAAATGGGAACAGGATAGATCGCTGATGAAAACAAACATAGTGTGGCAAATCTCAAACAACAAACTATGTTTGATAGCTTTATTGACCAAAAAAAAAAAAAAATAATCAAAATAAACTTTTTGTAGAAAACAGACCAAAATTGAAAGAAAACAAGTTCCAATCATCCACACTGCATTAATCTGTGCCATCATGCACTCAGAACTAACGAGGTGTCATATGAGCATGTCATGAAAACCTTTCAAAAGGCATCTGGTGGGTACAAAAAAAGTAAGTATTGGGCCAACTGTGGATGATGTGAATAAGTAAAATTTTTTCTTGCAATTTCAAGCCCGGCTTATTCACTTTGTGAAATGTTGATATGTGCAAAGGTGAAGAATGATGAACAATATGATTGAATACCAAGACAAAAATAATACATGTGATGCTAGTGATGTTTGAGATACTGCATAAAGAAAATAAGTGCTGTTCTTTGCCAAGAAAATATGTAACATTTTGCAGATAAACTGAAGGATGCTGCCGCTCCTTTGCTGTACCTGATTTCAACAGAATCTTACAGCTATTTATTTTAACTTATTTATTTATCTTTCCTGTGCATATATTATATTAAGATAAGACATTATATGTATATTTTTATAACCATACAATACATGCATGAAAATATCCAAGATAATGACCAGGAAAAAAAAAAAAGAAAATCTTTTAAGTTATCGAAATCAAACAAAACACACCAAAAATCCTCAGAGAAAAAAGGAAAGACTTCTTGAAATTCCACATCTATAGGGAGGAAAAAACAGAGGAACGACAAAAATGAGGATCTGGGTCAATTCAGCCATATTATTTTAATTTTTAAGAAAGAGAACTTCTAACAATAAATAAATATGGAATACCACACACCATATTATGCACAGAAACTGTGTTCCTGTTGCTGCAGTCAGATTTTTCTAACTGTAAACAAATTACTGTTCAACGAGCCATTTTGAGCCTCAGCCAAATTGCTTCCCTTTGCCAAAAGCAAAAGGAATAAGTGAAGCATTGTAAGGAAGGAAAACATACTTTTCCCTTTTTGTTTTGAAACATGGGCTGTGAAAAATTATGAAGAACTGGTAACGTAATGAAAATGTTTTTTTTCTCATTGTGGTAATTTTTAAAGTAACACACCCTTCTTTACAATGCTTGCATTACTCCTTTTGTACTTGACAATGGGAATAATTTAGCGGGTTGAAAAATAGTCCATATATCTGTAACACCCCCCATTTTTTTTTCTCCATGACCCTACTGCAAATGATAAACAATAGTCATGGATGACAAATTCAGATATTCAACATTAAAATGCATATAGGAGAGAATGTGATAGAAAATTTTGAGGGCTCGGGAGAAAAAAAAAAATGACACCAGAGGAAAGACAGATTAAAAATTGAAGAGGTGGAGGAAAAAAATAAAAAAGAACTGACAGAACGTGTAATTTCTCAAGCTATATGTTTCCATTCCCAATGATGCAGTGTCATAAAAGGATGCAGCAAACCAAAGGAAAAAAGTACAGGGAAAAAATTTATGGCAAAATGTGTTTTATTCAAGATGAACAAAATGTAACAGGCATAAAACCTTAGGGAAGATAATCACCTCTGTCACTCCATAGCCAGACGTATAGGTTCTGGTTCTTCCCCTTGACTAATGGCAAAGCAGCAGTGACAAAAGAGAAAGCAGAGAATTTTGCATGAGATCTACAAACTCTAAAGAATAGATTTGATCTACACTAAGCATCCAACCAGTCAAATAACTACAACCAACACTACAGTAAGAAAGTCATGAGAAATATGTCTCTGAGTGCACTAAGACAATTCTTCAGGGAAATTCGAATCCAGCTATCTAAGAAAAATATTTTAAAATTTGCAAGTATCCATATGTCTCCATTCTCATGCTGTTGCAAATAATTTACTTACAAATGTACATGTATATAGTGTCTAACAGTCTTGCGCCGAGGGCAAACAAGTTGGAAGTGGTGCCAGGCGATTTTGAGCTACGACTGTTTGTAACAATTTTCTGACTCAGATACCAAAATTTTTCCTTTTTTTACAACTGAAAATTTAACCTTTTTTAACCTGAAAAAAAGAAAAATTTGGTATCTGACTCAGGAAATTGCCAAAACTGGCTGTAACTCAAAATCGGCCCCACGTGACTTCCGACTCATTTGCCCTGGGCCCAAGACAATTGCAAGAGTGCAGTCCCTTTTCTGGAAGGTTCAAAAAATTACAATAAATTAAGATCTCTTGGAAGATGGTGCATCCACTCTTTAAGACATGTTAAAGTCTATTTGCTTGTGTTGTTCTTATAGCACATGACAATTTATAAGTGGGTCTCTTGCATTTAGTTCGATGCAAATCACATTTTGTTAAAGGGTCTGAATTAAATGACAAAATCTAAAATGTCATCCCTTATTTGGTGAGAAAAATTATGACATTTGTTTTTATTGAAAATTTACAAAGACTCTTAGCAGCCTGGGCTAATTAAGAATGGATATCGAGATATTCGCCATTTGAGATTGTGACATAATTTTTTAACTGAGGGCAATTGTAAACTGAGGGTACAATATAAAATCCTTGTTAAAGTCAGATTGAATTTTTAAAGAGAGGTAAATGAATAAACCACTCTGACATCAGAGCATGTCACAATTCAGAATTGAGTAACTTCCGCTGAAGTAAGTTAGTCTGATTCACAAATCTTCAGTCTTTATAAAACGAAATGTTACCACATCTTGTTGTTCTGCTAACTGCACATTCTTGCATCTTTGGGAAATTCATATTGGTAATTTCACTCATCTCAATCACTAAATCTGTAATGACTACTTACAATCACTAGCTAGATTGCTTCTTTCTGCATTTTTGGGGGTGAGTGGGGTGGGGGTATTATAAATACACTAAAATACAGTTGATTGCGAATGACTAATGAAGATTCTCATTGAAGTTATGCTCAGGGAATAAATTTGCAAATATGATTTGATTTGACCTGCACAATGCAAGTCATTTACAGAGAAAAACAACAAGTTGAGTAAGATATTCCAGTAACTACTATCAAACAATGTATACAGGAACTTAAATGACTGGTCTAAAGGAAAAGCACTAGCACACTGCCATAAATGGGCACTGCACCAAATGAAATACAGTCATTGCTGATACAACAAATGACATCATTTTTACTTGCAAAACAAAACAGAAAAACATCAACAAAAAATACAGACACAGGATTACTAGTCTACAACAGTACAATGGATTGGTCACATTACTATTATGCACAAAAAAAATGTCCGACTGGCTTAAATACTACACATATAGTGCCAGAATATATTTTGATATTACACCAAACAACAGACAATTAGATCTAAAATGACATTTTAAAAAAAAGGCACAAAACAAGAAATGTCAATAAATAAGAATCAGAATGGTAACTGTGGCTACTGAAAATAAATTCTAAATATTCTCTTGTGTCTTTTTGATTTATATCATTACTCAAAGGCTGGTTTATTATGATGAAAAAAATATTTTAGGCCATTGGTTTGAAGAAATGTCTCGCTGCCAGTCAGAATGAGTCATGACAGACAAATTGGGGCTTGAATGTGATAACGGTAGTCTAATATTGATGTTTTGCATTGCAGAGATTGAAAGAACATTCATCTTTGAATAAGAAAAATGTAAGTATATCAGGATGTTGTAAGGTGAATATTTAGATTAATGTGCAATTTCTGCTGCTCTATCTTCCTGATTTTATCTGGTCATCTTTTGTCTCTTCAATTTACAAATCTCACTGACTACAGCCAAACTAGCTCAAAACTGGTTTTTCTTCATGTGAAAGTGTATGATATGAGTAACTCAATTTGGGGGGAAATCGTCATATATATGACTCATTTTGATTGGCTGTGAGACAGATGTTTGCCAAAGATGTCATAGATTAAGTTTGAAGAAATTTGAACCTGCTCTTCCAAAGCCTTTTTCTTTCCTAACAATTGTGGTGATTTCTGCATCTCAACTGTTTACTCACACATAGAATTTGATCATAGCTCTTGTAAATCATTCGCAGGAATATTCTCACAATGAGACAATCCCACATAGTAAAATGAAGTAGATATTTTCAAAATGTTCATGGTAAATTTTGCCGATCTCGCATTGTATTTTACTCTTGGTGGACATGGACTGAATGCAAGTAACAACATGAACTATGTAAAATGTATTGATCCACTGGAAAATTCAAAAAGACAGTAAAGGGGGAAAAACAGCTGTACAAGTAAGGAGTTTAAAAAAAAAAAAAAAAGGAGGAGGCTATTGCTTCCAAATGGTCAAAATAGGTTGAATGGTTCGGATCATTGCTTCCGGGTAGTCTTAATGTTGTAGCTAACTGTTCTAGGTCCTTGAATAAATGCGATACCTCAGCAAACTCTTACCCTAAGCCTTAATATAACTAGTACTCTAATATTAACTTTTACTGAACCACTTGGCCTGGTGTGGAAGTTCAGAAGTCTAAAATCTAGATCTAGAATCTACAAGATCTAATCCAATGTCCCAAATCAAACCAAATGATGCAATTTGATGGATCGCAAAGGAAAAACTGATTGAAATAGACTTCTTAGTTTATTTTGACCATCTGGCTGGCCACACAAAGAGTTAATGCAAAAAAAAAAAAGAGAATTTACTGAAACTGCACATAAACAAAAACATGAAACAACAACAAAAATAGATCACACTGCAGCAATAGAGAAAACAAAGACAACCATCATTGTGCTGTCAATGTCAATGTGCAAAACTATATCAGACTGAGCATCCTTAGCAAGAATTTGAAACTTTGAAAAAAAAAAAAAAAAAGAAAAAATAATCATTACATTCTGTATTTTTTTTTTCTAAATCATAATTTCTTTCCACTCCCCCTCCTTATCTTTTCTTCTCTTTAACTGCTTGTTTTTATACATTTGTCTCCACCTCAGAGCTTGATCATTGTGAGACAAAGCCCACTCTTGGGTAGATTGAAAGCTTCTGGAACCCATTTGACCACTGTCTTGACTGCTACGACTAGTTGGTCGTCACCGTTAATTAAAGACTTATCTGTAAGAATAAGTTTAGGCTTCTTCGTTGTATGCATGTTTGTGCATATTTTGTAAGAACAGTTGCTGATTTTTTTTTCGATTTATGATTTCATCAACAACACCCAGCTGCTTTCAAGAATCATAAATTTTCACATGATTGTTGAATGAAAACATGATATGGGTTCGTTACTCTACAGGTAAGCGCATGAGTAATTCAAATAAATTTAGTCAGACTGACTGAAATCCAGTGTTGAAAAATGACCAGTCAGGAAGCTAAACATATTCCTCTTCATACAAAGACTTGATTGAAAGTAGCAGCAACAACACCAACAATCAGGGGCTGAACATCTAGAGCCCACATAAAGTATGTACATTTAGAGCTTCGTTAAAATATACATAAACTGGGGAGATCACATTCAACAGACAAACAATAAATCACTATCAAACCAAACATACAGGAGAGCTGGGTACCTTTCTCCGGCTCTGGTATTTCTTTTCCATATCGGAAGACTTTTTAAAAACAAAATTCATGCCTTAGTTTTAGACATTGTTATTTTGTGATATGTAATGTAACTGAACCATAATGATTTTATGTGATGAAGAGTACAAGATTAAAAATAAAACTGCACTGCAATCTACAAAAATTTGATTGTGTATAAAGCAGAATTAGGCTAAACTAAAACATATACATGTCTGTGTGGGATATGAATCTTTAAAAAAACAACAACAAAAAACAGCACAAAAGATGAAATAAGATGAGTGAGTTGTGATGATTTCAGGCATGGAAACTATAACATAATTTAAAAAGTTGGTCTGCATAGAAGACAAAGATAACTATTATGTGGTGAGAGTAAAAAACACAATCCCAGGTCAATTTGTTTAACATGTCCACCTGGGCCCAAACATTCCTAATTATAAATCAAGAGATGAAGAAAACAATAATTTTGAAAAAAGTTTGAGAAAAAAAAAAATGGTGAAGACGTTCTTTCTGAATCAAATCAATTGGTTTAAATAACTGCTCCCCTCTCCTAAATGATGGTAAATGCTCTCAGCTGTTAGAATGTAGAACAAAATGACAATGACTTCTGTGACATGAATGAACCTTTCGGATACGGTGTTCCCACTACACATAACAGAACAAAAAAATAGTGACACAAATATGCAGACTAAGAAAAGAAAAAAATCACAAATAACATTCAGATGTAGGGGTGATATAGCAACAAAACAACAGCCCGCCTGAGAAGCAGATCAGATCACTATAGTATTTAACTTTCCTTTTCAAATGTCCAGTTCAGAAATGACCTTCCAATTTCATATTTTTCCACAAGATACTGATGTACAATCCACAGTTCATAAAATGGAAATAATTGTCAAATGCTAAATTCAGCCTTCCTGCAATAAATTATTTAGGTTTTATTATCACTGACACAATTTTAAAAAGTAAAATCACAACTGATAGACCTCAAATATTGAAAACAGCTGACCAAGTAAAGTATATTTACAACATAAAAAAAAAAAAAAAAAAATACTGCTTTGTGTTTTGACAAATCTCTCCTTTTTTTCCCCGTATGAGACATCAATTTTGTATATTTTTTTTTGTTTTCCAGAAAAGCTGCACTCATTGTGTTTTGTTCTATTGTCATGTGCATGGCTAACAGTTTTGATCTTGTGACTCATAAAATGCTTTCCACATAAATGTGAATAACGTGTATCCGACCGACAGCATCTTTATCTTTGCCGATGACGAAATTTCTCTAATTATTTTGAATATCCAAATATAAACTAAGCAAAAAAATTTTTAAAATAATAAAAAACAACAACAAAAACCAAACTTAAGACATGAAAATCAAAACCTGGTGAAAATAGTCCTGCCAGCCAACTCAATGTCTGTCCAAGCCTAGCATTATTTTAAAATGTAGCTATATGCTAAGCTAACAGCAAAATCAAAAGCCGCATGTCCATTCAATGAAAACAAACAACAACAAAAACAAAACAGGAAATCAAACAATCAAAATTTCAAATGCCGACATTGATGAAGAGAATGGGGTATTTCATGAAAAAATTAAAAAAAAAAAAAAACCTCACCTCAGATGTTCGACCTCCATAAGAACTATGGGATCGTTCTGAACACACACTGGAGGTTTCACTTGCTGCGTCGTCGGAATCATATTGGTCGTAGCGCCGGCGCTGTGGACCTTTAGACTGGTGAAGGAGAAGAAGAGGGGTCATGATCAGACTCGAACTGGTAACAAAGATTAGATGTCATGATAACATTTGATAAACTTGGGACTGATGGAGAGAGATGAGAGGGGTAAACATATTAAAATTTGTTACACATCTTTGGCTGATCAAAAAGAAAGGGGATCATGATCAGAACTATTTAAACCACACAACAATATGAGACACACTTTATTATCATTATTAATATTACTACTATTTTTTGCTTTTTTTTCACAGTGATTTAATACTGGCTGGTTTGAAAAGGACAAGCAGTAGAGTTTCTAGTAAGAAAGAGATGTTCAAAAGCCTCTTAATTCAAGTACAGTTATTCTCTTCTCTCTTCAATCCCAGTTGAAAAGATATGAATCCAAAAACCATAAACAGAGAGACTTAAAATATTAGAGTGTATCGGTGTGTTTGGTATTTCATTTTCTGTGATCACAGACATTTGGTGCATATCAATTTGTTTTCTATCATCTCTATCAATTATGACGATCAAATACTTTGCTACTCACCAATGCATCATGCAATGCATCTTCCACATCTGTACCCTGTCTCAATACTCTCTGGGATAACACTGGGGCTGGAAACAATGAAACATAAATCATCATGCTAGACTGCGATGAGGACAGGAGTTATATGTGAACATCAGTGTATATAACAATAATCCTGAATGTCAGGATGAACTGAACAGTTGATATATTTTAACAAAACAAGAGGAAAATATCCTTCTTTTAATAACCTAACTGACATGTATCAATTGCGTCTTATGTCTTCTTGCATGTGAAAAAAAAAATGTAAATAAAATTCTCCATTCTGGCTATATATAGATGGCAGGAAGGGGTGGTGGAGAGAAAAAAAAAGAACTAGAAGGGCAGAAAGACGATATTTTATTATTTATGTCTATGAGGTATTGTTAAGGAAAGGTAATGTTGCATTTAAAACTTTTTCTCGAGTTTAAAGGAGGATGCTGTGACAACCTGAATGTTAAACTGTGGCCTAATATAAAAAAAGATTAAGACAGATCTTAAAACCAATCCTAATCCTTTTGCTGTCATCTTTCCATTTACTTTGGTAGCATGTATCAATCTGTAGCTTGATGACCAATGATACTCATGGGCCTGAATAAAGACCTTAATTTATTCTGAGTTGGAAAATGGTCACAAATCAGGGTGTTGATGTTAAGTCAATATGTATCTCTATCGCCAGGTGAAAGGACATTGATGTCAAAGTTTTCATGTACAGCGTTACAGGTCTTGGTGGCAGGGACAATAAATGATACACCTACAGCTCTTCTGTGCTCAGATACTCATGTTCATAGAGAACTCCTGTGATCCCATGGTCAGTAAAATCTAATATCCTCAGAATCTCCATTTGAAATCTGATTCATTTCATTTGACCACACAACGTCTCATAGCCAGTCAAAATGAGCCT
This sequence comes from Peronia peronii, assembly GCA_039654565.1. Lineage (NCBI taxonomy): Eukaryota > Metazoa > Mollusca > Gastropoda > Systellommatophora > Onchidiidae > Peronia > Peronia peronii. The sequence continues at coordinate 470,419 of JBCEWB010000009.1, read as the reverse complement.
ATGTTGATTTTGTGCCAAACTCAGTTCTTAGTCAGGGTGGTTAACATGGAAAACCTTAATCATGCACTTTCATGATGAAAACGTTTTTGAGTTAGTTTGACTGAAGCCACAGATACTGCAAACTAAGAAGACAAAGGGTGATCCCTCAGCACCAGAGAAAATTGGCAAAAAATAAATGGTTTAGCACATAAATCGAAATATTCTCATCAACATCCTGATACATGATATGTCAATAATCTGCCCACAAAAGCAATACTTCTTTATTCAGAGATGAATGTTCTTTCAATTTCTGCAAATATAAAAACATCAACAACAACCCACCCTCATCGCATTCAACTCCTGATTTCTCTGTTCTGAGTCCGACAACTTACGACTCATTCTGCATGGCTGTTCGACATAAGCTGTTGGCAAACACAACTGAGTACAGCACAAACTCAAACTAAAAAGACCTGATGGTGGTAGAAATGGTGACTTACTTTTGCGCCCACTGCTGCTGGGAATTTTGCTGCTTCCACTACTCAACCTCCTTTCTCCCTGCCCTGCAACAGCAAACAACAGAAAAAAAAAATGTAAAATATGGTCTGTTCATGCTTCAGAATATTGATACATGTGCTTTGGAAGTAACATATAATTGGAAAAGGTGATGCCGTATAACTCAGAGCAGCACAGCTGACAGTGACATAGGTAAACCTAACTGTCCTGATAATAAACAAATAATTTCTGTGGAATTGGCTTGAAAAAATCCAACAAAATTCAAAGAGTATTATCACTTCCTGACAGAAAGTTTTTCTCTGCAGGTGTTGTCAAAGTTACAAATACTGCATGATAAACTTGGCTGTCCACATGAAATCAGTCAGAATATCAATAAATCATGGCAAATTGCCTTTTATAAAAAATATATATCGTCATATCTGTCCCTTACAGATTACTAATGACAAAGTGCTTTTTTTTTTTTTGGTTACATCATTATGAAACCTGCCTTAAACTTGAACATCGCTGTTAGATTAATCATTGCCAACAGCTATCTACATAATGCTGTGATACTTGCCTTTGAAGCTTCTGGCAGGACTGGCCTCCCGACTGGCCCCTTGACTGTGTGACCCTGAGACCCGAGTCCGCCTGGGACCAAGCCCAGTGTCGATTCTTGCTGGGGTTTGTTTGGCGTAGACAAGTTGCCGTCTGGCAGAGGGGGAATTGGATCGGCTGCCAGCTGTAAAAGAAACATGAAAAACAAAGACACAATTGTTAGATCCACTGTTGCATAATATTGATTCACTCAACAATATATTTTTAAAAAATTGTTCAACATCATTAATTCACTTCAAAACCTTCTATATATCAAATAAAACTGGACATCATTTTCCAATTAAAAAAAAAAGAAGATAAGAAAAGACCAAAAAAACCACAGAGGGATAATACTATGGCATTGTCAGTACATTTCAAATATTTGTAAACTATATGTCTTTTCAATTTTATCAAGTATTTGTTTTTCTCTCTCTCTCTCTCTTTAAAATCTGAGGCAACATCTTTTAAGCCATAGCTGGATTATGCCTATAAGCACAAGTTTCCTGAATGGATCACTTTACTAGGATACTTATTCTAGATGACAGAGTTACTCAATTATAACAAAGCTAGGAAGTACGACTTTTTTTTTTAGTTAGAGATGTCAACTGTGAAAGTACAGTTCAGAATGCTTGACATTTTAAGTCTTGGATGTAAATGTAGCTGGCACAATTGATGCTCATGTCGCAAGTTTTTTTGCCACTGATATCCCAATGACTGAGTTCAGGATTTCTTATTAATTTTGCATGCTTACAAAAACAGTGATAAGAAGACAGCTCACTTGGTGAACAATTTTATGGACAAAAATCTTAAGTTTGATATTTCTAAAGCTACCATGTTCTCCAAAGCTATTGATGCAATATAAAGCAAAGGCATTTATGCAAAGAAAAAGAGAATAAATAATTGAGTTGTCTGTTTCTTTTTTTTTTTTTTTAATTTAAATTTTATTTTATTATTATTTTCTTCTTCATTTCTGCTCGGTTAATTTCCCATAGCAAGACTACAATTGGTAAGAAAATTTCTGTGTCTCCAGTGCTTGAAGCACCGAGGCCCTATGTGCTCTAAGCAAAGTAACCATAGAGGCAGCAAACATGAGATACAAGAACAGAGAAGTCTTGAAAGATTGACAACACTGATTTGACCCAAAAACAAGCCCAACCTTATTATGTCCAACTTCACAACATTCTACGCTAATGAAACTAACTACTTTGCTTTTCACAAAATGATTTAACAGAGTAGATGTACACCACTTAATGTCTTTTCAACATTATGAACTTAAACTTTATATACTGTATGTTCCTTTTTTCACTTTCACATACCGTTTCTGACTTGTAAATTTAGTTACTTTACACACAAAGTTTTGTCAGTTTGTTCCAAGTGTCATGGATTGTTATAAAAATGATATTTTTTATGGTGCCTCTTAACTTATTGTGCCCTTGTTAACAATGTCTGTTTCAGCAAACAACTTGACACCAGTGCTCCAAAGTTTAAGCTTTGAGAATACTGCATTTTGTACAACAAAGTGCAAACATTATCACAGCAACCTTCTCCTTCTATAAAGGTTGTTATATGTATACCCATAGATATCAAGCATAGCGTTCTTCTTTCACAGCATTCACTGCCACCTCAAGTTTGAGCACTTTATATTTATGTGATCCATTATCTATCTAAAAAAAAATTTTCTTGCACTTTATAAAAAAAAAAAAAAAAAAAAAATTATTTGAATTCTCAGGTGTCAAAAGCTGCTTTGAAATCTAAAATGTGGTTTCAGCTCCAAACCTCATTCAAACTACTCTGAAATTCTAAACTCTGTGACCTGCTGGTTTATAAGAATAAGGTTCAGCTGTTCACATTGACATTCTGGGCACTCAAAAAGACAGACAAAAGCCAGTAGTCATTGTTGTTACACATTAAACATACTATTTGTTAGGTCCTGCAATCTTCAAGGTGTTATTCACAGAAAGGATGAAAGTTATTCAAAGCTATTGAGACAACAAAGATGTTATTCATGATGGCAAGTAAAAGAAAGAAGTTCAAATTAAACAAAAGTTTTATGAATGACATTTAAAGGGAACACTGAGACCTTCAGAACTGAACTATTCACTATCATTTGAATTTCTGATAATCATGCTGATGCTCTGTATAAAACACAGGTGGACAAAAGTCTTATTGCATGTTATGTATAACAGGTAATTCCTAAGCTTTGAGGAGGAAGATAAAAAATTACACATGCATAGATAGTGTATGACAACTACTATTCAGTTCTAAAATTGTCTGTTATACATGTATCACCATGCCCTGAGTTGATATTTTGCAAGAGACTGAGAGAAGAGACCAAAGAGAGGTGAGATTTACAACATCCAATACAAACAATACTATCATTTGCATCAGAGCAAACGACTAAAGGAATAAGTAAAAAATAAGAAACAGAAATGAACCATTGTTATTGTACTGCACTCTAAGCAAAATCTCGGCTGAAGACATTCGCCCTGCAAAAATTATGACATCCCACAGAGGGGCAAAATGAAAAAAGGTAGAAAAATGAAGGCATAACTGTAAATTGAAACGGTCAGATGACATTAGGTACTCTAAATCTAGCATGCCATTTCATCTCTGTGAATTAACACGGCCATTGCTTGAGGCTGAAACTGTATGGTCACGAAATGAAGACTTGGCTGACTCAGTTACTACATCTTTGCCTTGAACAACAATTTTCTTCTACTTTCAATCTCATTTTCCATTTTCTGATGAGAGACTGGGATACTAATTATATTTTTCAAATTATAAGCCTTGGTGTCTTATCTAGTAGATGATTCTTTTGAAAATCTTAATTATCTATTGGACTGTAAAATGAAACACAGAGCATATGCTTGAAACTAAAAATATCTTTGAGGAATATGAAAATGTAAACAAAATCAGCCAGATCTTTGGACATGCTTAATTCACACATGATCTGGAAAACAAATTCATGACATGAGTGCTGTTTAATAATTAATTAATAGTCAATTAATAATGCAGGGCAGTCAGCAAGGTCATTTTTCTAGCAAACCACTAGGCATTCAAATCTAAGGGGTCAAATGTCATTTCATAATGTCAGGAATGGATCCAAAACAATACAAAAATGAGCATATTCAAATACTATCTTCATGCATAGAACAAAAATATAATGGAAACAAAAAAATATTGAAAACAATTGTGTGATGTGTCAAACCACCAAAAAATTAGAGAACATGATTTATTTTAACCAAGATTATTCCACTGACAGACAGATCAAAGCGATGGAATTTAAAACATAATGAATATAAAGAGAGTTCAATTATTATAATCAAATATTGTTTGCAAAGAAAAGCTTCACCAGCAAAATGCATTATTTTCTCCTTGACAACAAAACAGAAACTGGTTTGGTTCTACTAAGACAACATTTTGCAGCAAACATATAAAAAAATGGGTCTCCACAACACTGAAAAGAAGAATATTTTCCACCATTGAGAAAAAAGAAGCATGTGCAAGAAAAATGACCAAAAAAATTATTTATGCCTTCTTGATTATATAGAGAGGCCACATGGGGAAAAAAAAAGTATTTAAAAATCCAGTCCTCCTCTTTCCATCATTCTGGCATTTTTGGGCCAATCAGATGAAATGAGGTCGTTCCAAGCTAAAGCTAGCAAAATCTAGGTCAAATGCATTCCACCAATTAGCAAGCTTGCAGGTCATGATTGACAGCTGCTGGCCCCAATAAAACCAATGGGAGAGGAAGGGGTGTGAGGGTAGTGGGTTTGTATTGACTGGCTACTCACGCTGGGATTGGGAGGTGCCTATCCGAGGTCGTGTAGTTCGACTGCGATCTGGGGTCAGGAGGTCATAAGCTGAGCTAACAGATGATGTACTAGATTTTTGGCGCGCTGTAAAACCAAAACTTGGCAGGTCAGCATATTGACAGGCAAATCAAGAACAATCAATAACACATGAAAAAAGCACATCAAAAAGCCACTGGCTCTGCAAATGGTTCATTCGTATAATTATCTCACATGGCAATAACAACAATGGAAAATTACTTTTTTTTTTCACCAGCCCAATCACTCCTCTTTGCCAGCCACAAAGTCTGTAGAACAAGTATTCTGAAGGTGGAAAATATCACTTTTCTTCTATGAATTAAAAGTTAAATGTTTAATCATGAAAATTTTCAGAAATTTTGATGATGTGAGGTTGAAGCAAGAATTGCAAAAGTAATATTTTTCTTCTTCTGTTTTTTTTCAGTAAGCCTGTTCAAAAGCCCTTGTACCAAACAAAGAGCAGATATAAGGCTAGTGATAGACAATTCCTATCATTTTTGTAAAAAGGGAACACTACAGTTACTGATAGGCACAGTAAACAATGACCATTCAAACATCAAACACTATAAAATGTACCACTGTCACTACAAATATGCATGGGTTTTCAAAAACCTTTAAATTTAAAACACTGATAAGTTGTGTAAATAAAAACTGGAAATGAGAAAGCAACACTGCCATTCACAAAAGCCAACCGTTTTAAGCAGTCTATCTTAAAAAAATAGTCACAACGAAAGTTCATCCCAAAAGTAGCTTTAGAACTTAAAAAATCATAGCAGTGACTGAAGCACTTCATACAAAATTAAAAACAAAAAGCCATTAAAATACTGCTTAACCATTATTTTCTTATCAAAAATAAGTTCTTTCAGATTAAAATTAAAATTACTAAAGGACTAAAAATAAAAAGTATAGCATATTGCTTTGAAAACGAAATCAAATTCGACATAACGATCTTTATCAGACAATAGAACATTTATATGTGCTAGATATGGGGGGGGGGGGGGAGGAGGAGGGGGAATAGCATTTTCGGCAATGTAGTGATCGTCTGACAAGCTTTCACATCTTGTCATATATCTGTTATTTCATGCTCGCATCTCTCATCAATTTATATCAAATACAGAATATTTTTTAACATTTGAGATATATTTGGAAATTTTCAGAAAACAAATACGTTGACACTTCTATTCTTTTTTGTTTGTTTGTTTGTTTTTTGTTTGTTTTTGTTTACTTGTTTGTTTAAATTGATTGAAAATACAATCAGCTGAGATACATAATATATGGGTCTTGAAACAATTACACAGTATGAATGTATCGTACACTTGACAAAAGTACAAATTTCCAAAAAACATCTGATTATTATAAGAGGATAATTTCAGCCAAATGTAATATAATCATTATCTTCTGACATGCTTCAAAAAGTTGTGTTTCAAACTAAAATGCCTCTACGCGAATAAAAGTTGATGTTTATTTACCTGTGTCTTTTTTTTCTTTGATCCATATCTCAATTTTCAGGGTTTTTTTTCGGGGGTTCATTTGTGTTTTTTCTCCAGAAACTATGCCCTCCTTTTCCTACCATTTGAATCCTTGACTGTATCAAGTGACCACAACCAAATAACTCAACAGCTACAGTACTAACTTTTCTATTTGTGTTGTTTTCTGTACTTCACATGTAAATTTGAAATAGATTCGTATTTCATGTTATTCAAATCATCAAGTCTTTGCTGATAATTGTAAAATTTTGACTTTACATTACCTGGGATTTGCTTGATGTAGGGAAATATTGAAAAGTGCACCGTTTTTCGCGGGCTGCCCTCTGGAGGATAATCCACGCAAATCCAGTCTGACTTTGCCATAATAAATAAAGATATTCTACATCAAGTCTGATAACCTTCCAGAATCTGAACTGTCTCATATCAAAAACGTGATGCTGTCATCGTCACATAAACACAACAAATGTGTCAAAATTTCACAAACTTTCCGTGAAAGAGATTTCCTCACATAAATTTCCATTCAAATCCCATACAAAAATCCATTCCAATTTGAAAATATATCTAACCTTTAGCTGAAAGCATCCTTTAATAGTTCTTTCTTTATGATACGGTTTGTTTTCTTTCCTTTTTGCTATGGTCTGCTTTTGACAGTATTCAAACAACAAGGCAATGCAGTGTATAACAGACTGACTATTTTCTCTCTATTGAAAGCTACTATGAGTCCCTTAATACTCTGAAATGCTCTCTATAACTTTGCTACTATTGACATACTCACTCATCCTTTCATATATAGACCTTTCAGAAAAGACAGTTTCGGACGCAAATCATATGTGCTATATATTTTGCTACATCTGAAGGCAAAAACAGAGTTCTTACAAAATTCCAGAAGAAAACATACTGAATGTCCCAACATCATAAATAAAAGTCCTAGTCTTGAAATCACAAAACTCTCAATTGCCTCATAAAAAAGACTGTAAAATCAGTGCTAAGTGCTTGTTTCAACAACTAATGATACAATACTTATCGCCAATAAATTCACCCTGACTGATCACAGTAATAGATAGCCAGTAAGAAGTGTCTAATCCAAACTGTCACAAGCCAAGCTTAATGCCAGCTAACTGACATTGTAAGACTGGAGTACTGTTGGCACCCATGAAGTCAAGCATGAACTCCTCTTCTCACATTCTGCCACAGTACTGAGAATGGGGTCATGACCTGATACCCATACTACTATCAGTAGAGGGTAATATGACATTACTCTAATAATAAATAGGCCTACCACACGTTTTTATTGGAACTTACACAAAACACCATAAGGTATATGAAAAATCAACCTTTTTTTTCTAACGTGACCATCTTTATGTTATATTACTTGATCATGACTGAAAATCTATCCAGTTTGCCCAAAAGAATTTAATTCCTGGTATTCTGTTTTGAGAATCACTAAACTTAATGTCTAGCCCAAATCAGAATCTACAATGCTTTTTCACAAGATTTCAGTGACTGCTGTTATCACTAACAATCAATGAACAATCACCCTGTAGAACTGCTTTCTTTCAACATTTTCCTGCCTTAAAATAATAAAACTTTTAGTCTTAAAAGTCACAATCAATATATATGTATATATATGTATATATATGTGCGTGTGTGTGTGTATATATATACGATTTCACGTCCTGCTGTATTAATTTAAAGATCACTAAACTCATTTACATGCTAAATCTCTTTTCTTCATACAACTTCCAGTTCTTTCACAAGGAAATCCCCAAATCACTTGAAATCAGACCTCTCATCATCATGCAGTAAGTGTGGATATGAAGGTAAAATAATTCTCCTAAAAACAGATTGAACTGGTAAGAAATGGGACACTGGCATATTCTTGACACCAAGCAGGTTAGCCAGAATGCTATACTAAACTGTGCATGACTTGAATTCATGTTGGTATGATTAGCCAGCAATGACAAGATCCAGTCCCGACTGGAAGAATCACAGACTCAGATTCTGGGCTTGGATGACATTTAATAGAATCACAAAACCAGTTCAAATCTCAATGGTGTCTAACAGAATGACAACATCTGCTGGAATCAAAAAACCACTTAGAAGCCTAGCATTGATTAACAGAAAGAGAAAATCAGTTGAAATCAGACCTAGAATGCTATGTAATAGAATCACAAAATCAGTTGCTTTGGAATCCTAAGGCTGTGCAATAAGTTTGAAAATGAGAGTAACATGATCCTCCTATAAACAGATCAAAGAGGTGTGAAACGGGACACTGGATAGCACTTGAGATCAAGGACTTTTCAGCTTGAAGGCTTTAGTAATAGGCCAATCTATCACCTTTTCCTGGCCGCACGGCACTATACGTTAAGTTTGATAACAGACACCGTACCCCTCCCGCTAGGCAAACAAAACTGCCTCAGTCAGACAATGTCCAGGTGTACACAGTACTGGACCATTCATATCACAGCAGGCACGAGTGGTCAATGACTCTTAAATGCGATATTATGAGATAGAGAAATCGGGTAGAGCTAATGAGAGCCAGAATCTGGTAAATGAAAAGTCAAAGATTACACGAAGATGAGAGGGGAGAAGCGGTGCAGGTATAATAGGATAGACAGGGGTCCCAAGGGCGGCAAACGTGAGTGGTAATTTTCGTTCTGGGGGTTTTAACCTAATATAGCATAAGGAGGCCTAGAGATATATTGCATTTTCTATATACAACCTATTTCGGTAAACAAGTGAAACCGTTGATAATCTTTAACACAGTAATCATGGTCGACTCTTGAGACCTAGAGACATATTGCATTTTCTATATACAACCTATTTTGGTAAACAAGTGAAACCGTTGATAATCTTTAACACAGTAATCATGGTCGACTCTTGTCCGCACAGTGGTGTTCGCAGTTGACTATATGACTAGACTTCCTAAGATATCAATAAACGGGGCACCTAGTGATTCATGTCTGAAACATCCACGGCAAGAGGTTCGATAACATCACTTTGCCTCTATTTACTAACTGGACCAACCTCTATTCCCCCCTCCGTTTT